>CM061545.1:151927162-152274662 GCA_030864215.1 Capsicum pubescens | reverse complement strand
CTATCTTCCTCAATTTATTATCTTTTAGTATTTATCTTTCTCTTTTTCAACTTTTTTTTCTTTCTTATTTGTTATTGTCCTTCTTTTTGTTTGTCAGTTTTCCCCTTTGACTTTACTTAAGTCTTTTTTATTTGGAGTGAGTTCTTGAAAAATTAACTAGAGTTATTTTGATCTTTCAAATGATTTGATATTGCTTTCTGAAAATGGTTAAGTGTAGTTACTTGAAATGTGAATTAGTTACTTGAAAATAGTTAAGTATAGTTCATGAAATCTGTACTAGTAAGTTGAAAATGGTTAAATCTAGTGAGTTGAAATGTGAAATAGTTACTTTAAAATGGTTAAGTATAGTGTTTTGAAACATAAATTAGTTACTTGAAAATGTTTAAGTGGAGTCACTTCAAAAATGAATTAGTTACTTCAAAATGATTAAGTGTAGTCACAATGACTTGAAAATGATAAGGTGTAGTGACTTGAAATGTAAATTAATGACTTAAAAATGACTAAAGATAGTGACTTGAAATGTATATTAGTGACTTGAAAATGGTTAAAGTGTAGTCATTTGAAAATGGTTAAGTGTAGTTACTTGAAATGTGAATTAATTACTTAAAAATAGTTAAGTGTAGTCACTTGAAATGTGTACTAGTGACTTGAAAATAGCTAAGGATAGTGACTACAAATGTGAATTAGTGACTTGAAAATGGTTATGTGTAGTGACTTGAGAATCTGAACTTGTATTTTGAAAATAGTCAGTGTTGTAACTTGAAAATATGAATTAGTGACTTGAAAGTGGTTATAGTGACTTTAAATGTGAATTAGTGACTTGAAAATGGTTAAGTGTAGCCACTTGAAATATTAAAACATTGACTTCAAATGGTTGAGTGTAGTAACTTGAAAATGGTTTAAGTGTAGTCATTTGAAATGTGTACTAGTGACTTGAAAATGGTTAAGTGTATTTACTTGAAATTGTGAACTTGTTACTTAAAAATAGTTAAGTGTAGTTACTAATTGAAATTGTGAACTTGTGACTAGAAAATGATTAAGTATACTCACTTGAAATGTGAACTAATGACTTGAAAATGATTAAGCGTAGTCACTTGAAATTGTGAATTTGTGACTTGAAAATGATTAAGTGTAGTGACTTGAAAATGATAAGTGTAGTGAATTGAATGTGTACTAGTGACTTGAAAATAATTAAGTGTAGTTACTTGAAATATGTATTAATGCCTTAAAAATGGTTAAGTGTAGTCACTTGAAATGCGTATCTGTGACTAGAAAATGATTAAGTGTAGTCACTTGAAATTTGAACTAAACTTGAAAATGGTGAAGTATAGTTACTTCAAATTGTGAACCCGTGAATTGATTTTTTGATAGTGAAAGTCTTTAAATGTAGCGTTATGATGGGAATATTTATTGTAGAAGGCTTTGAAAGTCATAGGGGTTTTGATGATTAGTGTAAGTGTTTAGTGAATTAAATTTGTGGACTAGTGATTGTGGAAAATTTTAAGTAGTGACTTGTAAATGTTTACTAGTGTTTTGAAACATATTATTGAAAGAAAAATTGATGAGGAGTTTGTTGGGGCTACTCCTTATTGTTGTTGGATTTGGATTCTAGACACTTTTTAGATTACATTCTTGAACTTAACTTTTAACTATTGAAAAACCTATAGGATTATTTAAGTGTTTTGGATGTTATTGGATTTATTTGTTAATTTTTTTGGATGATTAGTGTAAGTGTTTAGTGAATTAAATTTGTGGACTAGTGATTGTGGAAAATCTTAAGTAGTGATATGAAAATATTAACTAGTGTTTTGAATTTTTTTTATTGAAACAGAGATTAATGAGTAGTATGTTGGGGATACTCCTTAGTGTTGTTGGATTTTGCTCCTAGACACTTTTTAGACGACATTGTTGAACTTATCTTTTAACTATAGAAAAACCTTTAGGATTATTTGAATGTTTTGGGTGTTGTTGGATTATTTGTTAAGTGTTTTGGATGTTGGATTGATTGTTTAAATATTATTGATTTGAATTGCTTAAATATTTTGATAATGTAGTGCATTGTATGATTATTTTAGTAATGTGTGTTGCATGGGGCTGAATATATTGAATTGCATTTTCATTTGGCAAGTGAGATGCAAAAAATATAGATTTCGACATCTAAAAAAATGCAGAAAAGGGACGGACAATGTCCCTTTTATCCGACGCTTTTTTATTTTCTTTCAAAAAACCAATGATGTCCGTCACTTTTTTCCTTCATAATGAAGAACAAAAAATTACGAACTTCACTTTTTTCGAAAAAAAATATTACTTTTATCAGAAAGTGATGAGCGGTGTTGTTTTTTCTGAATTTTTTTTAATAAAGTGACGAGTGTCCGTCGCTTATTTGTTCATCATTTGTTCTTCACATGAGTACGTCTCTTTTTTAAATCTCTGTTCTTTTCAAAAAATGACGCTGTCCGTCGTACAAAAAAGTGATGCAGTTCATCGTTTTACAAATCAATGGGCCTTTTATGATGTAAGTGACTACGTCGCTTTTGTCCCAAAAAAACGGCATTGTCCGTTGATTTTGGATGTTATTTTTTGTTTTTTTAGTAGTGTATTGACTATTACAAAACTTATGTTCCTTTTTGCTAGTGGCTCTTGGATCAACATTACTAGATCGTGTGATGTTATTTCCACCTTATCTATCTTTCAGACTATTATTATTACTTGAATTATTATTGTAAGTTCTTACTTGCAATTTTTTGACTTTTATACCCCCTTTTCAACCATATTAGCCCTTTGCTTATAGCTCCGGGTTACAGTTTGGATTACCTACTGGTGGAATAAATTAGGTGCCATCATGACTCATTATCAAACTAGTATCAAAACAATTGGTTCACCAGTATTATTGGTACAAGGGCAAGTGTCTAGTAGTGTCCACTTCTTATAATCGGGAGGCTATAGGACATCTTTAGGAGGTCTTCACTTCTTTCACTAATTTCGTGCTAAGAGTCTGAGTTGGTTTCTAAAGATTTCTTTGGTTTTGCTCTTTCACATGTTTCTAGGACAAGTGCTACCGCTATACAAGATGAGGATACCGAGTCTGTAACTAGGGATCCTGTTGTAGTTGATGGATGACCTAGAGGTCGAGGACATCCTAGAGATGTCGCCTCAGCAGGGAATAAGATAGAGGGACTTTACCAGAACCTATTACTGTTCTCGAGTCAGAGATTCTTTCATCCCAGCCAATGGTGGGCAGGGTCCAACCCAGGCTCCACCGGGGTTTATTTCTTCTTTCGTGCTCAGGGATGTATTAGTTTAGCTTTCGGGATTAGTTGGTGGTGCATAATCTGATGATGCACAGTCTATGGATCAGGGTGGTACTAAGCTGAGGCATAACCTGTAACTATGGCTCCCAGAGTTGAGGTCCCTCTTGCGTCAGCGGTTGCTCAGCCGATAGTTGCCCAGCCTACTATGTCTGTTGAGGAGCAGAAGATGTTTGGTAGATTCTTGGTATTGGCTCCACCTAGATATTCTGGTGCATCGTGTGAGGATTCTTATTAGTTCTTGATTACTTGTTAGTATAGACTCCATAATTTGGGACTAGTTGAGACTCTTGGTGTGGATTGCACTACTTTTCAGTTGGATTTGACAGCTCGACTGGAGAGTTCATCTTGATTCCAGGCTAGCTGGATCTCGCCTATTGACATGGACTTAGTTCTCCGAGGTCTTCTTGGAGAAGTATATGCCTCACAGTCTTAGAGTTCATTTGAGGGATTAGTTTTTAAGTTAGAGAATGGCTCCATGATTGTTGTAGAATATGAGGCTCAATTTCATCAGTTGTCTAGACATGCTACATCTATTCTAACTACTGAGTATGAGAGGGTTTGGTATTTTATTTGAGGTTTAACACTCTCTCTGCACAAAGTTTGGTTTCTATAGATAGGTGTTTTGTTGAGGTTTCTGATCTTGCTCAGTTTATAGAGAAAATGCATCACTAACCCAAGGGGGCAACAATAAGAGACTGCGATATCATGGTATTTTCAGTGTTAGTCATAGTGGCTCACAGTTCAGAGGTAGTGGTTCTTATAATAGGCACCCTCCATATCACCCTTATCAGTATCGGGGCAGTCTAGTAGGCCCATTCATGTCACACTTTAGATCATCAATGGATGCCTGCCTAGTTATAGTGATCATCCTAACCAGAGTAGTAGTCAACATCCAAGGGGTTTGTATTCTAGGTATTCTAGTCGTGGTGGTTATTTTAGGTTAGCTAGATTTCTAGTTTCAGTACAATGCCTGGGGCATGTTATGGTTGTAGGGCCTTTGGCCATTTCTCAAGAGAGTGCCCCAGTTGCCAAATAATGGTTCCTTCAGCTTAGAATATTCCACCGATCAGAGTAGTTCTGCCCCCAGCTAGAGGTGATATGCATGGTCGTCGGGGTAGTCCCCAGGGTGCTCGTGGAGGTCCTTAGTCAGGCAGGATAAAAGATCGGTCAGGAGACCAGCCTGGTGGAAGGTGTGGTTAGTTGTATGCCATACTTGCTAAACCTGAGGATGAGTCTTTGAGTGTTGTCTTTACAAGTACAATTTAAGTGTACCATCAACTGGCTTTTGCTTTATTTGATCCTGGATCCACTTAATCTTATGTGACTTCTTATTATGCCATGTAGTTAGAATTATCTTAGAATTCTTTATTTGTGTCGTTATGTGTATCTACTCCCGTAGGTGATTCTTTAGTAGTGGATCAGGTTTATAGATCATATGTTTTGACTGTTCAAGAGTTTGATACTTGGGCTGATCTTATTGTGTTAGGCATGATGGATTTTGATGTGATTTTAGGCATGGACTGGTTATTCTATTATCATGCGTCCTTGGATTATTTTACCAAGTCTTTTACCTTATATATGCCCAACATACCCTCAGTTGTGTGGAAGGGAGCTATTAGCCGCGAGCCGACAAAGATTATTTCTTTTATTCAAGATAGGAGACTGATACGGGCACGATCATGAAGATGGACGCACATGAGCATGCATGGAATCATGCCGAGGGAGTGTAAAAGTTGAAGAGGGATTTAGACACACCAAAGCTTCCCCTACATACACTCCAAGGACGCCTCTTTTGCTCCCTTCATTTAGGTTTTTTTTGGCCTTTTACTTTATTTTGTAATAAATCTATTAATAGCCTAGTATTAGGTCTTTATTTCCTTAGTTGTTGAATTTTGTAGAAAGAAAAACTTGAAACATCCTCTCTTCTCTCTTGGAGAGTGTAACACCTTAGTTGTAGGGCTTGGAATAACCAAAACAGAAATGAGGGTGATACTAGTGTGGAGTCACTAGTGTTGCAAACTTTGCTAGAAACGTGGGTGCGAGCGGTGGAATCCCTCTTTTGACTTCGTAAGCGAGTGGTGATTGTGTGTGTAGATGTTAAGGGTCCTTAGATTTGATATATCTTAGGGTTCTTAGGGTTTATACATCCATTTGTCATTCTATCTATCCATTTTATCTATTGAAATAGTTTGCTTTTGTGTTTGTGTTCTTGTAGCCGTGTTATGTTCTTCTTGTTCTTGTATTTTTTGTGGATTGTTTTGAGTCATTGTGGGTTATTTGTATCATTTGGTATCAGATCTTGTGGTTGATTTCTTTCTTACGGAATCAATCTTGGGCTAGCTCACTTGAAAATAAAAAAAGAGAGTAGAAGTTGTTCTTGTTTGAGTCTTGGCCAAAATTTGGAGTCTAAATATAGGAGTACTTCATGTGTTTTGAGTGTTCTTAGTGTTGATTTCTTCTTCATTAACACTAATAGAGTCAATATCTAAGTTGAACTCCTACTTGTGTTGTTGTGCGGATTCAAGGTTTGGCCGAAGTATTATTGGTGTTGGTTTTGTGGATCCAAAATTTGGACGTTTTTGGTGTGTTGTTATTGTGAAATCTGAAGTTTAAAGGTGTGTTGTTGGTATTGTTTTTGTGGATTTGTGTTTGAAAGGGGTGTTGTTGTTTTTGGGAGGTTCAACTTTAATCTTGGTCTTCAAATCTTGTTGAAGGTTCTTGGTGTTCTTGGCCAATCTACATGTCTTATGACAAGAAGAACCTTCAATAGTAGTGTCTGATCTTAAGACCAAGTGGAAGAGTGTAGTCTTTCTTGTTTGTATTGAAACAAATCCCAAAACTATACCAAAGTAGTAAGGGTCAAAAGACTTACCAAAAGACTTGTTACCAAAAAGGAGTAAGGGGACTTTTCAAGACTAACCAAAAGAGGAAAGGACCACCAACCCTTCAAAAAGGTGTCTTGCCTAAAAGGTGCATGACAAGTCAACTTTTTTGAATGTGAAAAAAGGCTCCAAAGCTTGTTGTCTTCCCTCCAAAACCGATTGTACTCTTCCAAAATTGAGAATTGAACAAAAATTTCAAAGTTAGAAAAAAAACAAGAACTCTTCAGAATCTGCAACCAATCCAAGGCTGCCACATCACTATTTCTGTACAACACAAAATCCACAACCAATCAAGGGCTTCCACATCACTCATTTTGTACAACTAACTTGTTTGTGTTTTGTAGGTAACTTCTTAGCTAGAATGGATAACAATGCTCTTAGTGCTATCTTAGATCATGGTAAATGTGCAAATAGAGGTGTCATCGTTGGGTGAGTGATTGGATCGCATGGAGTGTTGAAGGAGCTCTCATTCTTCTACTCCTCGACACCATGTTTCCTCAAGTGGGCATGACCAAAACACTCCCACCACCATTGACCACAAAAATTTACCTCAAATGATCAATCCTCCAAGACCACCACAAAATGCCATAAGCCAATCTCCCAATTACCCTCAAAATTGAGACCTAAGTAGACCACCTCTTCTGTAATTTGATCAAGTCCAACAAGAAGGACTTGGAAGACAAATGCCTCCTCTAAAACAAAACTCTCCCATCCAAGCTCCACAACCTAAGCTCTACTTCACCAAATCAATTCTCTCAACCAAAGCTCCACTTCCCAAAAATTGACACATCCATGTAGAGTAATATGATAGATAGGGACATGAAGGATATTAAATTTTTAATGATGCTTATATTATGTAAGACGGGTTAAGAGAAAGATGTAGGTATCAACAAGGAACCCATCACCAAGTGAAGATTTGGGAATTGAGGCAGATAAGATTGAGGGCAAATCTCAAGATAGAGAGGAAGCCAAGGTGCAAAATGAATATGGTGGTAAAGTTGTTTGGTCGTATGATGATTCATGTGACATGCCTATTTAAAATAGAAGAATCCACAAATTTGAGGTCAAATTTCTCTCAAGATGGAGAGGATGATACGGGCATGATTATGAAGATGGATGTACGTGAGCATGCATGGAATCAAGCTGAGAGAGTGTACAAGTTAAAGTGTGAATAGGTCTTTGGAAACACCAAAGACGCCCCTATATACACTCCAAGGGTTCCTCTTTTTCTCCCTTCATTAAGGGCTTTTTGGACCTTTCACTTTATTTTGTAATAAGTCCATAAATAGCCTAGTATTAGGTCTTTATTTCCATAGTTGTTAAATGTTGTAGAAAGACAAACTTGAAACATCCTCTCTTCTCTCTTGGAGAGTGTAACACCTTAGTTGTAGGGATTGTAATAGCCAAAACCGAAATGAGGGTGATACTAGTGTGAAATCACTAGTGTTGCAGACTTTGCTGGAAACGTAGGTGCTTGAGCGGTGGAATTCCTCTTGTATATTCTTAAGAGATTGGTGATTGTGTGTGTAGGTATTAAGGGTCCTTATATTTTACATATCTTAGGGTTCTTAGAGTTTATACATCCATTTGTCATTCTATCTATCCATTTTATCTATTGAAATTATTTGCTTTTGTGTTTGTGTTCTTATAGTTGTGTTGTGTTCTTCTTGTTCTTATGTTGTTTGTGGACTGTTTTGATTCATTGTGGGCTGTTTTGTATCGGAGACTTATTTTGAGGGGTTGCGAGTCTTGTCTTGCTTATATTTGTGATGTTAGTATGAAGAGTTCGTTCTTGAATTTGGTCTTATAGTTCGTGAGTTTCCTAATGTTTTCCTTATCGATCTACCTGGTCTTTCTCATAAGCATGACATTGATTTTGTTATTAATCTTGAGTCGGGCACCCGACCTATTTTTATGGCACTTTACCGTATGACTCCTGCCATTCTTAAGGATATGAATTCTCAGCTTTAGGATTTTCTTGGTAAGGGTTTCATTAGACTGAGTGTGTCTTCTTGGGGAGCTCCTGTCTTGTTCGTTAATAAAAAAGATGGTTCCTTGCGTGTATTAATTACAAGCATCTTAATAAAGTGACGGTGAAGAACTGGTATCCTATGCCTCCCATTGATGATTTATTTGTCCATCTACAAGGAGCAACGGTGTTCTGTAAGATTGATTTAAGGTTCAGTTTCCATCTTTTGATGATTCAGGCTGAGGATATCCCAAAGACAGCCTTTAGGACCTGATATGGTTATTATGAGTTTTTGGTGATGTCTTTTGGATTGACCACTGCCCTAGCAACATTTATGGATTTAATGAACCATGTGTTCAGGCCGTATTTGAATTCATTCATGATTGTGTTCATTGATGATATACTTGTGTATTCGAGGAGTAAAGAGGAGCATATACAACATTTGAGGATTGTGCTCCAGACTTTGAGAGATCTTAGGTTTTTTGCCAAATTCTCTAAGTGTGAGTTATGTCTTTAGTTGGTGACATTTTTTGGACATATGGTGTCTAAGGATGGGATTATGGTGGATCCCATGAAGATTGAGGTTATTCGTGATTGGGACAAGCCTACATCTCCGTTTGAGTTTAATTGCTTCATTTGTTTGGCATGCTACTATAAGACGATTCATTGATGGTTTTTCTACTATTGAAGCTCTGATGATCAGATTGACTTAAAAAGAGGTTCATTTCTAGTGGTTCAAGGAGTGTGAGTCAATCTTTACAAAGCTCAAGGGATTTCTCACTTTAGCTCCTATATTGGCTCTTCATGTTGATGGTGAAAGATTCACTAAATATTGTAATGTTTCTGTTGTTGATTTGGGTTGTGTGTTGATGAAACAAGGTTGAGTTATTGCTTATGCTTTAGGAAACTGAAGGTGCACAAGGTCAACTACCCTACTCATGATTTAAACTTGACAGCGTTAGTTTTCACGCATAAGATTTGGAGGGACTATCATTATGGCATGCATTGTGAGATCTTCATGAATCATCATAGTCTTCAGCATCTTATGAGCCAGAGAGAGCTTAATTCTAGGCAGCGTAGATGGATGAAGCTGCTTATGGATTATGACATCTCTATTTTGTATCATCCGGCAAGGCAAACATGGTACCGGATGCCTTGAGTCCAAAAGCGATGACTTTGGGTAGCTTGGCATCTATCTCAGTTTCTTAGAGGCTGTTGGTGTGGGAAGTCCAGTCCTTAGCCAACATGATAGTGCGACTTGATGTTTCATACTCCAGGAGTATTTTTACTAGTGTTAATGTAAGGTCTACGCTATTTGAGAAGATTCAGAGCCGTTAGTTTGAGGATATAAGACTTTGCACCATCCATGATCAGGTGTTGAGTAGTGAGTCCAAGAGAGCTACCATATATTTCGAGGGTGTTCTGAGATTTGATGGCCCATTGATGTTTCAAGGGTTGGTGATTAGATTTAGTCAATTTTGTGTGAGGCTCCCAGCTCCATATATTCTATTAACTCGGGTACAACTAAGACGTATAGAGACTTGAGACAACATCACTGGTGGAGTGGTATGAAGGGAGATATGATGAACTTTTTGGCTCGTTACCTATGTTGTCAGCAAGTGAATGCTGAGCATCCGAGGCCTGTTGGCTTGTTAGTGGTTTGCCTCGCACTACCCATGGTTCCGATGCTATTTGGGTCACTTTGGATTGGTTGACTAAATAGGCACATTTCATTCCTATTCATAAGTCACAACCCAAATCAGGGCCTGGTCACGACGGGTATCTTAAGTCCCACATGAACCGGAGATCACCCCCTTCACCTAACCTAACCAGTACAACAACCACAAGTGCCGGATGACTTCCAAATTATGACAAGATAATGAAGAATAAGACTAATCACAACTCATGAAATGTCTAAACCAATCCACCATAAACAACAAACTCAAGTCCAAAGTAATCCAACAAAGCCTCTACAATCCAAAGTCAATAAAATGTCGGGACAAGCCCCCGACAATAGCCAAAACCAAAGTCTAAACAAGTCTAAGACATAGAATATAAAGACCATGAAATGAAGCATTCTGAAGTATGGAAGCTCACTACTTCAATGTTAACTTATGAACCACTCGAACACCGGATCACTGTGCAGGTAAAGTAGAAGAAGTTCCAGCACCTTCATCGCATGAAGATACAACATCCGGAGATGGTTTGCGGTTGGAGCGCTAGCATGTAACCCAGGGATATAGGAATAATATAATGCCATCAGTCAAAACCAATTCAAATAATCATATGCAATAACATATATATATATATATATCGTGTCGGGATAGGGAATAAGGCTTAGCATGCACTTTGAAAACCTTAACCTGGGTTGTGTAGCATAACCATTATATAACAAGGCACCCATGGGCTATATGGGCCCAACTCTCCCCTAACTAAAGAGGCCCCGGTGCGTGTAGCCGCATGAACCATTGAATATCCATAACTGTATTTGCCATTATGGGGGACTCGAACCACCTAACACAATTAAGGTGACTTAAGCACCAATATATACAATATTGGGGATTCAAATCTCCCATTCATATATCCATTCAGGGGACTCAAAACTCCCGATTACATAGACACTCGCACCAGCTTGCGCGGTTTCCACTGTTAGCCCTTTGGACTCCACTTTCACGATCCGGCTACACATTCTGCTTTAAATCCCAATTAAAACATCCTTTGCACATACACGCAACCATTAGTCAAATTACTTACCACGGCATCCCGTTGGTATTGTCATACCAACCCCACTTGCAATCATACAACATACCATAACCATTATTATTCAACATTGGGACTCGTACCCATTGTCTATGCTAGACATAAATTCAATTCAATATTTAGGGATTCGAACCCATTTAGCTATTTAAACCACCAAGTTTAAAATTCAAATCAACTTATGACCAACAAGGCCTTCATGAAACCATTTACCAACCATTTACATTATTAGACCAATGCCTTAGTTTAAATCACAATTCAATTTAATTTATGGTCATCAAGAAATTTACAAAACCATTCATCCTTCATTAACATTCTTATGCCAAGCATTAGTTCAAAACACAATTCATCATATGACAAGATTCTTATAGACATTTTCACAAACAGGTTGAAGGCATACCATTATCAAACCATTATTCAAATAAAAAACCATCATGTTAGGGTTAACCATGACCCATTTATTAAATCACAATTTCCATACACCCACGTGTGCAAAACCATCATAAAAAACATGTATAAATACAAGTGAAATCATGAGAGAACAATACTCAACATTATGCATTCAAACCCTCAACCATGAATTTCAAAACCACCATTTATGATTCAAGAACAATGTTAAACACATGATTTTTGTGAAGTAACAATGAAGGAAGAGTCAAATGCCTGAGTTATGAAGATTCACGGAGAGATTTTGATCCTTAAGCCTTTAGATGACCACCTTGATGAAACCCCAGCCTAATCTCCTTGAGAGGTTTTTAGAGAGTATTTAGGGAGTGTTTTGATCTCCCAAAGTGTGGAATGAAAGGCCAAACAGTGTAATAAGATGTGGGGTCTTAAGGGCTTGGGGTGGGAAATGTCTGAAATACCCTCAACTTAAAAGCTATAAAAAAGATGCAGGAGGGTACGGTTGGACCCCTCACTCGTATGCACATCATACAAGTGGTACCCTATACTCGTAACTTGATCAGAAAGTTGGACCTCACATTCTGTCCAACATACTGCTACTTAGCCCAACTGGTACCCTAACCATATGACTAGTAATCTTTAAGTCGTACCCTAAGCATAATATCAAAGGCTAGACACTGGAAAACATATGATTTGGACCCTGCCTCTCGTATCATGTACATACGACTCGTATGGTGTCTTCTCATACTGAGAACAGAACTTGGCCAATATGACACTGACCAACATGCAAATAGGGTCCTAGACCCGTAACCACACCATATGAGTCAAGGGTGTGAGTTGTATGATGATCAGAGGGTTCAATACACAAGAAGTTTGTAAGGGACAAAGTTCGAGGTGTTTCAGTCTCCCCACTTAGGATCATTCATTCTCAAATGATGGGACGAGGCAATACAAACATGATTAAAACCCCAAACGTCTCTACTCTTACCTTTAAGATAGAAAACAACATGCCAAGGAATTCATAATCTACCATTAACAAAGATAGAAAACAAAGATTTCAAGAACTAACACATACCTCAAGCATAATTTTTTGGAATAAAAAATAGGAACAGATACTTGGACTTTATGTCCTCCCCGGCTTCTTATATAGCTTCCTCAAACTTTTGGTTCTTCCATAGAACCTTCACCAAAGCCACATCTTTCGATTGCAACCGATGAACTTGCCAATCCACAATTCTCACGGGACAACCTCATAGGATAAAGAATCCAAAATACCAATGGTTTCCAAGGGAACAACCAACGAAGGATCACCTACACATTTTCGCAAATAGATACATGGAATATCAGATGAATGGAACTCATGCTAGAGGCAAATCCAACTCATATGCAACATTACCATCCCTTCTCAAAACCACATACGGGCTAACATACCGGGGGCTGAGCTTCCCTTCTTCCCAAAATGCATCACTCCCTTTATGTGAGACACCTTTAAGAACACCCAATCTCCAACCTCAAACACCAAATCCCTTCTCCTTACGTCCACATAGGAATTTTGGTAAATTAGACGGTCTTAAGACTATCCTAAATTACCTTTACCTTTTCCATAGCTTAGTGGACAAAATTCGCAGCATATCCTCCAAAGTCTGAATAGTCCTTTCGGCTTTCCTATCCGACTGCGGGAGGAAAGACATACTAAGACTCACCTTGGTGCCCAAACCATACTGAAAAGAACTCAAAAAATATGATGAGAACTGAGTACCACAATCCAAAATAATTAAGACAGTTGCAACATGCAACTTTACAACCTCCTGAAGGAGCAACCTCACATAATCCTCGACAGAATAAATAATCCTCACAGGCAAGAAATGAGCAGACTTAGTCATCCTATCCACGATGAACCAAATGGAGTCATACTGATTTCACGACCATGGAAGGCCAGTAGTGAAATCTGTATTAATTATCTCCCATTTCTACACCATTAATTCAATTTCTTGGAGTAGCCCTCCGAGCCTCATGTGCTTCACCTTCACTCGCCGACACACCATACACTTAGCCACAAAGTCGGCTACATTCCATTTCATTTTATTCCACTAATACATTTCCTTAAGATCATGACACATCTTTTTCATACTGGAATGAACCATATACTGTGACTCATGGGCCTCACCAAAATCCTGCCTCACAATCCATCAATATCGGGAACACACAACCTCCCTTGGTACCTCAAGATACCATGACTACTTATCTCAAAAACCATCACCTTCTGCTTACCCATATCATCCTTGATCTTCATCAAGAGAGGATCTAATACCTGTTTCTCCTTTCTTTTTGAACCAAGAGATGATAGAGCCACCTATTGCACAAGTACACCACCATCCCGAGAGTCCAAGAGACAAACTCCAAGGTTAGATAAATGGTGAATATCCTTCACCAATTACCGCTTATCCTCATCCACATGGGCTAAACCCCCCACGGATAATTTGCTAAGAGCATCAACAACTACATTATTCTTACCTGGATGGTAGTGAAGACTTATATCATAGTCCTTCAACAACTCAAGACACCTTCTTCGCCTGACATTAAGCTCTTTCTGGGTGAACACATACTGTAGACTCTTATGATAAGAAAAGATATCAACATGGACCCCATACAGATAGTGACTCCATATTTTCAATGCGAACACCACAGCCAAAAGCTCCCAGTCATGAGTCGGATAATTCTTCTCATGAACCTTCAAATGTCTAGAGGCATAGGAAATCACCTTACCATGCTGCATTAACACACAACCTAAACCAACCCAGAACACATCACAATGGATGACAAAACCCTCTGTACCCTCGAGTAAAGTCAAGACCAGAGCTAAATTCAACTTATCTTTCAGCTTCTCAAAACTTCCCTCGCAAGCATCAGACCACAAGAACTTCACCTTCTTCTGAGTGAACTTGGTCAATGGAGATGCAATAGAAGAAAAACCCTCTATGAACCTCCTATAATAACAGGCTAAACCCAAGAAGCTTCAAATATCGGTTGGAGTCTTGGGTCTAGGACACTTCTTAACCACAACAATTTTCTGAGGATCATCCATGATCGCTTCATTAGACACAACATGACCCAAAAATATAACAACGTTCAACTAAAATTCACACTTAGAGAACTTAGCATACAACCACTCATCTTTCAATATCTGCAACACAATACGAAAGTGATCGACATGATCCTCCTCACTCTTAGAGTAAACCAATTTATTATAAATGAAGACAATCACAAAAGGATCTAGAAACTGATGGAAGACCCTATTCATCAAGTCCATGAACACTGTTGGGGCATTAGTCAAACCAAATGACATCACCAAGAACTCAAACTATCCATACCGAGTATAAAAAACTGTCTTAGGGATGTCCACCTCCCTAATTTTTAACTGTTGATAACCGAACCAAAGATAGTTCTAAGAGAAAAACTTAGCACCCTGGAGCTGATCAAACAAATCATCTATCCTCGAAAGAGGGTACTTATCCTTTACCGTCACCTTGTTCAACTACCGATAATCAATACACATCTGAAGAAAACCATCTTTTTTATGCACCAACAACATCGGTGCACCCTACGGGGACACACTAGGATGGAAGAAACCCTTATCTAAGAGGTCCTTTAGTTTCTCCTTAAGCTTTTTCAACTCAGCTGGAGTCATTCTATACAGGGGAATAAAAATAGTACGAGTGTCCAAAATGAGATCAATACCAAAATTAATCTCCTTATCGGGAGGGACACCAGGAAGGTCCTTAAGAAAGACCTCAAGAAATTTATTCACCACAGGACGGAAATATAAAAAGAACCCTCTGAGTTAGAATCATAAATTTGGACCAGATGATAGAGACACCCCTTGGAGATCAATCTTCGACCTCTAAGATATGATATGAACCTTCCCTTAGGAGCTAGGGAACCACCCTCACATTCAATAACTGGATCGTTAGGAAAATTAAAGATGAACTTACGGGTCCAACAGTCTAACGAAACATAGCACAAGTGTAACTAGTCCATCCCCAAAATAACATCAAAGTCAACTATGTTTAACTCTATCAAGTATACAGAGTTTCTCTACTACCAACATATACCACACCCCAATAGACTCTTCTGACGACCACAGAGTCTGCAAGCAAGGTAGAAATAAAAAAAGGGTTTGACAAACACTCAGGACCAAAACCAAAATGCATAGCCACAAATGAGGTTACATAAGAAAGAGGACCCTGGATCAAGTAAGCAGTACATATCATGGGAAAAGAGTTTTAACATACCAGTAACTACATTAGGAGATGCCTCAGAGTCCTGAAGAGAAGCAAGAGCATATAAGTAGTTTCGACTAGTGCCAGAGCCAGAAACAAAAGCAAAAACAGGAATTACATCCTTTGGTGCAAGAGCTAATGAGGTAGCAATAGGGACCCTATTAGCCCAGAAGCAACTCTAGAGGGACAATCACACTGCATATGGACAATCTGGCCACAACTAAAACTTTAGTTTTTCTTCTTCTCACATTGACCTTGGTGTATCTGACCAGAGAATCTGCAAGGAAGATATGATGGAGCAGACTGAGCCCCACCAATCTGAGATTAGGTACCCTGTGCTCTGTACCCTCCACCATGATGAAAGAAACGATTACCCAAAAGCTTCGAGTAAGGAGTACTAGCCATAAAGAAAGAACCAGAACTCCCCCACATCTTCTTAGGCCACTTTTCCCTATCTCTACCACTTTGCTGCTGGCCTTCACCCTGATCAGAAAACCTAATCTTCTTACCCCACCTCTCACTAATCTCAGCCTTCTTTTTTTCTTCCTCAACTTGCTGTGTATACACCACAAGTCCAAAAATATCCATATCCCTTTTCAACAAGGAAACCTTACTTTCCAAAATCAGCTCAAGGGAACCCAGAAGCAAACTTACGCATTCTATCTCTTATGCTAGACACCAACTCAAGAGTATACTTGGAAAACTGATAGAATTTCAAAGTATACTCTTTGACTGACACTCTACCTTGTCTCATATTCACAAATTTCTCTGCTTTTGTCTCCCTCAACTCCTGAGAAAAAAAGTGGTCCAAAAAGGGGCTAGAGAAGTTATCCCATATTTCAGAGTCAGCATTACTTCCCCTAGTCTGCTCCCACTCTTTGTACCAATGGTAAGCCACATCCTTCAATTGGTAGGCAAAAAACTCCATACCTTCAACATCAGACACATGCATAATTCAAAATATTTTCTCCATATTATCAATAAAATCTTGAGGATCCTCCTCAAACTTAACAACAATAAACACAGGAGGGTTCAACCTCATGAATTAGACAACCCTTATGGCCTATAAAGATAGAGTAACAGAAGTAACATACTCAGACTGAGAAGCTACCTACTGAGCCAACATATGAATAGACTGATGAAACTCAACATTCGTCATATCTGCCTAAGGAGATCGAGGAGGGCTATAGGGGATCGGTGGCACTCTAAGAAAGCAATCAGGAACTGGACCCCTAGACCGGGTCTATACCCCATAAATAGGGTGTGTCCCATCAATAGTGTCCCTAAGTGGAACAGAGGAGTCCCCATAGGCTTCAGATCATCTGGAAGGGATGATCTAAAAATATGAGCAAACGAGAATTAGAGGAATCCAAGACCTTAGACTTTATAGGTCGAAGTAAGAAAACAAGAAAGGGAAAAATTCCTAAATGTCTTATAGCCTCTCTCTTATAAGTATGGCATGCTATACACCCATAAAAACACTACTTGTCATAGGAGGACACCCAATTAAATATGAACCTAGGATCTAATACCAACTTTGTCACGACCTAAATCAGGGCCTGGACGTGATAGATATATTAATTCCCACATGGATCAGAGATTACCCCTTTCACCTAAACTAATGAGTACAACAACCACAAGTGTTAGATGACTTTCGACATATGATAAGATAATGAAGAATAATACTGATCACAACTCATGAAATGTCTAAACCAATCCACCATAAACAACACACCTAAGTCCACAGTAATCCAACAAAGCCTCTACAATCCGAAGTCAATAAAATATTGGGACATGCCCCCGACAATAGCCAAAACCAAAGTCTAAATAAGTCTAAGGCATAGAATATGAAAACTATAAAATAAAGCCTTCCGAAGTATGAAAGCTCACCACTTCAATGTCAACTCATGAACCACTCGAACACTTAATCACTGTGAAGGTAAAGTAGAAGAAGTTTTGGGACCTTCATTGCATGAGGACACAACATCTAGAGACAGTTAGAGATTGGAGCGCTAGCGTGTAACTCAGGGATAATAAAGTAATTCCATTATTCAAATCCAGATCAAATCATCAAATGAAATCACATACATACATATATATATCATGTTGGTATAGGGAACAAGTCTTAGCATGCACTTTAAAAACCTTAACTTGGGCTCACAGGCTATATGGGCCCAGCTCTTCCCTAGCTGAAAGGGCCCTAGTGTGTGTAGCCATATGAATCAGAGAATATCCATAACTGTATATGCCATTATGGGGGACTCAAACCTCCCAGCATCATTAAGGTGACTTAAGCGCCAATATATAGAATATGGGGTATTCAAACCTCCCATTCGTATATCCATTTGGGGGACTCAAAACTCCCAATTACATAGACACTCGCACCGGCTTGCATGGTTTCTAGTGTTAGTCCTTTGGAATCCACTTTCACGGTTTGACTGCACATTCTTCTTTAAATCCCAATTAAAATATCCTTTTCACATACACACAACCATTAGTCAAATTACTTACCGAAGGCATCCCGTTGGTATTGCCATACCAACCCCACTTGCAAGCATACAACATGCCATAACCATTATTATTCAACATTGGGACTCGAACCCATTGTCTATGCAAGAAATCAATTCAATTAAATATTTAGGGAGTCAAACCCCTTTAGCTATTTAAACCACCAAGGTTAAAATTCAAATCAACTTATGACCAACAAGGCCCTCATGAAACCATTTACCAACCATTTACATTATTAGGCCAATGCCTTAGTTCAAATCATAATTCAATTCAATTTATGGTCATCAAGACATTTACAAAACCATTCATCCTTCATTAATATTCTTATGCCAAGCATTAGTTCAAAACATAATTATCATATGTCAAGATTCTTCTTATAGACGTTTTTGTAAATAGGTTGAGGGAATACCATTATCAAACCATTATTTAAATAAAAACCATTATGTTAGGGTTAACTATGACCCATTTGATATACCACAATTCTCATGTACCCACGTGTGCAAAACCATCATCAAAGACATGTATAAAAATAAATGAAATCATGAGAGAATAATACTCAACATTATGCATACAAACCCTCAACCATGGATTTTAAAACCACCATTTATGATTCAAGAATAATGTTTAAAACACATAATTTTTGTGAACCAACAATGAAGAAAGAGTCATATTCCCGAGTTTTGAAGATTCACATAGAGATACCGATCCTTAAGCCTCTAGATAACCACCTTTATGTAACCCTAGCCCAATCTCCTTGAGAGTTTTTTAGAGAGTGTTTTGATCTTTAAAAATATAGAATAAAAGGCCAAAATGTGTTATAAGATGTGGGGTCTTAAGGGCTTGGGGTGGGAAATATCTAAAATACTCTGAGCTTAAAAGGTGTAAAAAAGACATAGAAGGAGGGTACGATTGGACCCCTCACTTATATACCCATCATACGAGTGGTACCCTCTGCTCATAACTTGATCAGAAAGTTAGACCTCATATTATGTCCAACATACAACTCCTTAGCATAACTCGTACCCTAACTATACGACTAGTACCCTTCAATTCGTACCCTAAGTAGAATATCAAAGGCCAGACACTGGACAACATATGGTTTGGACCCTACCTCTCCTATTATGTACAAACAACTCGTATGATGTCTTCTTGTACCAAGAACAGAACTTGGCCAATATGACACTGATCAACATACGACTAGGGTTTTTGACCCGTACCCATACTATACGAGTCAATGGTGTGAGTCATATGATGATCAGAGGGTTTAAGACACAAGAATTTTGCAAGGGCCAAAGTTTGAGGTGTTTTATCATATGTCCTTCAGTGACGAGAGGTTGTCCTGTATCTATGTTCATGAGATAGTCTATTTTCATGGTGTGCCTATATCTATCATTTCAAATCGAGGCTCAATTTTCACTTCTAGCTTTTAGAGAGTTTTTCAGGAGGAGTTGCGTAAGCAGGTGGATCTTAGTACAACCTTCCACCCTCAGTCTGATGAGAAGTTGAAGCAAACTATTCAGGTTCTGGAGGATATGCTCCAAGCCTGTGTTATATATTTCAAAGGTCAGTGGGAGCAATACTTACCTCTTAAAGAGTTTTCATATAATAATAACTACCATTCAAGCATTGAGATGGTGCTTTCTGAGGCTTTCTATGGTAGGTAATGTTATTCTTTGATTGGGTGGTTTAAGATCTTCGAGGTTATGCCCTATGGTACTGACGTACTTCAGGGGTCATTGGATAGTGTCAGGGAGATTCAAAATAGATTGAGGGCTACTCAGAGTTGGCAGAAATCTTATGCAGATTGTAGACTTTGTGCCTTGAGATTTGGAGTTGGAGATCAGGCATTCGTCCGAGTATTGCCCATAAAGGGTGTGATGAGGTTCAGGTGGAAAGGCAAGCTTAGTCCCAAGTATATTGGACCTTTTGAGATCCTCCGTACATTTGGAAAGGTGGCATATGAGTTAGACTTACCCCCATATTTTAATGCTATCCATTTAGTTTTCCATGTTTTTATGTTATGACAGTACATTCCCAATGAGTCTTATGTGCTTTGATGGGACTCAGTTCAGTTTAATGAATGATTGACCTTTGTGGAGGAGCTTGTGTTCATATTAGCCACTGATGTTAGATAATTATGCTCTAGAGAGATTCTAGTAGTTATGGTTTAGTAGAGACACCGCCCAGTGGATAAGGCTACTTGAGAGGTTGAGAGAGAGATGTGGGCCCAATATTCTCACCTGTTCGAGGCTTTAGGTACTTCCTAACCTTTTACTTTTGCAAAGAAAAGTTCTTCTAGTAGTGGATATTCTAATGACCCTCCAAGTCATTTTCTCTATTCTCATTTTCTCTATTTAGAGCTTTCCTTTAGTTGCCTTAAGTTATTTATGACTTGTTGGATATTATAGCTTAGTTACCGGGCATTTAATTTGGTTTTAGAGCCGATTCCCTATTTTGAAGTCTTTGCTGGTTAGAATTGGATAATGCATAAAAACTTAAGTCAAACTACCTCGTATGCTAATTCTGACAGTTTTAACAGCTCTAGAACATCGATTTTTGACTAGGTGGACCTTTGGTTTGGGTCCCAAGGATTTTGGACTCATTCCAGGTTATTGGTCAAAACTTAAGAAAAATTATGCTTGGGTGTGAGACCCACCCTTTACCAAAACAACCTCGGATGGAAGTTTTGACTGTGCCATTGAGTCTGTAACATCGAATTTGATAGGGTAGCATAGTTTGTTTATGTATACGAGATTATGAACGAATCCTTAGATGTCGGTGGAGACTCCAAAATTTTTTTAAGTCTCAAGCTGGTGCACCCGCTTAAGCGCCTTTTGGGTCGCTTAAGCGGTCAGCTGATCGCTTAAGTGACTAGGCTTACCCAATTGAGGGCCACTTGAGCAGATCCCTCACTGCTTATGTTTGGTTGCTTAAGCAGCAAGGAGACTACTTAAGCGGTTGGCGTGCAGGTAGCAAGAATTTTCACACAATTTTAAGAATTAAAAATCCTTTAAATGTCCCATAGGTGAAGGTAGCCTAGTGTCCGCAAACGACACCTATATATCCTTTAAATGTCCCAATTGCCCGTATTCTCTCATATTTTCACACAATTTTAAGAATTAAAAATTGTAAAATGTGTGAAAATTTGGGAGAGACATTAGTAGGTGATTTTGGGGAGTTCGTAAGCATGGATAACTTGTTTCTTCTACAAATTATTTATAAGTTTTCATGAATTCCATGGTTAGTTTCTCTATTAATTCCCAAAATCCCTAGAATGTTGTTGGGACGATTCTAGCACCATTTGAGCTCGGAATTTACCTATTCTTGAGGATAAATGTTCCTTGAGAGTAGAGGGACGTGTTATCATTTTTGAAAGTGCTATTCCTCAAGTGGGCCCCATATGGAATTTTTACATAATTTTGAACCCAAAGCACAAAAGTGCAATACGGATATCATTGTTCTCGTATTGAGGAGTAGATTTTGGTTTTGATAGCGTGACATATTGCAGAAGCTTCTTCGAAGGAGAAATTAACTTTAGAGGCTAGGCTTTCCTTCCTCATAGATTGAGTTAATTCCTACTATATTTATGATATTATGCTAGATAGGTGATGAGAATTAGGTCTTGGAGGTATAATTGGTATATTTAGTTTTATTTAGATTGTTTAGACTATTAAGAAATCGTAAATTAAGCGTAGTTGACTTAGTTATCCATGTTAGGTAGAACTTCTATCTTAGGGCTAATTGTGGCTTAATTAACATCTAGAAGTTAATTTAGATACCTTAGCCTAGTCTGGGATAGAATTTACATTAGAATGGATTTCGGAGATTAGAAGTGGGCCCCTTAGACCCACCTTAGGCCAAGAATCTTGTTAGATCCTTATAGACTTATTGGGCGTATTATATCTTTAAATTGTATTAATATTATAACATTACAGTTATTAATGTTAGCTTGGAGCTAACATTAATAACCCTTAATGTCCTTCAGTAAAGCAGCGTACAAGTCACAAAAACAACGTACAACACCCAACTCCACTTAATATTTGAGTTCAGGCCCATCAAAGTCCAAAATGGACCTATACATCAAGAAACAAGGCTGATATACTATGATATATAGGATAAACACTGATATATAGGTTGCAAAGATGGAAAATGGGCCAAGAAACCAGAAGATGCTGATATAAATGTTCATATTGGATTGATATATGTCCAGTATACATCAAATATATTGTAAAAGCGTAGCGGTAGAAGCTGTTGATATACAGCTGGTATACAAATAGGATGAAGGACCCAATGTCCATGAATTTAAGGCCTAAAGCTGGACAGATCTGAAATGGACCAAAAGGGAGACCAAATCTCAATTTTATCTCCCTTATTTGCTTGTAATTAATTTAATTAGTTATTTATAATTTAATTTAATTAATCTAGGTGAATCCTTGGGGAGCACGTTTATGTTAAAATTACTTATTTTATTTTAGTTATTTAATATTTTTTTAATTTTTTATTTAGGCAAACTTAAACTTATAGAATGACTTGAGGATTTATTTATATTCTTTCGTAGTTATTAAATAGATTAAATCCATGTATAAGAAATTGAGTTAACTGTTTAGCCCAAAGTCTTAATCCGAATAAAATAGTTAAAGTTAGAATTATTCTGATATTTAATTTATTTTATTACTTAGAATAAATTAAATGGATTAGTATGAAATAAATTTTATTCATTCAAAATAAGATTTTCAAATAAATTCAAGATTTACTAAAATCAAATGAAGATTTTTACAACTTATGAAATATTTTAAAAATTAGCCAAATAAATTTAATCCGCCGGGAACCATACTTTGTGGATTCTCGAAAGTGCCTAACACTTTCTTTCAATTTACTTGAACCCTTACCTAAACCAAGGGTGTGTATCGGTCGGTTCGGTTCAATTTTATGTATTACCAGTTTGATTTATCGATTTTCAGTTTCAAAATATGCTAAACCAATAACCAAACCTATAAGATACTTTTTATCGATTTCCAGTTTAACGATTTTTAGTCCTTAACGGTTCGGTTTTTGATTTCTGCTAAGAAAATACTCATATATAGAAAAAATAATAACTAACATGAAAAGAAATCGAATCTTAGTTGCAACCAAAATCTTACATGATTTGTTTTAATTTATAAGAATCTTCAAGCTTGAACGGAAATGTTAGTTAGGGGAAATTAAGAGTCTGTATAATTGAAATAATAGGTCTGTTAATTTATAAAAGTTAAGGAGAAATTAATATATATATATATATATATATATATATATAAGTAGGTGTAAAATAATAATTTAGTATATTCTTATTGAGTTATCTGTTAATCCAATAACCTAATAATAAAAACCAAACTGAACCAATAACCCAATAAATTTTCTTTATAAAACCATTAAGTAACCGTTAACCCAATAACCCAATAAGAGTAAACCAATAACATTTTTATCGATTCAGTTTATTAGTTGATTCAGTTTTTGCACACCCCTAACCTAGACTATGGTTAATTTTATTAAAGGTTTTTAAAAGTACCTTTGTTTAAATGGTTTTCTTAATTTCCTAAAAATTAAGTGACGACTCTACTTTTTCTAGAAAATATTTTTTCAAAATAAATCAAATAGACTTTTCCATCATGAAGTTATGGAACATTTTTTTTAAAAAATAAATCGCAATAGAATGACGACTTTGCTGGGGAATCATCTAGGTTCTAACCATAAGGATATTATTTGTTTGGCTAAAATTTGTATTAATTATTAAATTTTGCAATTATGTGTTTTAATTTTTGCAATTATAAACTGTTGTATTTCATGACATACTTGCTCATATGATATTTAAACTGTTTGGAGTTTCGTGACCCCTATTGATTAATTCCAAATAAAAGTGTTTGAAATACATCAGTTTATTGGTACGTTCGGCGTTCGATGACTGTTTGTATTTTCAAACCCAAGTTGTCCACTTGGAAACCTAGTCGAAGCCCACTCTAGATACCTAGGATAGAGTGAAACCAAAACACTTTTTAGGCATGAGCCTAGGAACACCCAATACTTGAGGGGTATTGAGACCATTAGAAAAACCTACATTACGTCTATTGACCACGAGTCAATAACAGACGATCATTATTTATGTGTTAAATTAAAGAATGTAGTGACAGATTGTACGAACCATTGTCCATTGGGTTTTAGGGTTTCATTTTAGATAGTTTCTTTTATTGTAATCTAGAGAAGGTCTTCATCCAAAAATATTAAGAAATAAAAAAAGTTCAAGATCGAAGGCACCCCAAGGAGGTTTAGTTTCGGTTTTCTCCCTTGCGTGGGTCTGATGTCATTTATTTTCTCTTTCCCTCATTTTGTATCCCTATTTGATTTATCCATGGAATTTGTATAATATATTTCTGGGAGCAATAGAATGTCTTACATATGACATGTATATCCTTCAAATGTGAGGCTTACCTTTGACTTGAAAAGTCCCATATATACTAGGACTCGTTAAAATTATTTATGTGCTAAAGTGCTTTGTCTATATTTGTTTGATTTGTGTATTTAAATAATGTATGCTTGTTTTTAAACAAGACTAGTCCATTATTCTATTTCAAAATCTTAAAGCGTTAGTAGGCATATAAGACTCAAAATTTGAATCCCTCTAAAACACCCTTAAAAATCTGTCGATAAAATTCCTTCCAATTTATTCAAGTTTTATTCAAAATTCATTAGGTCATTATCCAATTCACATTGACCACATTGCTCTTACTATTCACTTTTTCTTGAACTTAATTCTATTAATGAAAAGACTGTTGTCTTCAAAAGAGCTTCCAAATAAGCCTTCTAGGATGTTTATTTGTAAACACTCAATCTCTTCAAATATCTTAGTTCATTCTATTCAAAATGTTGTTTTTCCCATTAAATTCAAAACTTGTCAGATGGTCAAAGTTCTGATCATTTAGTCACTTTTCCAAAGTGTCTTATTCTTCAAATTTTGGACTAGTCTATTTCAAACCAAATACGTGTTATTTGTTTTGTATATTACTTTGGTCAATTATTACGATCATGAACTAACATTTTACCTTTTGAGTGTTTTTCGTTCATTTGAGAGAGAGGATAATTTATGTTGGTAATCAAACTTGCTTGTTCCACAAAGACTAAAAGCAAATCAATTTCAAGTAATCACTGGAAGAACATCAGTATTTTACACGGTCTAAGATAAAAAAAGAAACTACAGATTCATCAGTTCTTACTTGGTCTAACGGAAAAACTCGTTCAACTATGGATCGTAGTTTGATCAGCACAAACACTTTATTTGAGTTAGTTTCTACCTTCTCTGTGGCAATGACCCTAGTGCATTGATAAGAAAACACATAACTCGAGAGATCATTACTGGTTTGAAAAACAAATAGCCAAACTAAGGCTCATGGTGATGTAAAGAAGAACACCTTCTCAAACTCTGCCAAATATGACTCTGCCTTTCGATGCTCAATAAAAGAAGCCTATCTTTCCGACATTAGAAAGAGTTGGTCAGGAAGGTTGTTTTACCACTTCTCAAAATGCTCATGATTCTTAGAATGCTACTTTTGTATATATATTTTCTCCTCTAAAGGTTTAGAATGTCACTGTCACGTATACCTATGCTATGGCTCCACTACTGGCACAAACTCAAGGGCTATATTGCCTAGATGCTGATCATTATGCTAAAAAGGAGAATGATCCTAGAATGTACATGATAAGATGGTCAATAGAAAGCTTAAAGTCTTGGAACATGCAATGAGAATCCTTGGGGGCTCAGAAGTAACCAAAGCACGAAGTATGACGAGTTATGTACATTTCCTGAGATCAAATTTCCTCCTAGTTACAAGATCCCAAAATTCAAAAAGTTTTATGGGTCTGGAAATATCTTCTTTAATTTGAAAAATTATTGTGAAAATTTGATTGGTGTGGTAAAAAAAAAGGAATGCAGTTAAGCTATTTAGTCAAAGTTTGAGTTGAAAGGCTCTAGAATGGTATGCTAAACAGAACGTGACTAAATGGAACACTTGGGGTGACTTGGCAAATTATTACAAGTTTTATGTTGATATTATTCCTGAAAGAATCTCTATCACAAAGCTAAAGCAGAAATCAAATGAGAGTTTTTGTGAAAATGCCATATGGTGGAAAGAAGAAGCAACCAGGGTACATCCTCCTCTAGAGGAGACTGAAATGATCAGTTACTTTATCCATGCACTAAATCCAGAATATTTTGATCACATGGTGATGATGGATGGAAATATATTTAATGAAATTGTCAAGACCAGAGAAATAATGGATAATAACTTTGTTAGAATTACAATCCACTCATAAGCGCTTCCAGACTGGCTCTTTTAGAAATGGAAAGAAAAAGCAAAAAAAGTGATGGGAGTGATAAATCAAGAGGTTCATTCAACTACAGGAAATCCCCACGATATAATCCCAATGCTCGACATGCTTAATATTTGGTATACAATGCACAAACAATATATCATGCTCAACCTGCACCATAAAACTACCAAAATAAGGCACCTCGTTCCAATCGTGAAAGAAAGCCTCCCAATATCTTTACACCATTGGAAAAATCACCTACTCAACTTTATGAAAGATTGAAAGAAGCATGGCTACTTCATCTAGTGAAAGAAAATCCTGTGAACACTTCTAGTAATTGGTATGATCCAAACAAGTGATGTGCTTATCACTCTGGAATTGTTGGACATGATATTGAGAAATGTATCACTCTCAAGAATAAAATTTAGGATCTAACTGACAACAAGGTGATAACACACGCAGAAGCTCCAACCAATGTTAACAATCTATTGCCAAATTATAACAAGTAGTCATTGGCATCATCAGTCGCAAAGAAGAATAAAGTTACCTAAAAGGCACACTTTTGGCGTCCTTCTATCTTGAATTTTGAAGTTATTATTTTCTTTTCTCGTAATCATACATTCTCATTTTTATTTCCTTATAATCACACTTTATGGTTTGATTTCCTTATAACCGTACTATTTAGTTGTAATGAATGACGTTCGACCCAATTTCCCCAGTGGAATACGTAGGTGTTCGCTTCAGTCACGTTATCAAAAGATATTAAATATTCCTTTTATCTTCTATGAACTACGTTTGACCTGAATTCCCCAGAATGGGTTACGTAGGTGGCCTATGCCGACTTCGGTCAATTCCTTAAAAAAATATCTTTTTATTGTATGTTGGACCTACGATTACCTGATTCCTACTTTAATGGAATACGTAGGCACCACCAGATCGATCATATTTTTTGTAAGGTTTTCATAGAAACTGAGGCAAAATTTTGAGAGGATCTTAAAAATTCTTTAAAAAGATCCTTTTCCGAGTTATATGGTGATGACATTGAAGCATGTAACTAGGGCCAAAATTTTTTGAGAAGGTTTCAAAAATTTCACAAAACTTGATATTTGCTAGAAAGTTGAACACCAAACATTGTTAAAGTTGAAATCCGGGCATAAACTTTGAGAAAGTTCTCAAAATTTCAACCTACGATATATCAGAAAGAATTCAAGTATTTCAAATTCTAGATTGGGGTAGAATTTTTGAGAACATCTCAAAAATTTCATACTAAATGATGTCATAAGTTAAAAGGAAGTTTAAGATTGTCTATGTTATAGATTGGGGTAGAATTTTTGAGGAAGATCCTTAAAAATTCCACAAATGTTGCATTTTAAGATAAAAAAAGCTCGCAAATCAATGATCAACAAGGTGCATTAGGAGATCAAGGCAATACCAACACAGTCAGTCTCTCAAAGCTAAGAATTTTTATTTGGATGTAGGAATAGTGATGTCAAAAGTTGACAACATTAATCATGACAAATGACATTAGTAGATCCACCGCGGCCTTAACATAATAATCCAAACAACTTTCTTCTCCTTTTTCCTCTTGATTTATGTTTCTATTACTTTATTACGATCTTTAACATTTTCTTAGATTTTGTAGGGAAATGATCAGACATAACGATTAAGAAATGGAGATATCATCCAAAACACTATCTCTAATTCATCATGAGTGACATTACGTGAGACCACCTCTAAGAAATAACACACTAAATTCTTTCAAAGTTTGAGGATTCAATCAAAAAGATCAAGACATGCAAAAGTACTTTCAAGGATTCCCGATGCAAAGGATGAAGTTTAAAAATTAAGTTTACCTTTTCGTATACATTGATGAATCTAATCCTTCATCCTTTTTATCAAATCTTACATTCTTTGAATCAATTTTAGTCCTGAACTACGTCTGACCCAATGCTTGTTCCAACAATATACATAGGCAATCCTACATAAGGATTCAGTCTTCTTATTGTTTTAAACTCCAGTCCCTCAGAGTACACAAAACGTGTCTTTGAAACAATCATTGTTTCTTTTGCACTCTTTTAATTAAGTGCCTTGAACTAGAAATAGGGGTAACCATTTTGGGATTTTCCAATGATTTTAAAAAACCTCCATTAATACTTCAACTTCATAAATATAGCTCATTAACAATACCTCTCTTTATAAGAGGTTCCATCTAAAGTAGGGATGACCTTATAAGATATCTCTAATTAGACATTAGAATCCCTCTCAACACGTTTGTATGGGGTTTTAAGATTTTATAATTTCCAGATAGTTATAACCTATTCAAATGGTTCGATTGTTTCAATATCTTTATTATTATACTAACAAGTTTTGTGAGTGCAGGTATGTTCACTCATCTTATAAAGAGACGAGTTGGATTGTCACTTTATTCGAAGCTCACATATCATATTAGAGTTTTCTACCCTCCAAGAAACTTACTGAAGTATCACCCCTCTCGATGTGACATATTTTATTATATTTGGATCAACCACCCTTTCGATAAGACATATTAAATTGTCATCCCCATTCAAGGTGATATATTTTATTATATTCGGATTATCCATCCTTTCAAGAGGACATATCAAACTTCACCTCCCTCGGGGTAACAAATCTTATTATATTTGACCTACCCACCCTTTTTAATGGAATTATCTTATTATATTTTGATCATCCATCCTTTTAAAAGAAAACCTATCGGATTGTCACCCCATTCAAAGTGATATATCGTATAATATTTAGGTTTTCAGCTATTCAAGAAGATACATCAGATCATCATTTTATCTAAAGTGATATGTTATTATGGATTGTCACCTATTTCGATATGACTTGTTATGGATCATCACCTCCTTCAAGATGACATGTTATTATGTTATGGAATGTCACCTCCCTCAGAGTAACATATCATTATGTTATAGACTGTCACCTCCTTCAGCGTGATATATTATTATGTTATGGACCGTCACCTCCTTCAAGGTGACATGTTATTTTGCTATGGACCATCACCTCCTTTAATGTGATGTGTTATTATGTCATAGACCGTTACCTCCTCGAGAGTGACACATTATAATATGGATAGTCACCTTCTTCAACGTGACAATTATTATGTAATGCACAGTCACCTTCTTCAGAGTGGTATGTTATTACATTATAGACTGTCACCTCTTTTACAGTGACACGTTATTATGTTATGGATTGTCACCTCCTCGAGAGTGACGCGTTATTATATGGATCATCACCTACTTTAACACAATATATTATTATATCATGGACTTTCACCTCCTTTAGAGTGACATGTTATAGACTATTACCTCCTTTAGAGTGACACGTTATTATGTTATGGTTTCTCATTTCCTTCAGAGTGACAGGTTATTAATATATGGATCATCACCTCCTTTAGAGTGACATGTTACTATGTTATGGACCATTACCTCCTTTATAATAACATGTTATTATGTTACAGACTGTCACCTAAAGTGACACATTATTATATGGATCGTCACCTCCCTCAATGTGATATGTTACTATATTATTGATTATCACCTCCTTCAGGTGGTGTATTAAAACAAGGTTTCCACAATTACCCTTACACTACATTTGCTACTAATAAGTTTTATGCAGGTGATTAGTAGTCACATTGGGCAGTCACTCCGTTTAAAGTGGCACGTTGCAATCAATATAGATCATTCGCCTTTCAATAAGACACAGTGGGTTGTCACCCTATTCAAAGTGGCATGCTACATTCAAGATAGGTCATTTTTCTTTCAATGAGACACGTTGGACCATCACCCCATTTAATCTGGCACAAAATATTTAAAATGAGTCATTCGTCTTTCAATGAGACACGTTGGGTTGTCACCCCATTTAAAGTGGCACGTTATAATTAAGATAGGTCTTATGCATTTCAATTTGATACGTTGGGCCTTCACCTCATTCAATGTGTCACAAAACTTTTAAGATGGGTTGTTCACCTTTCAATGAGAAACGTTAGGCCATCACCCTAATCAAATTTGCTCAAAATATTCAAGATATGTTGTCTGCTTTTTTACTGGTACATATTGGGTTGTCACCTCGTTCAAAGTGGCATGATAGTTTAAAACAGGTTATGCAAATTGGTTCACCAACTATCTCAACATAACACGTTCAACTAGGTTTATACCAAATTATGTTTGTGTCATGCTATATTTACAACTAAGCATGTTGTTTTGAGAAGTTATCAAGAGTAGGGGTGGGCGTTCGGTATTCGATTTGGTATTTTCAAATTTTGGGTTCGGTAGTTCGGTAATCGATATTTGAAAGTAGATACCACATACCATACTTATAAACATCGGTTCGGTAATTCAGTAATTGATAAATTAAACTTTGATTACGTACGATTTTTGGTAATACCATATTAAAGTTGGAAATTTTCAAATGTATGTTTAAACTTCAAAGAGTATATTTAATAGAAACCCTATTTAATATTACTTTTATTATTTTTTACGAATATATTACCAAGGTCCAAGAGATTCTTTGGGATTGACTAATACTATTGTCCATTGAATTGGTTAGACATATCTTATTATATATATATAAAATTTGATATTCGGTAAATACCGAATACCAAACGGTATTAATATCTTTTACCAAACCCAATCCCGAATATCAAAATATTAAATTTTTACTCCCAAATACCATACCAAATATGGAATTACCGAATACTAATTACCATTTTTTTTTGGTTTGGTTAGGTAATTCGGTATTTTATGCCCAACCCTAGTCGAGAGCATCTGAAAGAATGACATTCTCAAATCAAAATCACAGGCATGGACGACTCCAAAAAGGACAAACATTATGTGACATTTTTTCTTAGCAGCAAACTGGGGCATAGTCTTGAGAGGAATATCTAACTCTCTGGACAAGAGCTGAAGGACGACTTCCATCATCGTCAAACCACACCCCTATCAGAAGGCATATGGGTATTTTAGGATGTGTTCAATTTTAGTTTCACCTACCTGAGGTAACTTTCCTCTTCTTTGAAATTCGGGTGACAACACACCTAGAGCTTTGGAAATTATGTCCACATAGCTCTTAGTAGTAGGTGTAAAGGGGCACTATATTCGTAATTGAGATAAACATAATCCTCTTTTCCACAACTCAATGTATTTGTCACTCATTCCGAACCAAATATAGTCTAAAATAAAAGACTATCTTTTTCATCGATCGAGTCGAACTACAAGCAATCTGATTCCTTGAATCTCAAGGATATGTAAGATGGTCCCTTTGTTGAAAACTCATATATACTCCAACCTCCCCAATCCTCTTATTCCCATCTTTCCAGTTTCATAAAAATCTAAAAATCGAGATAGCTTGTGAATTCATTGAAAATTGTGCTTAAAAATCATGCATTATGAACTACAAGGGGCCTAAATTCTCATGTAAACTTAGATATATAGGAAAACTGATATCGGGGTTTGTCCATAACTCCTTGAAATTCGTGTAAAAATAACTTCTTTTGAGAAATAAATTTATGGTCGGACAAAAAATTAGGGACTTCAAACTCCCTTTGCCTAGGGTTACTTGCATCCACTCTGTGCAAAGGAAAGAGGTAGTTGTTGACACCTAATTTTTACCCTCCATGACTGAATTTAATTTTGAGTTTCATCGATTTTAAATAAAATTATAACATTCATTTTATCCGGATAATAAAACTTTTTCAAAATATTTATCTAGGTAATTTATCATTTTAAGTAGCTATTATATATTTTCGTACTTACGAGATTTTATAACTTTGTTATTTAAATAATTATTTTATGGAAAATTGAATTTTAATCATGGGCTATCTTGAAAATTGATTTAAATGGGTAATATCTTGATTTAAATATAATTTATTCTCAAAAATAATTTATTTGAAACATATTTGTTTGATTTTGTGAAATCAAGAAACTCCGGATTAAATTGATTAATAATTCTTATAGGATTTTATTTCAATTCTAACCAATTTATTGAATTTGATCATAATCGAAACCAATTTTGCCACAATTGCAATTAACCAATTTATGTTTAATATGAATAAAATTTAAATAAAATTAAATAAAAATTACAACCTTGGACCATTTATTAAATAATTCTACCTTTTACCTAATACTTACCCTAGCCTAAATCAATCAGCCCAACTCACCAACCCAGCGGCCCATCAGCAAAATCAACTACAACAACAATAATTAACTGCCCCAGTCCTAAACAATTAACAACCAACCTAGCCCACTCCCCTCGACCCTCTCTGGTTAAACATTAATAACCCTTTCTCTCCTTCAATAAAGCAGTGTACAAGCTATAAAAACAACGTATAACACCCAACTCCACCCAATATCAACTGCGTAAATCAACACGTACAACGATAAACAACTACATAAACCCGACTCCAACCGAACTTCAACCCAACGATGAACCCGACTCCAATCCAAATAACAATGCAACAACACTCAGCAATAATGACACCTCATCTTCCAACAGCTAAATCCGTGAAACCCGATGGATTTTCCATCAATTTTTGTCCTATCAAGGTACGATGTTGTGAAATTTCTATTGGTTGTGGGGGAATTCATTCCCCTCCCCCCTCTAAGAATTTACTTTGAATTTGGTCCTTTTTTGGTCCAAATTCATTTAATTTCAAAGTTGAAAAATTCAAAATCTTATCCTATTTTTGAAATTCAAAATTTCTTGGGAAAATTCCTAATCTATCCCTCTATTTCTCCCTCCAAAATGATTCTTGTTTATTCTATAAATAGGTAGTGAGTTGAAGGGTTATGGGAGAGGACTTTTTGGAGAAAAAATTGGAAATTATGGAGGAGTATTTCTCTAATCCCATGTAACCAGAAAATCCTTGAAGAAAACTCACTAAATTCCAAAGAAATAAACTTTCTTCCAGTGAAGTCACAGAACTGTGGTGAAAATCAATTCAAACTCCGTGGGAAAGTTCATTGAAAAACTCTCTTTCGTTCGTTGCCCAAAAAGATAATATCGCATTTTTTAAAAGAATTTTACTGCTTGGTTTTGCAAGTTGTACTTTTGAGTGTTCCATTTTCCTCAGTTCCTTTTATTTTTGTTCGCCTGAAGTTCATAAATTATATGTTAGTTCCTCGTTGGTTTGAAATTCCAGATAGCATGGATTGGTTTGTATTTAATCATGGGTATTCAAACTCGCTAATTATTAGGCCTATTTTTTTTTAAGCTTTACATATATTTTTATTTTTTTAAGTACTAGTATTTAATTCTAAATCATAATGATTCATGTATTTTGTAAATATATTCTTAATCCCCATGTTAACAATGAGATTGCTTTTTTGTGAATTTGCTAAAAAGTTACTTTGATTTGGCTAGATATATGCACCAGATTGAGTACTACGCATCAGATTGAGTATCTTTTTTCTTTTAAGAAATTGAGTTGACTATTTAGCCTAAAGTCTTAATCCACATAAAATGATTAATGATTAAATTATTTTAAAACTTTGATATTTAGTTTGTTTTATTACGTAGAATAAATTAAATGGATTAGTATCAGATAAGTTTGATTCATTCAAGATAAGATTTTCAAATAAATTCAAAAATTTACTAAAATTAAATAAAGATTTTTACAACTTAAGAACTTTTTAAAAATTAGCCAACTAAGTTTAATCTATCGGGAACCACATTTTGTGAATTTTCAAAAGTTCCTAACACATTCTTTCGAATTTATTTGAACCCCTTACCTTGACCCTGGTTAATTTTATTAAAGGTTTTTAAAATTACCTGTCTTAATGGTTTTCTTAATTTCCTAAAAATTAAGGGACAACTCTATTTTTTCTAAAAAATATTATTTTAAAATAAATCAAATAGACTTTTTCCACCACAATGTTATGGAACATTTTTTTTTTGAAAACGTATAGTAACAATGCCTACTGAGTACTCGTGGTTTTGGTACTTATACTACCCTTCTGCATCTTTTTGATGTAGATTAGTGTACTAGTGGACGCCGTTGACGTGACGATCGTCCTACTTAGAGTTCGGAGGCAGGGTGAGCCCTTGCAGTCGGAGTTGTCTTTTTCTCCTTCTTTTATCTTGGCTTAGTCTTTCATTATTCGAGACTGATGTATATTGACTATTATAGTACTTATGTTCCTTTTAGCTAGTGGCTCTTGTACCGACACTACTAGGTTGTGGGATGTTATTATTTTTCAGACTATTATTATTACTTGAATTATTATTGTAAGTCTTTACTTGCACATTTTCGACGTTTATGCCCCTTTCCCACCAAATTAACCCACTGCTTATATCTCCGGGATTTGGTTTGGCTTACCTAATAGTGGGGTAAAGTAGGTGTCATCATGACTTGTAAATCGGGTCGTAACAGTCTCCGAACTCTGACCAACACAAATCTTGGCGTCAATGACAACTACTAATACTCGAATATGCACCCAAAAGGTACAAAAGTGTAGTATGAGTACCAAAGCCATATGTACTTAGTAGGCATCATCTACCGACTAAGCTAAATTATGGCATAAATATAATAAAATGCGAGATGAATAATGCCAAGTCAATATAAAAAGAAAAACCTAGAATAATGCTCCAAATACTGTAAAAATACTGTAAATAAAGGACTGGAACAATAATAATTTGAAAGAAAACATAGCTATTACTACAAAGCTAGCCCCCATAAGCCAGTAAGTGCAAAAATAAATGACCCAATGTGAGCTTTTATAAGCCCGGAGGGTACAATCAAGAAAAGAAATAACCAAAATTATACTAAGTAACCATATCTAGAGATGATAACTGTGTATTACTCTCCAAACTTGGACCGATTCCATAAATCATAAATAATCTCTCAATTCCGGGCGTGAATCAAAACTCATACCTTCATTTGCCAGACTTGAATCGAAACTCATATCATTATTTGGAGGACTTGAACTGAAAATCATATCATCATTTACAGGACTTGAACCAGAACTCATATCATCTTCCAAGTGTCAATATCAAATAAAACATCATATATATAGCCTCCCCAAGCTCTAAAGTATACATTTTGTAACATTCCTATAAAGTCTACAAGAAGCTGATAATAGTCTTGGCCTAAGAAAGGTCAGAGGGGCCCACTTATAAACTCCAAAACTCATTATAAGGTAAATTCTACCCCGGACTAGGCTAAGGTATCCAAATTCAATTCTATATATAAAGTAAGCCAAATTTTAGTCCAAAGATAGCAATTCTAACTAAAGAATGAATGTAATGAGGTCAATTATGCCTAATTTGTGGTTCCTTAACCGACTAAATGATCCAAATTATACTAAATATACTTACAATACCTAATTTCCAACCCACATCTAGCACAATATCATAAATACTACAATTTAGCCCAATATATGAGAAAGGTAAACCTAGCCTATATAGAGACCAAAGAAAGCCCAGTGAAATCTACTAAATCATCAATTTACCCATTTGAGAAGCTTCCACATGATGCCATACTATTAAAATAATATTCTACTCATCAATATGAGAACAACGGTACCCATATTGCATTTTTATGCTTCGGGTCCAAGATCATGTAAAATCCAATTTGGAGCTTGCTTGCAAAATCTCACTTTCAAAACTATCAACACGCCCCTCTTGACTCAAGGAACATTTACCCTCAAGAATGAGTAATTTTGAGCTAAAAAAATGCTTCAATCTACTCAACAAAAATTTAGGAATTTTGGAAAATAATTAAGAATTTGACCATGAAATTAACAAAAACTTACAAAGATTTTGGTGAAGACATAAGAAACTTGGACTCACAATCACCCCAAAATCTTCTATAAATGCTCTCCTGATTTTCCATACTCTTTAGGGCTCCAAGCTCTTGAAATTATGAAAAAATAGGGAGAAATTGGGCTACTGAGTAATTTAATGCCATCTAGATGCCGTTTAAGCAAACATTGGACCTCTTAAGCGGTCACTACTTAAGTGGCCAAGTACTGCTTAAAAGGGCAAGTACCGCTTAAGCGGTACCCCTATGTCTATGCCCTCCACTTAAGCAGACAATGCCTTGCTTAAGAGGCCCTCAACTGGTCAAGCCTATTCGCTTAATCAACCCACTAGCCATTTAAGAGGTCTCCGTTTACGTAACCCAACTATTGTTTAAGCTTGATGCATTAGCTGAGGACTTGGAAATTCCAAGTCTTCACCGACCCCTAGGGATTCATTCAAAATCCCATGAATAAAAAACATTATGCCACTCTATCAAATTCAACATTCCAAACTCAATAGAGTAGTTAAATTTCCATACGAAGTTGTTTCAATTAGAAGTAGGCCCCACACCTATGGGCCATTTTTATTAACTTTCGGCCAATGGCTTAGAATGAGTTTAGAGGCCTTAGGACCCAAACCAAAGGTCCCCCAGACTAAAATTAATGTTCCAGAGTTGATGGAACAATCAGAATTGGCATACGAGGTTTTTTAACTGAGGTTTTTGGTTGACAGACAATTCTTACTAACCAAGAGTTCAAAATAGGAAATTAGCTCTAAAATCAAACAAATTGCCCGATAACTGAACTGTTAGCTCCAGCAAGTCATAAATGACTTAGGAAAGCTATAGAAAAGCTCTAAATAGAAAAAATGAGTGGAAATATAGAAAATAACCTGGAGGGTCATTACTATTCCTCACACAAATGGCCCTTAAGAGTTATAAACTAACAAAGATAAATTGTATTCGAGAAGACAAGGGTTTTATTGTCTTTATGCTCTCACTCCACTTCATTGATTCACATAGTTATTAGCAATGTAATACTAGATTGCCTTTGTTCATACATCATGGTCACCCAATATGGACATATTTTTACTTAACTCATATTCCTATTCGTTTAGCATGCAATAGTAATTTTTTTGGTAAATTCTCAGGATGAGATAAAATATTCCTCATGATCTCTATTGGTTCATCTCTCTAATATCTGGTAAATTTAAAGAATGATATTTAATAATTTCAAGGTCGATTTTAACTCTATTTTTTGTGAAATTTTAGATTATAACTCCTTGAGTTATGGGTAAATAGATCTTTCATTAAAATTTCAATTTCACTCTTATGGACTTGGGGTTAACTTTTTGAAATAGAATCAGAAGTATAGCATTATGGTTTCTTAATTCCATATTCTTTTGTAGAATCCTTATGTGACTAGATTGACTCATTTAGTGGTAATTTAGAGGGATAATGCTTTAGGTTTACATTGCAAATAGTATTTAAGGAAAGTTGAGACCTTCTTTGGCTCTTTTTTGAAGTGCTTATGTAATGACCCTCTTTGTTGTTATGGCTAAGTATCTCATACAAAAATTCAAGATAAGATCTTTCTCATATTTGGTGTTAGAAATTTTAGGCAAGGCTAGGCTCAAGCAAAATCTGAGTGAGGTATGGTTTAGTGTAATCCGAGAATGGATTGGGGAAATGTGATTAAGTTCAGTTTTATTTATGTTAGCTAAGATGATAAAAAACTCATAGAACTTTTCAAAAGTGAATTCAGGTAAGTAGAACTTCCAGTATTGATCTTGGTGTATAAGTGTTAGTTCAAAACATAACGGTTTAAGAGTGTGTTATTAAAAAGGAAAAATAGGGAGGATTCTCGAGGTTCTAACTCACCTCTATTGCTATAATGACTATGTAGATTCTTTAGGTTCTAACTCATTTCTATTGCTATAACGACTATGTACATATATAAATAATTCTACTATAGTAGCGGTAAACAATAGTCAAACCCGCTATAGCGAGCGACTCCCACTATAGCGATGTCGCTATAGCGGGATTGGGCCACTATAGTGACTTAAGTTGCTGTTTATTTTGAAAATTTCCCAAAAAAATTTCATTATTCTAGAATAAATTTTGGGGAAGGGGAAGTGGAAGGACTATTTAGGGTATTTTCATCATCTTTTCATTATTGTTTTATCCCAAAGGTAAGTAAATTATCACGTTTAACTAGTATTTTGGTTAGTTAACCTTTGAGTCATTAGTTTATGTATTTTTGGAGTGGGTTAAAGCTTGGTTTAACTAATTTTTTGGTGGAAGGGGATAAATTAGGTGTAAAACCCTTGGGTTTTTGTTATTAGTCATTAATTTACTCTTGCATGTCATTAATTCACTAAAGTAACCATGAAATAAGTAGTTTGTTTTGGTGAATTACTGTAGGAAAACCCTAACATGGGTGGGATGATCATGAGTTTGGCTTGGGGATTTAGCTTTAGTTTTTAATCCTTGACATGGTAGTTCACTTGGTTGGTTATATATTGTTTTTGTGTTTTTAGACCATAATGAAGCAGAAATTACACGAAAAGGCAAAGCTTAGGCTTAATTAAGCTGTGAAAGTTTGCATTGAGGTTGGTTATAGTTAATGTAGTTTAATCCAATTAGTTTTATGTGTGTATAATAATTGTTCTTAGTATTATTTGTTCAATGCATATTATTAAGTAATGAAAAAGGGTTGGTTGATATTCTAAGGGTTACTACATTCAATGAACTTATATGTAAAGCTTGTGGTTGTTATAAATACAGGTTGTTATCATTGTTTATATAATTGTTGTGATATTATGTTTGTTATTGGTAAGATGTACCTATATTTGGACATATTCATGATATTTGATGGAACAAGGTTGGCAGACACTTGATGTTTGTATTTTGGTACGTGGACAAAGCTAGTCCCCTACGTGTCATGACTAGTGGACAACCATAAGACCCTTAGCTTGTATGTACAAGGTTTAGATGGTTCCATGAGTGACCCATGTATTATGTTCTTTATTATTATCTTGGTTCCTTGAGTGAACCAACTTAAGTGTTGAATTATTGTAGTGGTTCGTGAAGTGGACCAAACTTATATGTTAATGGTTAAAGTGGTTTCTTGCGTCAACCAAACAATATAATAATTTTTTTGTTGAGATTATTTGAATGTGTTAATGGTTAAAGTGGTTTCTTTCATCAACCAAATGTATAATAGTTGTTTTATTGATATTATTTGGATTCTTAAGAGTTTCGTTACGGGCCTATGGTATAATAAAAAAGGGCATATTGTTGTAATTATTCTCATGTAGTGAATTAATATGGAATTAGTGTTTGAGTCATATTCTGCTTGACTTGGTTATGGTATTGAATCTTGTATGGTTTGCTTTAATTTTTGTTAATGGACTTAACTTGACTTAATGTGTTAATCTTGTTTAACTCATAATGGCTTATTTAATAAGGCTCATGAATACGGCTAAGTGTTGTAGATTGAATAGAGATTGCTAAGTAGTGAACATGTTTTGGATTATTTTACTCAGTTATAGTTATGTATTCATATTTCTCCTTTTGGGTTGGACAAATGATCCTACCAGTACACTGCTGTTTTCTTGTGTGCTGATACTACACTTGCTCTTACTTTTATTGATCGTAGAGCATCTTTTAGTGGCTATTGCGAGACCTTTGTTGTGATTCCAGTGATTTTTGAATTCAAGAGTGAGCTTCATCTCTTGAGATACCATGGATTCTTCTGTTGATGTTTACAAGTCCTTTGTTCTAGACTTATGCACATTCTTAGTTTTAGGGTTGTATCCCTATTATGATATTCTTTGGTAGTTTTGGCACAAATAACTTTCAGATCTAGGGGTTTCTATAAATACAATATTTCCGCATTATGTATTGTACTTATGTTTATTTTAACTTAGGGTATGGAGTTTGGATTTATAGAATTGACTAGCTATTTACTTTTTTCTAAGTATTAGTTAATGTTGAGGTTAGTTGGTTCTCCTATCGAAGGGTTATTGTGGGTGCCACTAGTGATGGATTTGGGTTATGAAAAATTTGGTATCAAAGCTTAGGTTTATCAATCTCATTGTACCAAAATAGGTCCAGTAGAGTCCTGTAGAACTGTATGAAAACCTCTGTACTTTTATTTGAGAGCCTAAAAGACCTTAGGAATCTATCAATTTCTTTCATCTTTCATGCTATAATTTGATTCCAATTGGTAGCTGGAGATCCGAATTGGTTTCTAATCCGCTTCATTATTTTATCCATAAATGGTGAACTCTATGTCCAATAGAGCACGAGCAACATCCCTTGCACCAACTACTCTTGTTGTGGAGCTGGCCATTAGGGGGAGAGATGAGGAATGGTAGGGAAAGTGGAAAAGTGAGAGCAACACCTCCAGGGTTAAAGCTAAGTAGCTTTTGACCAGGCTCATCAAAGGTCAGAATCACCCCCACCCCAAGATCATTTCTAGGTGTTTGAGGTATGAGATGATGATATGATGTAAAAAGAGATGCCCATTGGAGGTTTTGCTCTACCACCTATGTCTACCAAGGTTATTTAGAAGATTATGGATTTTTTGGTTTGGTTGGATAGTGCTGGATCAAATCCCACTATGCTTTTCTAGGTTTTGAGTTCTCGTCCCACTGCCACCTTAGCATCTAGAATGGATGAAGCTTCAAGTACTAATGTTTCCCCCCATCCTATTATGGATTTAGTCATGATCGAGAGTGAATATGAGTTGCTGACTAAGTTTTTAAAAATGAAACATCCTTCACTTAATAGTGTTGAGAACATTGATGCTTTTGAGTTCATCATTGACTACTATGAGGGGTTACACAAGTTATAGATTGTGCAATAACATAGGGTTGAGTTCGTAACTTTCCAACTATAGGGGGATTCTAGATAGTGGTGGAGATTCTATGTAGAGTGTCAGTCACTAACATTACCTCTATTGACTTAGGCTTAGTTTCATGCCCTATTTTTGGAGAAGTATGTGACCCAGAACTTTTGTGACTTAAAAGAATGGGTTTTTAGACCTTAAGCAGCGAAGTATGTTAGTTTCTACCTATAAGGCTAAGTTTCATGTACTATATCGCTGTGTTACCCAACTATTGGGCATTGAGAAGGAAAGGACCCACATATTTTTTAATAGGTTTGAACACTGATCTTCAGGTATTATTTATTCACATGACTTTTGTAGGGAAGAGTTTTAATAAGGTGTCTAGTTATGTGAAGAATCGTGAGGGGTTTAAGAAGGTTGGTCGGGCTAAGGAATTAGCCAAGAGGTCCATGAATGCAACTAACTTTAGTGATTCTTATTCTAAGGTTCATAGTCAGTAGGCCTACCCAGCCCGGTCCATTCACTAAGCATTGCCAGTTTCTACTGTAGGTCCATCAAGGGCATTTTTTCAGCTTCTAATTACAAAAGGGTCAGGGGGTTCATACTCTTCTACAAGCCGACTCTCTTGAGAGAGGTTGTTATAGTTATGTTGCTGCTAGCCACTTCAAGAGAGAGTGCCCTTAGCTATAGTCAGATGGTAAGGCTTAATAATAGACTCGATATATAATCCTAGTAGCTAGAGGTAGAGGTAGTAATGGCAGGGGTTATCCCACAGGGTGGATGATGTAATCAACAAGGCAATTGGGGTGTTCGTGGAAATTGTGGTGCAGTGAGAGGTGGTTCTTAAACAATGAGGGAGTTTGCCTAGACTGATGATCAAGCTCACTGTTATTCCTTTCAAGAAAGTCTGATGCTGATGCTTCTGATGAATTTATTATTGGTACTATTCTAGTTTGTGATCTAATGGCTTCTATTTTATTTGATTCAGAGATTGCTTTTTCATATTTATCTATTGAGTTTGCTTTGGGTCTGAACTTGATCTGTGATGTACTTGATTATCCTATGCATGTGTCTACTCTAGTTGGAGAGTTTGTGGTGATAACCCATGTTTATCGTTCTTTCTCTGCATTATTTTTGTGTTTGTAGATTTGGGTAGACTTGATCAATTTGGACAAGCTGGATTTTGATATTATTTTGGGTATAACCTGGTTAGTTTTATTTCATGATGTCTTGAACTATAATTCTAAGACATTGACTTTAGCCATGATTAGGATGGATAAACTAGAGTTGGAGAGTATGTATAAGGCCAAACCTGTGAAAATTATATCTTTTATTTGGGCTAGCAAGCTAGTCGGAAAGGGGTGTTCAACCTTCCTAGCTCATTTTTGAGATGTAAGTACGGGATGTCCTTCTATTGAGTCAATTCCTATGGTCTAAGAATTGTAGGAGGTATTTCCCATGGATTTTACCGGTATGCCTCTAGATAGGTATCTTAATTTCTACATTGACTTTGTGTCGGGCACTTGCTTAATTTTTCTTCCTCCTAATCGTATGTCTCTAGTTGTGTTAAGGGAACTTAAAAATCAATTGCAGGAACTTTTGGATAAGGGATTTATTCATCCAAGTGCTTTGCTTTAGGGTGATCTAGCACTTTTTGTTAAAAACAAAGAAAGTAAAATGAGGATGTGCTTTGATTATAAGCACGAGAACAAAGTTGCCATTAGGAATAAATACCCTTTGACTTCTATAGATGATCTATTTGACCAGTTATAGGGCACTTTATTATTTTCTATGGTTGAATTAAGGTCTGGTTACTTTCAACTGAATATTCAGCAGGAGGATATAACCAAGAAAGCCTTTTAGATTTGGTATTGGCATTACGAGTTCCTAGAGATGTCTTTTGGGCTGACTAATGCGCCAACAACCTTTACGAGTTTGATGAATGGTATGTTTAAGTTTTTTTGGATTCTTTTGTTATAGTTTTCATTAATAACATTTTTGTTACTCCAAGATTCAGGAAGAACATGTAGGTTATATTTGCTGTATTTTGGGAATTTTAAAGAAAAAATAGTTGTATGCAAGTTTCTCAAAATATGGATTCTGGTTATCTTTGGTTGCCTTCTTATGGTATGTGATTTTGAACCAAAGGGTTATGGTGGATCCCCATAAGATAAACATAGTTAAGAATTGGGTTTAACCCAACTCGATGATGGATGTTAGGAGCTTTGTGGGTCTTGCCAGTTATTAACGCAGGTTCATCAAGAATTTCACATCTATTGCTACTCACTTGACAAGATTGATCCAAAATAAGGTGCCATATGTATCGTCGGATAAATGCGATAAGATATTCCAAAAGCTCAAGTACTTTTGATTACAACACCTATTCTTTATTGTTGGTTGAAGGTAAGAATTTTGTTTTTTTTCTGTGATGCTTTACTTTTGGGTTTGAGTACTGTGTTAATGTAGGACAAGAATGTCATTATTATTCTTCAAGGCAGTTAAAGTCTTATGAGAAAAATTACAGGACTCATGACTTGGAGTTGGCAGTGGTGGTTTATGTACTCAAATTTGGAGACACTATCTTTATGGTGTCAAGTATGAGGTATTCACATATTATCGTACTCTACAATATATTTTAAGGCAGAGAGATTTGAGTCTGAGTCAAAGAAGATAGTAGAGTTTTTTAAAGACTATGATGTGACCATACAAGAACGTTTGTGTAAGGACAATATGGTGGTAGATGCATTGAGATCGGAAGTGGTAAGCATGGGCAGTTTGGTCTGTTTGAGGGTGTCAAGGCAACCCTTGTCTAGGAGGTTTCAAACTCTAGCATCTCGGTTCATTCAATTTGGTGCTTTAGAAAGTGGTGGAGTGTTGAATAATATTGTGCTAAAGTAATCATTCCTTGATGAAATTAAGGCCAAATAGTTTGAGGATGTAAAATTGAACAAACTCCCGAACAAGGTTGTCTGTAGTGGTGCATCAGACACCACTGTTGGTACACATGGGGTGTTGTGGTTTAGAGTGAAAATGTGTGTTCCTTGAGTTGGTGACTTGATTCAAAATGTGCGTGCTGTAGCTCATAGTTTGGGCTATTCTATTCATCCAGGTGCAACCAAAATGTATCGTGACCTAATATAGCTTTATTGTTAGCCTGGGGTAAAAATAGACATAGTGAAGTATGTATCCAAATACCACAATTATTCGTAGGTGAAGTATGAACATCAAAGGCTTGCAGGTTTGCGCCAGAGAATTCTATACCTGAATAAAAGTGGGAAAATATTTGTATGAATTTCGTGGTGGGTTTCCCCAAGACTTTGGATTAACATGTTTTGATTTGAGTCATAGTAGGCAGGCCGGTAAAATTGGCTCATTTTATTTTGATTATAGTTGACTACAACTCTAAGTAGTTAGCATTGATCTACCTTAAGGATATAGTGAGGCTTCATGGGGTGCCACATTCTGTCATTTCCAGTAGATATACAATCTACACATATAAATTTTGGCATTAGTTTCTTATGCTATGTGAATTATCATACAATAATAGATATTATTCCTTCTTTGATATGGCACTATTTGAGGCACTCTACGGAAGGAGGTGTAGGTCACCTATAGGATGATTTTAGGCTGAATATGTGAAACCATTGAGCACTGATTTGGTAAAGGAATCTAAAAAAAGTTAAGGTTTATTTAAAACAAGTTATTGTCTTTTCAGAGTAGGCTAAAAGAATATACGGACTGTAAGGTGAGAGATATGTCTGTCTAGGTTGCTGAGAAGGTTTTTTATAGGTGTAACCTATGAAGGGAGTTGTGAGGTTTAGTAATAAAGGCAAGCTTATCCCTTGGTATATCGGTCCATTCGAGGTCCTTGAGGATGTGGGTCCGATAGAGAAAAGGCTAGCATTGGCGCCAATCTTGTCACGAGATCCATCTAGTGTTCCATGTACCTATGCTCAAAAGATACCATGGGGATGGATTTGTTAGCTAAGAACTTTTACTATGAGGAGGAACCAATTGCAATCTTAGATCGGTATGTTTAAAATTTAAGGGAAAAGGAAATTTGTTTGGTAAAGGTTTAGTGGAAGCATTTTCTGGTGGAGGAAACCACTTAGGAAATCAAGAAGAACATGTAGGACAAGTACCGTCACTTGTTTGAGGATACAAGTACTCTTCCTTTTATTACTTGGTCCACTGTTATGACCTGATTTCTCAGGTCATGATAGAGCCTATTATGACCAACCAGTAGGCAATTCGACCCATACTCCAGAACTATTAGTAACAGACTACCAAGAAAAATGGAAAGAGATTGTGGAATAAATGAAATAAAAGGCTAAAATACATTAGACAGTCCTAAAACTTGGTGGAATCAGTACAAGAGTTCTTAATGTAATAAGACTTACAAAATGACGTACAAAATAAATATACTGATACAACCCATCTCTGAATAAAACATAAAGACTAGTTTAGTACATAAGAGGGAGAATAACAATACTCCACAAGCCAGAAGGTCACCCTATTTATTCGAACCATAGCTGCTTTGCATGACACACACAACAATGGTGAGAACTCGTATTATGATCTGCAGGCTGCAGAAGTGTAGTATAAGTACCAACACATGGTACTCAGTAGGAAAATGCTGACTGAGCTCCAAAGATAATGCGAATATAAATAGCATACAAACAGGAATGTAAGCAACACCTAAATATCCGACAAACTACATAATAAAGATAACGGTAATGAGATAATAAGGATAAACTATCCTATTCAATTTCAAGAAACTAACATAATAAAACTAAGGAGGTATTAAGAATGAACTATCCCCTTCTATCCATACTCAGGAACCTCAACACTATATTATATATCATATCCAATATACGAATGATGAGCAGAAGGAGGATATATAATAGTATACAAGGCCAGGGAATAGATGTACAACATGAATAAATGAAGGAAGGGATATACAGTAATACCATAGCTACATATAGAGAGATATACATATGTTTATAAACAAGGTTAACTCAAGGTACAACTTAAGTCATCACACTAGCATCTCCAAGCCTCCAAATCATAGTAGGAACTAGTGCTAAAATAAATAGGGTCTCTAATTCATAGCTGAAACATGATATATTACCATAATAAAGCAACCATAAAAAATGAATCAGGATATCATGGTCTAAAGCCATAATGCCTAACCAATGGATAATTATGTGCAATAATAATCCATAAGATAAAGGAACCAGAATCATTCCTCAAATCTCAATACTAGTCTAATAATTAACTTGTCACGAACTAACCATAACAATAATAATACAAGATAACCGACTAGCCTAGACAAATAATACCTAACCGGGACCTTTATAAACCACCACCATCATAGGCTCAGACTGTTTAATCAACACTCAGAAAGCAATAGTCCGAGCCTATACCTATGGAACCTCCAATAAGGCTGATACATATATGCTGCATGCAATATACTGCAAGCAACACTCATACCTATACTTATGCAACCCCCCATAAGGATGATAGATATAGGCGCATACCGGTGATAGGCAATGCGCATGCATAAAAGAATGCCAAGATATAATCCATAATACCATAATCAATCTAAATGCCATAAAATAACCCAGTGCATAAATTCATACCATCAATATCATCATTAATTACCAGACTTAAACCGGAACTCATATCATCAATATCTTTATCAACTGCCTATATATTTAGTACCACAAATATATGTATGTATGTATGTATGCATGTATATAAGTGCACGGATATAACCATAGCTAAAAGAGTGTAAATCCATAAATCTATTGCCCAGGGTAAACTCTCAGACTAAATCCTCATAGGAATATAGAAAGGGTCAAAATCTCTCTCGAACGGGGTAGATAGTGGTAGAAAAATTATGGATCGGAATCTAGCTTGGTCAAATTTCTAAGATCATCATTATAAGTCTCGAAAGCTCATAAGTTATTCATTAAGATGGTACCATTATGAAGAAATCCGCTTTAAAAGTGAAAAGTGGAAATAAATCCCATTTTAGGAAAAGAGTAATAAAACCATATTTTAGTTGGGATCATAGTATTTACCATATAAGTAATCATGATTGTACCGAATCTGTGCATGCCATCACCAGTATTCAAACAATACGCTTATAAGAATCAATATGTCTATAAACTGTGATCATTTACTTTATATGAATGGAATACTTCCCATAACCTAACCAATATCATAATCATGGCCTTGGTCCTAGTAATATGTTTGGAATAAATATAACATCATAAACACGACCTTAGGCCTAAATATATATATATATATATATATACACACACACACATCATAATCCACTGAATAATATATTAAACATTAGTTAGGGTTCAGTAGTCTCAACTATGCCTAACACGCTAAGGTGAGTAGATGTCTATAAGAGACAACACAGGTCTTTGGCTAAGGTGAGCCAAAAGGGCCCACTTCTAATCCCCGAAATCCATATTTGGACAATTACCACCTCGGACTAGGCTAAGGTATCCAAATCCACTTGTAGATGGTAAATAAGTCATGATTATCCCTAAGATAGAAATTCCTCCTAGAACATGAGCAACTAAGGCAATTTCACCTAAATTACGGTTCCAAGATACCCCAAATAATCTAAATAAGACTAATCATACTAATCATGCTTCCAATGCCTTAATCCCATTCCATAACTATAATAATATCATAATCATACTACAAATTGACTCTATCCATATATAAAGTAATAGGATTATAGAGGTATAATAAGTATTTCTACTAAAGGGTTAATACGGGTTATTACCCTTCAAGCCCCCAAACTCATAAGTTAGGATAAGTCATGGTGTTCTACCCTATATATATCCTAACACCCCTATCGAACATGCAACATATACAAACACCATCTCAAGAAGAAGACTAGACAAAAGCCTACCTCAAAGCTGAACTGCAATAATTGAATCATCCACAAATCATCTGTCTTTACTCCACGATCCTGAAATGCTGTCACACTATCAAAATTGTAATCCACACGTCATTAGGAGTCAAATGAGACCCATATTAATATATGAGTCAAGTCAAATTTTGAGTTAAGAACAGGCCCACACAACTCGCAAATGGAATCCAAAATTGAACCCGTCATAAGGACCCGTGAAGGACAAGAAAGTTATGCTCAAAAGTTGAGCACAAACAGAGACAATTTGGGTCTCAAATCAGCCCTCAAATTTTAGGAATTTAAGCCCTAATTTCTATGAATTTTACCTTGAATTAGAATGGAAATTGAAGGAAATATTAATGGGAAATTACCAAGAAGAGTTAGGTTAGCTTACCTTAACCTAGGTGGATGATTTCCCACTTTTTCTTCTTTTGGAGCTCTCTATTTGATGTAAAAATAGTGGAAGAAGTGATAGAAAATTGGATGGGAAAGAAGGCATTTAAAGGCTATAGGTGCAGCTATAGTGGACACCTGGGCGCTAAAATGCCTACCGCTAAAGCATCAATGCGACCGCTAAAGCAGCAATGCGACCGCTAAAGCAATTTGGAAACAAATGCGGGTGCAACTAAAGCGGGAGCCGCTTTAGCGGCCATTGGGCACTAATGCACACCTTTGCCAATGGGCTAGGGCCGCTAAAGCGGGCTATAGGCGCTAAAGAACTAAGCATTAAGGTGAAACTATACATGCTTAAGTGGACCTATCAGGTGCCATGCATTAGATTTTTACTAAGTTTGAAACAGACTTTTATCGGGTGTTCAAGATTCATTTGGAACACCATACGTGCAAACACAATATGCTACCATACCAAATTCGATATTTCGGACTCAACGAAAGCATCAAAACTTCTATCCAAGGTCGTTTCGACTATATGTGGGGACTACACCTATAGTTTCATTTTTCACGTAATCCACCCTATAGTCCAAAATAAGTTCGAAAGCCTAAAGAGTTGAACCAAGGGTCCCCCAGCCTAAAAACAATATTTCAGAGCTGATGGTGCCGTTGAAATTCTCATCTAAGGTCATCTACTAAGAGTTTTGGTCTGAGACCAAATTTGAAAGAGCAAAAACTCCAAAATAGATAAATGAGCCTAAAATCCAAACAAACTATCTGATAACCAAATCAGTAGTTTCGACTAGTCATAGATGACTTGTAGCCATCGTGGGAAGGCTCGAAATGCACTCAAATTAAGGAAATGACCTGGATAGTCATTACAATATCCATTACTAAAAGGACTTTCATCCGCAAAAGTTAATGGATATAAGGATCACAAAGGCTCGAAAAGGGACGAAGTACATACTCTGAGCATGACTTCCCAGATAACCTCCACAAAGAGACAACATATTTAAGAGATTTTGCCACAGGTATCCCTTTATCAACCAACTTCCTTTCATTCCTCCTCAACAACTAAAACTTAACCGTAATCACCAACTAGTCTCCAATTGAATCGAGGAAGGCGGATGCATGCAAAACTGAATCACAACATACTGATACCACACCAATTCCAGCACTATCAAACAAAAGTCATCCAAGCCAAAGGGAAACCAAGGAATGAGTCATGTAACTAGCTCCAAATCCAAATATAACCTTCTTTTGGCTTTCTAAACCTGCTATCCACTCCAAACCAGGAAGAAGACCATCTAAATCCTGTTTGGTAAATCCCATAATAGTAAACCTAAAGAATGGAAACTGCTCCACTGAAAATCCATAATGGCAAACATGAGAACAAACCATAAGGCACTACTTGGGCACACACAAAAGGAGATAATCAAGGTCAGTAACCTATACCAATGCTACAACCGATCTGGATGATAACTGAACCTAAAATCCAAGAGTCGGAAGAACAAATACTCACCATTGAATGATTTTCTCCAAGATATTTCATCGATCGAGAATAAAGACATAATCCCGCTGAGTATATCATCCAAAAATCTGAATGAAAACTTAAAACCAGAGGTCAAAGCTGACGGAACCAATACTGTGTCCATAGACTATCATCAGAAAACCTATCAACCATAATATTTTACAAGAAGACCGAATAGGTAATCATGGAGTAGGCTCAGCCAACCTATAGATGAAGTCCCAACTAAGACAAATTTGAAAATGAAGGTTGCACCCAAGCTCTACAACTTCCAGTTGAATCTCAACACCAAGGTTGAACCCCCTATCTTAACTATCCAAACCAATCCTATAGATCGGTAAGCATACATACTCCAAATTTATCATAACCTCCAAATCACCATTCCAAGGCATCAAGTCCAAAACTGAGTCGACAAGTCTGAACCAAGGTTAAATACTCAAATTGACCTTACTATCCAAGTCAGACATATCCTTACTAAATCATGCTGAGCCAAAATCAAAACATAGCTGAATAACAAGATCACATCAGAGGATAAATCACTAGTTGAAAACATAAACAACTAACTCCATATCTACTAGAGGGAACGAAATATATCTGCAGAAAAATAATCGCAATGAAGGATAAATTATCAATTGAAAACACGAGCAACCAATTCTATTTCCATTAGAGGGCACAAACCACCAGAGCATACTTCAAAACTCACCAAGGCTACAAATCATACTAAAGATAACCAAAGCTCTAGTAACTTGGGGAATTGCAACTTTAGGCAGAAATTAATCAGTCTAATACCCCATCTCGACAAAGAATAACCATAGACACATATCACCAAGGATAAGCACTCTACCAAGTCTTATTAGGCCAAACAAATTTCAAAATGAGGATTTCATGAATCCACCCAAGTAGTACAATCTTAACTCAATCAACCCATGAATCGCATTGCCGAAGAAGAAAGCACCAAATCTCCACACCAAAGCCAAGGTTAAGACCACTACCAGAAGATGAATCCAACACCTTTAAATAACAAATTTCCAAATGCCTACTTAAGAAGTAGTCACCGAAAAGATCACCTATCTCTAAATCTTTAACTCCACTAGAACAAGAATCATATCACGAAAAGAACATAGTATCCAACTACATACCAAATCTAAGAGTAAACCATCACCAGGAGACGAACCCAACATACTTGAAAGAAAAATCCAAAACCTTTTAACATGAACATCCTAACCACTATCGAGCGATGAACTAGTTAAATCAAAAGGATGAACCTCAAACTAGTCAACTTTAAAAATGGGTTACACAACCTAATTGCCAACTCTAAAACAATAACAGGACTATGGAAAGCCAACTTGGTTTCAATACCATACTTCACTCCAAAACTAATCTGGCACAACCCCACAAAAGGAAAACAACCAACCTCACCTTGCAATAGGAGAGAAATCATCCAACCAAGATAGCCACCCAAGTCAACAAATAAAAAAAATATGAGGAAGGGAATTCTAACAAGATAATGCTAGTCTAGCCATTTATAAATCAAGGATCGATTTCATCAAACAATAACAACAATAACATCAATAATATAAAAATCAACATAAGGGGATAGGCGATACTAAAATGAAAACCAATAGCAAGTACCACTCTAGCGCAATAATAAGGCCAATATGCCAAGGTAAATGGGACTCAAACCCAAATGCTACATCCATAGGGAACAAATATCAATACAGATCTAATCCATACACTACTAAAAGAAATCACCTATGGGGTAGTCATATAATCATGAATCTATAACAAGGTACACAACAACCAATATAGACCTACTAAAACATATAATCATCGATGAGTATGAGAACCCCAATACACACAAATGAATTGGTAAAGGAAAAAAATAAAAACATACCAATCACGGTGGAATCTGAAGTCACATGCCTGGTGGAATCATGGGAGGATGAATCTTAATAAGTCCAAACTCGAACTGAGCACCTGAATTATAAACTAAGGCACTAAGCACACTGCCTCCAACAGAGGTTGCCACAACATCATAAGACTGATTTGAATAAGCTGAATGACTAATAATCCTATGTCGGGGACACTTTCTAGACTAGTGATTAATCTCTCTGTAGTTTTAGCAAACCCCTATAGCCCTAACCTGATAAGAAATATGAGCTGATCCTAACTGGCTAACCAACTAATGCTAAGGGAACTCCCTACTATAATAACCATCTTCTCAGCAATCATAACATTTCTCAAGGACTTTAACATGGTGAGGAATATATGTTAAATCTATCTGAACAATTGACTCACATTTGGGGCACTCTCTAGACCAATGTCCAATCTCACCACAACCAAAACAAGCTTCTGGAATACTCTAAGATGCTGCCCTGCTGATCTAGAATTACTATCATCACCCAAAGATCCATATAGAATACCCCCTAAGGTCTGATAAGAACTCTACCTACTGCAATTACCATAACTGATGTGTGAGCCATCCATAGTCTAAGATGCTACCTGCATAGAATTGATAGGCTGCAAGTAAAGCTGACCTCCACCAGGTGTATCCTTACTCCTAGATGGAATATGAATAGTACTAAGATAATGACATGGCTTCTTAATTCCACCTTCATAAGTCCTAATACATGCTCTCTCTCTATGGCCCTCGCATGGTAAACAACCTGAGAGAAGGAAGACCCAGCTACTATCAGATGCTCTGACACCAAATAAAGTGGCAATGCTAATTCTCTGATAAATCTATTCACCATGTTATGCTCTGAAGGATAGCACATAGGAATATACCTGGCCCACTCAAAAAAGCCAATCTTGAACTATGAAACCAACAAGGAATCCTAATGAACACCCATTAATACACTCTGTCTTGAGAATGGCTCAATCAACCAAATGTCATCCTTGGCTGTGAGGTATCCATAAAAAGACTTGGGATCCCCAATGCTAAACCTTGAAATATTAAAGTGATTATAAACCCCACTAGATCCTGAGATGGCCCCAAATCCTCTAGATGATGCTAAAAATCTTTGGCAGCCATCCTTAACTCCTTTATCTGACACTGAACGAAAGCTCTGGAAACACATGTCAAAGTCCCATTTGCATCTATAAATAAACTTGCATTGTCCATCTAGGTTAGAATAGGTCAAATAATGTACTTGAGGCTCATAGAAATACGTACACAAAATAAAAAATCAAGAACAAAATTTCCTAAGAATGACCTGTAGCCTCTCAAAGATAGGTTATAGACATCTCTGCACTAATCCACAGGACTCTACTAAACACTAGCTCTTGTACCAATACACCGGTAAAACTAGGCTCTAATACCAATTATCATGACCTAATTTCTCGGGTCATGATGGCTCCTACTATGACCCATCAGTAGGCAAGACAACCCATAGTCCGAAATAACTAGTAACAGACTACCTAGAGAAATGGAAGGAGAATGCAGAATAAATGAAATAAAAGGCTAAAATACATAAGATAGTCCCAAAACTTGATGAAATTAGTACAAGAGCTACTAATGTAATAAGACTTACAAAATAAAGTACAAAATGAATATGCTGATACAACCTATCTCTGATACAACACAGAGACTTGTCTAGTACATAAGATGGAGAATAACAATACTCCGCACATTAGGAGATCACCCTATATCTCTGAATCATAGCTACTCAGCACTATGCATGCAATAATGGTGAGAACTCATACTATGATCTGCATTTTATAGAAGTGTAGTATGAGTACTAACATATGGTACTCTGCAGGCAACTGCCGATAGAGCTTCAAAGATAATGCAGATATAAATAGCATGCAAACAGGAATGTAATCTACACCCAAATATCTAAAAAACTACATAATAAAGCCAATGATAATTAGGATAAAAGTATCCTATTCACTTTCAAGAAACTAACATAATTAAGGTAAGGAGGTATTAAGAATGAACTATCCCTCCTAGACATACTCAGGAACCTCAATACTATACTATATATCATCATTCAAAATAGAAATAATGAGTAGTAGGAGGATATATATAATAGTATACAAGGTCAAGGAATATATATACAACATGAATAAATGAAGAAAGAAAGAGATATACAGTAATACCATAGATACATATATAGATAGAGAACATATGTTTATAAACAAGGTTAACTCAAGTTACAACCTAAGTCATCACCCTAGAATCTCCAAGCCTCCCAATCATAGTAGGAACTAGTGCTAAAATAATTAGGTTCTCTAATTCATATGTCTAAACATAAGATAATTATAATAATAAAGCCACCATAAAGAAATGAATCAGGATGTCAAGGACTGAAGCGATAATGTCTAGCCAATAGATAATCATGCACAATAATATTATCATAAGACAATGGAACTAGAATCACACCTCAAATCTCAATACCAGCCCAATAATCAACCTCTCATAAACCAATCGTAATATAAATAACAATATAAGGTAACTGGCTAGTCCAGACAAATAATATCTAACCGGAACTTTCATAAACAACCATCATCATAGGCTTAGAAGGTTCAATCAATACTCAACAAATAATAGGATGAGCCTATACCTATGCAACCCACTATAAGGCTGACATATACAAGCTCTACATAATATACTGCATGTAACACTCATATCTGTACTTATGCAATGCTCCATAAGGCTAATAGATATAGGCACATATTAGTGATAGTCAATGTGAATGAAAAAATGAATGCCAAGATATAATATGTAATATCATAATTGATATGAATGACATAAAGTAACCCAGTGCATAAACTCATACAATAGACATCATCATCAACTACCAGACTTGAACCAAAACTCATATCATCAATATTATCATTAATCACCTATTTATTCAGTACCAGAGATATATGTAAAGATATGAATATAAGTGCACGACTAGAATTATGGTAAAAAAAGTATCAATTTGTAAATCCATTGCTTGGAGTAAACTCTGAGACTAAATCATCATAGGAATATATAAAGGGTTGGAATCTCTTTCAATAGTTTAGATAGTAGTAGTAAAATTATGGATTAGAATCAATCTTGGTTAAATCTCTATGATCATCATTATTAGCCTCAAAATCTCATAAGTTATTCATTAAGATGGTACGATTCTTATTATGAAGAAATTTGCTTTAAAGGTGAAAAGTGAGAATAAATCCCTTTTTAGAAAAAAGAGTAATAGAACCATATTTTAGTTGGGATCATACCATTTACATTCTAAGTGATCATGATTGTATCAAATCTATGCATGCCATCACCAGTATACAAATAATATGATTATAAGCATCAAGATGTCTATAAGCTATGAACATTTCCTTTACAGTAATGGAATAATTCCCAAACCCTAACCAATATCAGAATCATGACCTTGGTCCCAATAATATGTCCGAAATAACTACAACATTATAAATACGACCTTAGGCACAAATATATATCCGACATATCCATAACATCAAAATCCGAAGAAGAACCATTATAATCCACCAAGTAATATTTAAACATTACTAAAGGTTCATTAGTCTTAACTATTCCTAACATGATAACCTGCGTATAAGTCTACAAGAGCCAACACAGGTCTTGGCCTAAGGTGAGCCGGAAGGGCCCACTTCTAATCCTTAAAATCCATATTTGGAAAATTACCACCTCAGACTAGGCTAAGGTATCCACATCCACTTTTAGATGGTAAACAATTCATGATTAGCCCTAAGTAGAAGTTCCTCCTAGAACATGAGCAACTAAGGTAGTTTTACCTAAATTATGGTTCCAAGATAGCCTAAACAGTCCAAATAAGACTAATCATACTAATTATACTTCCAATGCCTAAATATCATTCCATAACTAAATAATATCATACATACTATGAATTACCTTTATCTATAAGAAAAGGTAATAGGATTATAGAGGTATAATAAGTATTTCAACTTAACGATTAAATAGCCTTCAAGCCCCCAAACTTACAAGTTAAGATAAGTCACAGTGTTCTACCCAAAATATAACATAAAACCCCTATCTAACATGTAACCTATATAAACACCATCTCAAGAAGAAGAGTAGATAAAATCCTACCTTAAAGCCGAACTGCAATAATTGAATCATCCACAAATCATCTGTCTTTACTCCACGATGCTGAAATTCCATTAGGCTATCAAAATAATAATCTACACGTCATTAGGAGTCAAATCAAACCTATATTTCTATATTAAAGGTTGGGTCAAATTTTAGGTCAAGAATGGTTTCATAGGTCCCGCAAATGGAATCCAAAATTAAACCTAGTTTGAGGTTTCTCAAAGGAAAACAAAGTTGTGCTCAAAAGTTGAGCACAAATGGAGCACAATTCAAATCTCAAATTAGACCTCAAAGTTTAGGAATTAAAGCCCTAATTTCTAAGATTCTTACCAAGGATTAGAAAAGAAACTGAAGGGACACTTATTGGTAAATGACCAAGAAGAGCTAGGTTAGCTTACCTTAACTAGGTGGATGATTTCCCACTTTCCCCTCTATCTGAGCTCTCAGTTTGATGTAAACATGGTGGAAAAGAGGGCATTTAAAGGTTACAGGTACTGCTAAAGTGGATAGCTGGGTTCTAAAGCTCCTAACGCTAAAGTGGTAACACGACCGTTAAAGCGGTCTGGTAAAAAATGTGGGTGCCGCTAAAGCAACCTTAATGGAGTTAAAGCTAGCAGTCATTAGGCGTTAAAGCATACCTCTTCCAATTGTCTAGGGATGCTAAAGTATCCTTTGGGTGATAAATCACTATGCGCTAAAGCAAACCAATAGGCACTTAAATGGACCTATCAGGTGCCATGCACAAGATTTTTACTTAGTTCAAAACGGACTTCGATCCAGTGTTCGGGATTCATATGGAACACCGTACGTGAAAAAAATATGCTACCATACCAAATTCGATATTTCAGGCTCATTGGAACCATCAAAGCTTTCCTCCAAGATTATTTTGACTATATGTGGGGCCTACACCTATAGTTCTATTTTTAACATAATCCGCCCAAAATCCCAAAATGAGTCCAAAAGCTTCGAGACCTGAACCAAGGGTCCCCTAGCCTAAAATTAATATTCTAGAGTTGATGGTGTCATCGGAATTCTCATCTGAGGTCATCTACTAGGAGTTTTGGTGCAAGACCAAATCCTAAATAATAAAAGCTCCAAAATAGAGAAATGAGCCTAAAGTCAAAACGAACTATTCGATAACCAAAACAACTATTCCAAAAAGTGATAGGTGACTTGTAGACACTATAGAAAGGTGAAAAAGGTAAAAAGTGCATGTAAATCGGGGAAATGATCTAGAGGGTCATTACAATTTTCTTATTTGATTATTTGAGGATAACAATGGGTAAATTGGTATCTATTGTAATGACCCTCTTCATTGTTCCTGGTAATTCTCTCTTACAAAAATTTGGGTTAATATCTTCCCTAGATTTAGAGTTAGAAATATTAGGATAGGCTAGGCTCGGACAAAATCTAAGCGAGGTATGGTCTAGGGAAATTTAGGAATGGATTAGGGAATGCGACTAAGTTTAGCTTAATTTTATGTTCACTAAGATAATAAGGAAACAATAGGACCTTTTAGAAGTGAATTTAGGAATGTAGGACTCCTGGTATTGATCTTTATGTAAAGGGATTAGTTTGGAACGTAGCTGTTTGAGGGTGTGTTATGAAAAAGCAAAAAATTGTAATGATTCTTGAGGTTTTGCCTTGACTATGTCGCTATATCAATGTGCACATCACTATAGAGACTATTTCCATAGTGGAATAATTCATGCAATAGCAGCGGTCAACAAAAGTTAAACCCGCTATAGCGATATTACTATAGTGATATTAGGCCACTATAGCAACGTAAGTCACTTTTTATTCAAAACTTTCCCAAAAATATTACTAGTAATTCTGTCATATAACAATTTGGGTTAATATCTTCGCTGGATTTAGAGTTAGAATTTTTAGGATAGGCTAGGCACGAACAAAATTTATGTGAGGTATGGTCTAGGGAAATTTGGGAATGGATTAGGGAATGTGACTAAGTTTAGCTTAATTTTATGTTGATTCAGAAATAAGGAAACCGTAGGACCTTTTTGAAGTGAATTTAGGCAAGTAGAACTCCTGGCATTGATCTTGATATAAAGGGGTTAGTTTGGAACTTAGCTGTTTGAGGGTGTGTTATGAAAAAGAAAAAAAATTGAAAAATTCTTAAGGTTCTACCTTGACTATTTCCATATTGGTATAATTCTTGCTATAACGATGGTCAACAAAAGTTAACTCGCTATAGCGATATTGCTGTAGTGAGATTTGGCCGCTATAGAAACTTAAGTCACTTTTTATTCCAAAACTTTCCCAAAAATGTTTTTGTCACAACCCAATTTATGAGTCATGAGGGAACCTACCAAATCCCGCCAGTAGGTAAGCTAAATCATAACTCGAAGCTAAACGCAATGATTTAACTTTGTAGGAAATGCCCAACATAGGCGAAATACAAGAACACAAATTATAATAATCCAAGGATTTGAAATAGATATAAAATATTCAAACATAGATACCATCCCATGACCTAGTAGAGCCAGTGCAAGAGCAACTAGAAATAATACAACTCAAGTATCTAGAATAGACAAATAACATCTGTCTTGAAACAAAATACTGAATATAAAAGATGTAAGGAACTAGGAGACTCCGACTCCAACAGCTCACCACATCGCCATAAATCAACATCGTACGAATGTCCATCAAAGGCCGCAACTAGTACTCAAATTGGCACCAAAAAAGTACAAAAGTATAGTATGATACCAAAACCATGGGTACTCAGTAGGCATCATCGACCGACTTAGCTAAATCATGATAAAATGCAAAACATCATAAATAAGTCAAGGTACATAAATGAATCTGAGTCAACTCCAACATCGATGAACATGAATCAGTAAATATATCGAAATTATAACATAATATAAAGCGTCAACACAACATCATAACTACAAAATTGGCTACCATGTGCCAATTGATGTGAAAAAAATAAAGAACTCATTACAGTCTCCCATAAACCTAGAGAGTACAATCAAGATAGAATGATCCAATCGCCCATTATTTACAACTAACCATCATCGCCATTTAACCATCATTCAAAAATTTACCATTACTTATCCACTACTCAGTATTTACCGATAAGTCATCTCTTATTACTAATCATCATATCAAGAGCCACTATTTATCAACTAAGCATCTTTTATCAAATAGTCATCACTTTCCATCTAGGCATCTTTTGTAAACTAGTCATCATATATCATGCCATATTATATCATAGAATATATCCACACTTGAATCGGTAAGTATAATCATCATGGTCATAGAAATCCTCTAGAATTGAACCGGGCATATAAATAAGATCAAATTATCTTTTGGAATTGGACCGGGTATATAATAAACATCATAATCATCCTCCAAAATTGAATTGGGTATATTATCAACATCATCCTTGGAAATTGAACCGATTATAAAATCAACATCATAATCATCCTCTAGAATTGAACCGGGTCTATAATTAACATCATAGATCCTCTAAAATTAAATTGGGTATATAATCAACATCATAATCATTTTCCAGAATTGAAACGGGTATATAATCTACACATATACACAAATAAACAATAAAATGATCAATTTCATAGTAGATAACATGCGCAATAAGCAAGGGTCCCTAACATCGACGCATCATAAAAATCAAGTGCCACAACTCCTAAATATTATCTTAGTGAGATCCTATAAAGAAAATAACAACGTATAAAATGTCACAAGAAGCAATTCAAGTCTTGGCCTAAGGTGGGTCGAAGTACCCACTTCTAATACTCCAAATCCCATTTCTAGGAAAACCTAACCAAGGCAAAAGTAAGGTATCTAATTCCAATTTTAGATGTTAATTAAGACCAAATCATCCTTAGGATAGCAATTTTACCTTAAACATTTACAACTAAGTTAACTGTGCCAAACTTACAATATTCGGAGAGCCTAAATGGTCCAACTAGTTCAAGTCTTGAATTTCATCAAAATAACACCTAAAATCATTCCAAATCTAACATAATATCATAAACATACTATGAAGTAGCTGAATCTAACAATGGGTGAAACCTATCCTACCTTGACGCCAAAGAAAACTCAATGATCCGCTAAACCACCATTTTTCTCTTTCGAGAAGCCTCCATAAGATACCAAGCTATAAAAATCACATTCTACTCATCATACCCATATTTCACCATTGGGCTTCGAGTTAAAAAATTACACCAAAACTGCATGTGGGTCTCCCTAGTGCACAACCGCCTGAGATCACTAGCCAAAATACGCACCAGACCCTCCTAGAAGGTTAACCACTCATCCAATCACACTAAATCCAATCTAAGCACATGATATGGATCTGGAATGTATCACCGTAACATGAAAACATGTAAAATCGGATGAACAATGACAAAATATGGTGGTAAAGCTAACTCATAAGCTACCTAACCCACAATGCGGAGAATCTTAAAAGGTCCAATGTATCTAGAACAAAGCTTTCCCTTCTACCCGAACCTCATCATACCCTTCATGGGTGATATATGGAGGAAGACACATTCACCAACTCTGAATCTTAAGGAACAAAGCCTATGATCTGCATAGGCCTCATGCCTACTCTGATCCACTCTTAACCTATCCTGAATTATCTTGGCTCTATCTAGTGACTCCTATGAAGGGGAGCCTTAGAATAACTGGTAAAGTTGCTACCATATGAACATGAGGTCACTGGTTCAAGCCTTGGAAATAGCCTCTAGCAGAAATGCAAGGTAAGGCTGCATATGATACACCTTTGTGGTGGGGCCCTTCCCCAGACACCGAGCATAGCGGTAGCTTTAGTGCACCGGTATGCCCTTATTTTTATCCAGCAACTCCTAAAGAATATGAGTACCATGGGGTCTAACCTCAAAAGTCTCAAACAATCCAATTGGAGAACGACATCTCCTAGCATACAAAGCCATAAAAGGTGCTATCTCAATACTCAAATGGTAGATGTTACTATATGCGAACTCTGCCAAAGCTAAGTTCTACTCCCACTGGCCTCCAAAATCTATAACATAGGATTAGAGCATATCCTTAAGAACCTGAATAGTCTAATCCAACTGACCATCTATCTGTGGATGAATGACGGTACTATGATCTACTTGAATACCCAACTTTTCCTAAAATGCTCTCCAAAATATTGAAGTAAACACAAAACCACAGTGTAAAATAATAGAAATGGACACACCATGCAAACGAACTATCTTCTAAACATGGATATGGGCTAACCTCTCAGCATTAAAGGATATCTGAATAGGAATAAAATATGCTAACTTGGTCAAACAATCCATAATGACCAAAATACCATTGAAACCACTAGAAGTGAAAGGCAAACCACTAATAAAATCCATGGTAATTCACTCCTACTTTAGCTCGAGAATGAGCATCCTTTGAGTCAACCCACTTTGTACCTGATGATCAGCCTTTACCTGCTAGAAACATAGGCAACAAGCTATAAAATCTACCATATCTCTCTTCATACTTCTCCACCAATAGTGCTATCGTAAATCTCTACAATCTTAGCTGTGTCAGGATGAATAAAGTATCTAGAGCTGTGAGCCTTATGCAAATCAATTGAATCAAGCCATTGATCCTCGAAACATAAATAAAGTTACCAAATCTCAAAAAACCCTTAGAATCTAAGGTGTTCTTTTTGGACTCACCACTCAACACCTGGTCACAAAAGAAGAAAAGCTTACTTCCTCAAACTGATGATCTCAAATCTGCTCTAATAACAAGGACTGGTGAGTGATGAATTTATCACTCATTTACACTTATCATTCATGCACACTACTATAATTTGAAGACATAAATGAGATAACATTGTGATTATATGTACTAATTTACACATTTTGCAGACATACATATGATGAGATAGAAGGATATTAAATTTAGCTAAAAAAGAACAAAGAGAGGAATAAAAGTGCACAACTGAAGGACTATGTACAGAACGAGGCTCAGTTACGACGATCGTGGTTAGAGGGCCGCGATCGCAGCCAGTCAAGATGGTCATCCATGCAATCGCATAGATCTAACCGTAGTCATGGTAGCCATGATTGCTGCCAATATGGTGCAGTTGCGGCAACGCAGGATCAGGCCTAAGGGCAGTTTTTTAATTTTCAACAGCCAAACACAAATCCCTTAAAGTCCAAAAACGCTTTTCTATTTTGGGCATTCTAGAGACTAGCAATATTTTGAATTTGAATTTGAAACCCTATATTGGGAAACAATTGTAATTAAATTTAGAGACCTTGAATTTAGTAATTCTTAAAGAACTGATGCTTTGTACAACCCTTATGGTATTTTTTTCTCATTTCATCATGAGTAGCTAAATTTAATTGTCTTGAGATTATGTTGAACTAAGGTGTAATTAGATATGGGTTGTGATGTATTTGTTTATATGCTAGTTGGTTTATGATGGGTTTCAATATTGTTTGATTAAATTGGTTTGAATTGAGAGTGAAATCCCCAAATACTCAAAATGGGTTAATGGATGAAAAACCCAAACTCTTGAAAGCTCAAACCTTTCTTGAGAGAGGGGTTTGGGTGAACTTTTGAAACCCACATAATCCTTGAAGGAGGGATGTGGCAACCAAGGCAATATTAGACAATTAATGGATTTAATTTGCTCATTCTCACTATCTTAGACATAAAGGTGATTATGAAGTTGACTGTACCTTGGGTATTCTCCTAGAAATAGGGATACCTAATTGAGGTAAACGTGAATATAATTAACACACTTGTTAGGTATCCCAAAGGTTAAATAAGTAAAATTCTTAAGGTTTTGTTGAAAAGCTAGCCTCAAAGATCCTATACCTAGCCTACCATATTGTTAACAACTAGCATGTTGTTGTGTGAGCCTACGCTAACACATTTGAGGCTTCTAACTCTAAATAATTGTAAGGTCTTGAGCAACTTTAGTTGTTTTTGATTAGCTTACTTTGATTTTTGCAGTAAATGTTGAGATGTGAGAGAACAAAAAATAATGGAAGCAAAAAGGCTGAAAAGTAAAGCAAAATAAAGGACAAGTGTGGCTGACGACGTTTATGATAAGTCGTCAGCCTGGTGATAAGCTATCAAGGATGCCATCATCCTTAAACAGAGAATGGAAGTTGAAGACATTTTTGTAACGACGTTCGTGATAAGCCATTAGGTTGGTGATAAGGCATCAACGCCGTCGTCAGCCTTAGACAGCAAGAGTCAAAATTGCAGAGGAGCTGACGACATCAGTGATAAGCCATCAGGTCGGTGATAAGGCATCAACATCGTCGTCAGTGTTAGACAACAAAAGCCAAAAGTGTAAAGGAGCTGACGACATCCGTGATAAGCCGTCAGACTGCTGATAAGCTGTCTAGGATGTCATTGTCTATTTTGAGAAAAAGCTGCAACTTTAATTTTATTTCTGTTTTTAGGTTGAACTATTTAAAGCTTTCTTTTAGGGTTTTCTAAGAATTATTCATTCATTCATCAGCATCATTGTTCAGAAAAGATAGTTCGATACTTTGAGTCTTGAAGAATATTTTTCGATCTTTCTTTCTCTATTTTTTTGAATTCGAACAATACAACTATTTTGGGGATTTTCCTTTGTGATCTAATCTACGATTATCTAATTATTATTCATCCCTATAAGTTAATCTTCTATATTATGAATTCAATTATGTGTTTTGTTCTTTGCATCATGAGTGGCTAAACACCGTTAACCTGAATTATGGGATCTAGGGTTAGGTCATGATGATGTGCTAAACACTCAAGATTTAATAGGTGTTAGGATTTCTTGATAATTTTGAGATTTTAATTAACGTCTGTTGGTTGCAAATAGTAGACACACCTACTTTGATTTGCTTGATAAAGAAATCATATACAGTAGGAAGTGAATTATCAACAGGGACTCAAAAATATTTCATTTAATAATCAGTGTTGTAACAAGGTTGATTAACCTGAGGTAAAATCTGGGCAGTGAATAGCAATTTCCTAAGTCCGAGAGGATTAGGAAATTAGATGCTTAAATAGGTCGAGAAACATTTAAGCACATCATTGATAAAGATAGCTTGTTATCCTAACCACCGTGAGAATCTTGAGTCACCTTTAGCATCTGTTATGTACCGTAAGCCCTAGTGAACATAATTCTATTTATTTCATAAAATCTTGGTTACAAACATCGAAATTAAAGTGACATACAATTATTGGTGAAACTTAAACCCCCATTTTTGGAAATATTAAACTATCAGTGAATTAAATTGCAAACGACTTGAGTTCACACCATATTTCCTGTGGGATTCGACCCCAACCTAGTTGGGTTTTATATTGAAAATGATCGCTTACACCCATTCAAGAGTGTAGTTTGAGCGTTATAAAAAATGGCACCGTTGCCGGGGAATACGATTGAGAATTGAAAGTTGTGTCCGCTAATTGACTCTTAGTTAGGTTTCCTAGATTTACGTTTATTTATTGTTTTTGTTTATTAAGGTTCCTTGTTGTTTAAGCCAAAAACAAGAAGTTCCGGAGAATCATTATTACCAATTAATCCGGAACCTCAGCTGATCGGGAGAATGGCAGAACAGCAAGAGGCTGACCGACTGGCAGCCTTAGCCAGGGCTCAGTTGAACGTATAAAACTAGGGTCAACAAGTACGTCACCCGAACCATAATGATGAAGACTTAGGTGATAAGGAATTTCTGTATCCTAAAAACCTAAGGCGAGCTGAGCAAATTGCTGCACCAGTGCAGCGAAATTTTGAAAAAAACCGTCCAGTCAGAGGAAGGTATGGTCAACAGCCTATCCATTATGAGGTTGATGATGATGACGAAGGAATAGATGAAGCGGGTGCAATGGGTGTTATCATTCCTCCACCATTGGCACCTGGTGCAAAATTCAGCATAACAAGTACTATGATTCAACTCCTGAATCTGAAGGGGTTGTTTGGAGGCTTGCCTGGTGATGATTCAAACATGCACTTGGTGAAATTTATCACCATTTGCAAATATTTTGATAATCCGGGAGTGAGCCAGAATGCGATCCGGTTGAGATTGTTTCCATTGTCTTTGTTTGGGGAGGCAACAATATGGTTAAATGAGCTAATGCCCAATTCTATAACCAACTGGAGACAGTTGAAATAGGCATTCCTAGAATGGTTCTTTCCACCCTCCAGGAGGGTACAGTTGAGGGACGAAATTAGTAACTTCAGGCAGCTCCCGACTGAAGCATTGCATGAAACTTGGGAGAGATTTAAGAAGAAGATGGCACAATGTTCGAACCATAACATGACAGACTTGCACTTGATGGAGACTTTGTACAGATCTTTTAACTCTGTGACAAAGAAAATTATAGATTATGTTGCAGGTGGTTCGTTCATTGACATTTCTTTTCAAGATGCTTCAGACATGCTGAATAGAATGAACAAACAGAGTCGATCTTGGCATACCAGGGATTCTGTGGTAGCTAGAACGACTGTTTCTAGTGGTATGACTATGGAGCAACGCAGAAGGGATGAGGAGCAAGACCAAGACATGGCCCACTTAAAGACTCAGATAGACTTGCTGACCAAGCACTTGCTGTCAGGCAAGACTAAAAAGGTTAAGGATGTGGAATCTCAGTGCGCTGCTTCTATTGATGCAGATGAAGAGGCAAATTATGTTAATAATCAGGGGGTTTCCGAGGCAATAGCCAAGGGAATCAAGGTCGAAACTTTTATTACAAGCCTGATTATAAAGATAGGGAGCAAGGAAACTGGAGAAGCAATAATGATAGGAGTGGTTTGTATGTTCCTCCTGGAAGTCGGGATGTTGCACCAACTAGATCTGGCAAGATGTCCATGGAGGACATGATGGAAAAATTATTGAAGGGAGTTGAGGGTACCATCTTGGGGGTAACCACTATGAAGAGTGAATTCTCTACCCTGAGTCAGTTGGTTAGTTCATACTCCACTACTATCAAGAAGTTGGAGCAGCAGATGAGCCAACTTTCCGCAACACTGAACCAAAGAAAAAATGGTACTTTACCTAGTGATACAGTTCAGAATCCACGGAATTATGGCTCATGTATGGCGATTACCACTAGGAGTAGTAAGATCTTACCTGGCCCTTTTGTGGGCAAATCTGTAGATGGTGAGGTAGTTGTTGATAAATCCGAAGAAAGAGAACCAGTGGAGTTTGAGAAGATGGATAGTTCTATTGATGCTTCAAAGAAAGAAAAAGATAAGGAAAAGGAAGTGGTGTTGAAATCTATCCCAAGACCACCACCTCCCTTTTCTCAACGAATGAAGAAAAAGGCCGATGATACAAAATTTAGAAAATTCATGGCCATGCTCAAGTAATTGACAATTAATGTGCCTTTGGTTTGAGGCACTTGAGCAAATTCCAGGATATGCAAAGTTTATGAAAGACCTTGTAACCAAGAAACGGAAGGTTAGCCATGAGTCAGAGGATAATTTTCTCCATTGTGGCACTATCTCTACAAGGTCTTTAGTGCAAAAAAAGGCAGATCCAGGAGCGTTTACCATATCAAGTACTATTGGACCCTTAAAGTTCACAAAAGCACTATGCAATCTGGGAGCCAGTATAAATTTAATGCCACTGGCTGTGTATAAGAAATTGGGTTTGGGGGATCCTACCCCACCAAATATGTGGTTGGTAATGACAGATAGATCTGTGAAGCGGCCTGTGGGCATAATGCACGATGTTTTGGTAAAGGTAGACGATTCTATTCTGCCTGCTGATTTTGTGGGCCTAGATTGCGAAGTGGATTTTGAAGTGCCCATCATCTTGGGTAGGACATTACTTGCAACTAGGAGAGTGCTAACAGACATGGAGTTGAACGAGCTAAAGTTCAGGTTTAATGACCAAGAATCATGCTTCAAAATACACTCATCCATGACTCAGCAACATGAGATGAGTGTTTTCTCAATTGTTGACGTCTTTTATGATGATGGTAAAGGGGTACCAACAGGTTGTCTTGGTGAAGTCTGAGTAATCAAGACAACCAAGTTGTGCCGCGATAGTAAATCAGGCTCTATTGTGAGGCAATCCAAAGTTTTTATGTTTAAGCAAATATTTGTACTTTTATAATTAGGATTTAGTACAGAGAAGGTAAAAAATGAGGAGGTCATCTAAAAGGCCATGACGACATCTCTGATAAGCCGTCACAACTGTGATAAGCTATCAGAAATATCATCAGATAGGCAAAACTTGATGCAACTTCTGCTTAGGGGTGACGAAGTTTGTGATAGGCTGTCACACTTGTGATAAGCCATCACAAGTCATCGTCAGCCTAAAGCCTTAAAAGCTAAAATTCTGGGGCCAGTTTAAATCAAATCCGACCTGGCCCAACATAGGAACCTTTTAAAATTTCTTCTAGTTTTAATTCTTTTCCTTTAGTTTATTTCTTTCCTTAGTTAGTTTATATTCGACTCTTTGCAAAGCACTTCAATAAAACAAGTTCCCTTGTTTGTGGGTTTGCAATTCACAATCAAGAGATTCTTTCTACTTCCTACTTCCTCGTGTGCGTGTAATCAGATTAAGGGCCCCCATCAGGTATACTCTAACTTTATCTCTTCTTTTATTGTGGTAAGTGATTGATAGATGACAACCCAATTCCCCAAGATGCTTGAACCAAGTTTAACTTGTAAAGGAGCTAAAATCGCACCTAGGGTCTGCTGTACAGGCCCAGGGTTTAAAACAGACAACTCACACTCAGAATTCAAGTGGATTTTGAGAAATAATGGGGACCAAAAATTGAGTTAAAATCAAAAGTGGGTTCTAATAAGAGCTGACGACATTCATGATAGGCTATCATAATTGTGATGGCTTATCAGGAATGTCATCAAAGACTGACAAAAATGAAGTGGTCTCTATTTAGAGCTGACGACATTCGTGATAGGCTATCACAATTTTGACGACTTATTAGGAATGTCTTCAAAAGTTATTAAAATTTTGAAGGTGCTGTCTAAGGTTGACGAACATTGCGATAAGCTATTACAGTTATGACGGTTTATCAAGAATTATCGTCACACCTGGAACCTAAAGCATGAATAAGACGAAGTGATTAATGTGTTTGTGATCTTGTGGACTAACCAATGGTTTTTCTACTGCTATAGGAACCTTAAAATGGAACCAAAAAGAAAGATCCCCAAAGCACCAAAGAAAGAAACCAAAAAAAGTGTACGTCGTAAGCTTATCGACAAGGAATCTGGTTACGAGGAGGAGGAAGCCTTGCTCAGGAAGCAAAAAGAGAAACAAAGTTTGAAGAAACCTTTTCCACCTTTACCCATTGAAGTAGAGGATAGTGATAATACTGAGACTACAACACCACCAGAAAGTGCATCTTCTGAACATACTGCCTCTGAGCAAGAGGGTTCTGAACAACATGAGTCTGACCATACCAAATCTAAAGAAGAGGAGTAGGAAGGGTCTGAGGAGTCTGAGTCTGAGGGAACAACATCTGGATCCCCATCCACTGAACAACAAGATGATAAAGAGTCTCCAATTTGGAGAACACTTATCAAATGTAAGAACCCCAAAGTTCGAGATAATTCTAGGTTGCAAATTCCCAAGGCAGAGAGCATCTTCATCGTTGGGCTCCGCAAAACTGATAGAAGAAGTTCTAAGAGGCCAATTCAGGAAAAAATGATTATCACCCAAGGGTTGAGTAGGTACCCTGAAGTGGAACAGAATTTCCAAGAGTATGGCTTGGGATGGACCACAAAAGAAGGAGGTTCATTTTGCCCTACACTGGTTCGGGAGTTCTACGTAAACTACCAGGCTCAGTTGGAAAACATGTGCAGGCCAGGTGAAAGAGTAGTAGACCAGACCCTATTAGATAGAGTGCAGGTGAAGGGTGTAAGGGTTGATGTCTCAATCAGAACAATCAACAAGTTCTTGCATGGTTCCAACTTCACTCCTCAGGCCATCGCACCATCAGTCTATGCTCGGATTAGGAACCAGAAGAAATAATGTCCGTGGTTGGCCAACATCATAGCTGAAGGAGAACCAGCATGGGTAACAAACCCAAATGAAAGAATCTGTAAGTCCTCTTTGACTCAAGAGGCAAAGTTTTGGTGGGGTATAGTGCGTGTCTGGCTGATGCCTACTGATGGAGATAACATTCTAGGTGATGACCGAGCTATTTTAGTGGCGAGCATGGTGCAGAACCTTCCCCTAAATTTTGGGGAAATCATTGCTGATGAGATGAAGATTAGAATGTCGAGAACCGACACTGCTTACCCTTTCCCTTGTATTATCACAGAGTTGTTCTGAGCTGCTAATGTGCCAAAGATTGCAGGGGTTGATGATGACATTCTTTCCCGAAAGACTCACAACCCCATACGGTATAATGAATCATCCAGGATTGAGACTTGATAGAGGTGCAGAGGTAGAAGTAGACCCTTCGGTTATAGATGTCGGTGCAATACCTCATGTGGAAGTGCAAGATTCTGAGGCTGTGCAGCTAACTTCTTCAGCATAGGAAGGATCAGTGCCTAAAACTAAAGCTAGCCCTTCAGTCCCTACAACAACAACAAGTTTTGTATTTTATCCGGTCGATATCTAAAAAATGGCTAAATAATCCAAGTGGTGTAAGGAACAGCTACATGATTTTGCCAAATAATTTGCTGCTGCAGTGGATAAGAGAATTAAGGCTGCCCTTGAGCCTTTTGTGACTTTGCCTGAGCGGGTTGCAGATTTGGAAAAACAATTCGATGCGCGGGCAAAAGAAATATCAGGGGTTGATCTTGCTAGATTTAGAGCGGCATTGTAAAAGGTAAAGAAAGATGTAAGGGTTTTGCAGCAACACCAATTTATGATGCCAACAGGTCAGGCCATGCATGAATTGAGGAAGAAATTCCAATTCTTGACCTCACTGGAGACTCACCAAAGAAAAAGAAGAAGAAAAGTGAGAAGAAAGGTAAGGGAAAGAGAGAGACGCCCGATAGTGATGAAGAGCGAAAAACAGAGAAGAAGGCAAGAAAGAAGAAGGAGAAGGAGTAGCTGAAAAGGGTAGAAATTGAGTCCTTAGTTGATAACGAGAAATAGAAGGCAGCCATCCAAGCTAGGACTGCAGGTGTCTCATCTAGAAGGGCTCCAGCTACTGTAAAGCCAGATGCTCCCGATGGTGAGAAGATAGCAGATGATATTGTAGCGGGGTCAGAGACCCAGGATTCATGTTCTTGATTGCCTTCAAGTATACCCTAACTCTTAGAGCAGTTTATTTTTGATTTTAAGTTGAGGGTGTAGGGTAAGGTGTTATTGTAGCATATTTTTTAGATAATTACGAGTAATACAAGTACTTGAGACAGTTAGCTTGTTTTGTGATTTTTGAGTACCTCTCTAGTAGTCTGATATATTGTCTACTGTGTGAATTGTATCCATTTGTGACCACTATGCATATTTTTATGGCATTAGTCTGGCAACTGAATAACCTTTGTTAAACAAGTATATGAACCAGATAAGTAGTGATATGCAAGATACTTGTGTTCCATGTGTGTGTAAGGTCTTACTTAGTTCCCGTTATGTGTTAAATCTAGAACTTGCCTGGTTAGTCTTTCCATGGTCATAGGATAGGAGTTAGGAAAGGATCATAGGCCATTTTTATTGATTAGTCCACTTTTAGCCTACATGTCCTTCCCAATGGGATTAATATCCCTTGATCCCTGTTAGATTCTATGACACCTCTCACCTTCTCGTTTACATCATAATGAACCTGTTTTGTCCCTTGTACTCCTTGGATACTGTGCACCTTAACTTAGGCAAACAACCTAAGTCGAGGGTGGTTATCATAGGGGTGCGGGATACAAAATGAGTATGAAGAGAGAAAGAATAAAAGAAAAGAATAAAAAAAAGTTGGGTGCGGTGAAAAAGGTATAAGAAATGACAAAACTGTGTAAAATATGATAAAAAGATAATGTGACAATTGAAAAGATCACATCCATCTTGAGCATGTGTGATCAATAAAAGAGAGTAAGAAAAGGAGGTTGAGAATTGAAACCCCAAGAGTTTAGTGTAGTGTCAAGGAGGCATAGTCACTCTAAAATATCCATGAATATCATACCAGCCCCTGGCCTACGTTACAATCTTAAGAAAAGCCCTATAGTGATCCTAACTGACATGTCTAAAAACTTGGGTACTGGCTATACGGGCAAGCCTATGGCATTTTACATGCAGTGTTTGGAACTTCATTCTGAGAGTGAATCTTATTTTATCCCTCTGTTTATGTATTTGAATTCTGATATGAGTGAAAAAGGGATTTCTTTGTTGTGAGGGTACACAGTGTATATTGCTAGTCACTGACTTGTTCTGATGAGTGTGATCTTAGTCTAGCATGGTTGTTATTGCTAAATTTTTGTCGTATCTTGATTCTTGTGAGCTGCATGGTTGTTTTTCAAAACATCAACAGTGAACTTTAAAATTGACTGACCTTGGAGGTGGTGAATGTATTTTGAACTAGTATGAGTAGTTAGTTTCCAAATTGTACTTTGTATTCTCTTAGTTATGTTATGGTTGCTTAAGGAAAAACAATTGTTCAAGTTGAGGCTGTTGATGTATGAGCCTACACTAACATATTTGAGGCTTTTAACTCTAAATAATTGTAAGGTCTTGAGCAACTTAAGTTGTTTTTGATTAGTTTACTTTGATTTTAGCAGTAAATGTTGAGATGTGGGAGAACAAAAAAATATTAGAAGCAAAAAGGCTGAAAAGTGAAGCAAAATAAAGGACAAGTGTGGCTGACGACGTTCATGATAAGTCGTCAGCCTGGTGATAAGCTGTCAAGGATGCTGTCAGCCTTAAACAGAGAATGGAAGTTGAAGACATTTTTGTGACGATGTTCGTGATAAGCCGTCAGGTTGGTGATAAGGCATCAACGTCATTGTCAACCTTAGGCAGCAAGAGCCAAAATTGCAGAGGAGCTGACGACATCAGTGATAAGCCGTCAGGTTGGTGATAAGGCATCAACGTCAAAGTCAATATTAGACAACAAAAGACAAAAGTGCAGAGGAGATGACGACATCCGTGATAAGCCGTCAAACTCCTGATAAGCTGTCACGGATGTCGTCGTCTGTTCTGAGAAAAAGCTGCAACTTTAATTTTATTTCCTTATTTAGGTTGAACTATTTAAATCTTTGTTTTAGGGTTTTCCAAGAATTATTCATTCATTCATCAGCATCATTGTTTAGAAAAGAGAGTTAGATACTTTGAGTCTTGGAGAAATTTTTCGATCTTTCTTTCGCTATTTTTTTTGGTTTTGAACAATACAACTATTTTAGGGATTTTCCTTTGTGGTCTAATCTATGATTCACTAATTATTATTCATCCCTGTAAGTTAATATTCTCAATTATAAATTCAATTATGTGTTTCTTTCTTTGCATCATGAGTGGCTAAACTCCGTTAACCTAAATTATGGGATCTAAGGTTAGGTCATGATAATGTGCTAAACACTAAAGATTTAATAGGTGTTAGGATTTCTTGATAATTTTGAGATTTTAATTAATGTCTGTTGGTTACAAACAGTAGACACACCTACTTTGATTTTCTTGAGAAAGAAATCATATACAGTAGGAAGTGAATTATCAACAGGGACTCGGAAATACTTCGTTTAATAATCAGTGTTGTATCAAGGTTGATTAACCTGAGGTAAAATCTGGGCAGTGAATAGCAATTTCCTAAGTCCGAGAGGATTAGGAAATTAGATGCTTAAATAGGTCGAGAGACATTTGAGCATATCATCGATAAAGATAGCTTGTTATCCTAACCACCATGAGAATCTTGAGTCACCTTTAGCATCTGTTATGTACCGTAAGCTCTAGTGAACAAAATTTTTGTTATTTCATAAAATCTTGGTTACAAACATCGAAATTAAAATGACAAACAATCATTAGTGAAACTTAAACCCCCATTTTAGGAAACGTTAAACTATCAGTTAATTAAATCGCAAATGACATGAATTCACACCATATTTCTTGTGGGATTCGACCCCAACCTAGTTGGGTTTATTGACAACGATCACTTACACCTATTCAAGAGTGTAGTTTCAGCCTTATCACATGTACACCAAATCTACACATACCCATGACTAATTTGCCCTTAGGTAGACATAATTCCAAGATTCTCTCTATATCGAAGTTAAATTACAATTGTTGTGTAGTTTGTGGATTTTAGTTACTATTGACACACACTCTCCTAAAAAACCAAAACCTCCCCCCCATTTTTAAATCATGATTTTTACTTTATTTGCACTTTGGGTGTTTTCTTAGTAAGGTTAAGAACCATAAGACTAGAATTCTAATTTCCACTCCTTGTGGATTCGACCTCAACAAAAGTTGAGATATTGAGAACGAGCATCCTCTATCACTTTCTATGGTATAGGTGAGCGTTATCATAATAGTGCCATTGTCGGGGAATGAAATTTTGTTTTCACTTGTGCTGTATTGATTCTTAGTTGGGTAATACCCATAGTGGTATATATTTATTTTGGTTGTTGTTTTTGTTTCTTTCTTGGTGATCTCCGAAGCATAAATAGAACCATGAGTGACAATTCTAGTCAACCTGGGTGTTTCGACAACCCTCTTGATGACGAACAGCAACTCAATGACATTGGTCAATCAAGTTCTATCTATATCCCACCTACTAATGGGAACGGTGTCTTTTATGTCACAAGCGTCATGTTGCATATGCTAAAAATGAAGGACCTTTTTGGGAGACAAGCCTATGAGGACCCTAATTTATATTTAAAGAAGTTCATTAAAAAGTGTGCACCCTTTAATATTGCACACATAACCCAAGAGTCCATTAGGCTTTGTATCTTCCCATTTTCTCTAATGGGAGAGGCAATATTATGGCTTTGATTTCTTCTGACCCGATCTTTTAGTTCATAGTATGAACTCATTGTGGTCTTTCTTGATCACTATTTTACGCTATCCAAAATTCTCTAATTGCGTGATGAGATCACGAACTTTACGCAATTGAATAGAGAACCCTTGTACGAAGTATGGGAGAGGTTCAACAGAAAACTCATGCAATGTCCAAACCATGAGGTCCTGAAAAAAATGCTTTTGCAAATCTTCTAATAGGATCTTGATCCGCTCAACAAACCCGTGGTAGACAATGCTACGGGGGGCTCTTTGGTGAAATTAAATTATCATGCGGCTTTAAATTTGCTTGAGTTTCCAAGAAAAAACGAGGATGCCATACTCGAGATATCGAAGTGGCAAAAGGGTCTCCTACTACCACCATGGTTGAAAAGAAACAAAGAAAGAGGGATGAGGAAAGACAGGAGAATATGAGAAAAATAATGAAACAATTAGAGCTTTTGATGAAACATGTGATGGGTGACCCAAAAAGGCAGTAAATGCCATAGAATCCAAGGCCTACCATGAAGAATATGCCAAGAATCTTGATGAGGAGATTCGGTATTTGGAAAATTAGTTAGGGGGTTCCCGCACAGCCTATCAAAGACAAGGTGGGAATCAAGGTTGAACGAATCGTGAACATGGATGTGATTGGAGGGATAGAGATCGTGATTATGATTGGTATGTTCTCTCTCATGATCAGGCGAAGAACAAATATGGTAGCATCATCGACTCTAACAAATATAAAACTGAGGATGTCTTGACAAGGATTTTGATGAGAGTGCAAGGAACAGACAAAATGGTCCATGAAATAAAAAGCAATTTTTCACAACTTAATCAAATTATGGTGTCCCACTATGCCTCCATTACATAATTGGAGACTCAAATCGGGCAATTCTCCACCCAATTAAATGCTAGGACAAATGGTGGTCTTCCTAGTGACACTACTGAAAACTCAAATAATGAAGTTCATGGTTAGCAATAGTCACTAGGAGTGGGAATACCCTTGGTGATTGTTTGAAAGAAGATTTAGGTGAAAAAATTCCTAAGTTAAATTCAAAAAAAGTTCCACCACAATCTTAAGAAGAAGAACAAGGAGGAAATAAACCAGTGGAAGTTGATAAAGAGGTGGTGGAAAATGAGAAACCATAAATTGATATTATGCCTAAAATACAAGTCCCTACCCCATTTTATCAAAGGATATAAAGAAAACAGAACGGTGATAAACTTAAGAAATTTATGGCCAAGCTTAGCAACCTCTCTATCAATATCTCATTGCTTGAAGCGATCCTAGAGATCCCGGGATATGATAAGCTAATGAAGAAGTTGATGTCAAAAAAGAAGCTCATCGAAGGTGACATGATCGAAGTCACCCATGGTTGTAGTGCCATCATGAGTAGCAACATTACGGAAAAGAAGAAAGACCCCGGAGCTTTTACCATCCCTTGCACTATTGGAATGCATATGTTTGCGAAATATCTATATGACCTTAGTGCGAGTATAAACCTCATGCCTTATTTCATTTGAAAAAATCTCAAATTGGACACCCCAACTTCAACATCTATGAGACTTGTAATAGAGGATCGGTCTATCAAGTGGCCGTTCAGGATTTTGTTTGATGTTCTAGTCAAAGTGGACCAATTTATACTTCTGAGGGACTTCATGGTTTTAGATTGTGAAATGGATGATGAGTTTCCCATTATTCTTGGTAGAACTTTCTTAGCCACTGAAAAAACCATTGTTGACTTAGAGTTGGGTGAAATGAGGTTTAGAGTTCATGATGAAGAGGTCTCTTTTTGAGTATGTTAAATAAAGAAATAACTCGTGGAACTTTATGTAATATCAGTGATTGATGTTAAAATTGAAGAAGTGAATGAGAGGGCCCTTGAGGACCCAACTTGAGAAAGAATGAAGACGTCGTCCCATGATGTAAACTAAGGCGCTATGTAGGAGGCAACTAACAAATGCTGCGAGAGTGGCTCGTATCCTTTATTTTCATTTTTGTAGAGTAGATTTTAGTTTGACTAATTGAATAACCCATGCATTTATAGTTCTATGAAGTGTGTTGTATGAGCTTGAAAAGGGAAAAGTGTGAAATTTTACATGCTAAACTGAATAGGGGAAAATCTATCCAAATAGGAAATAAGATGAACAGGGGAAAATAAGGAAACAAAAATGCCCCCAGTTACCGCTATCATGGGACATTGTCTGCGATCGTAGTCACCAGCATGTCTGCGATCATAGAACACTTACCGTGATTGCAGTTACATCATTCATATAACCATTCAAACCCCTATTCCCTCCTAACACTTATTTCTTTACTTTCTTCTCTAATTGGACCCAGTTCTAGCCAAATTATGAGCATTCCAACAGTATCCTTGCATCTCTTTTACATCACTTATCTGATAGGTTCCTCAAATCAATGCCTTGATTGTGGAAATTAGGCCATGGAATGCATGTTATAGGACAGGTCTGCTATTATGTTTTTCATGCATAAATGCTTCATAAATTGTACTTGTGTAGTGTTTAGCTGCTAGAATATGGTGTACACATGAGTGGGGAAGTCTTGAGTACCAAATTTGTGTGAAATTGAGAAAAATAAAGAGTGCACACCAAGTGCTCGATAGGTTCCCGTATGAGTATTCACTAATGGTTTTTGCATTCTAGGGGCATAATCGAGTACCTAGGGGTCTTGTTCAACGCTTTTAGTGTAAACCCTTATTATAGAACATACTTTAGGATTAAAATTTAATTTTTTGGGCATTGAAAATTGGGTTGAAACTGGTCTCAAATACCGTGATTGCGGTAATCGAGGTAGATTTTTTGCCTATGTCAAAAATTTTGCACTTGTATTTTTGTCCAAACACCACCAAATTTCCATCTAATGAGCTTTAGTGTATAACATAGCATAGTTTGTAAAGGAATAAGTCAATGATTGATGTTGTTGTGTTGTCTATTATTTTTTAGGAGAATCTCATGGAAAAATATGACCAAATCCTATTCATGGCACCCAAGTGCCACACTCACTACTATGGTGATCTTCCAAAGATAAAGCTGCTCCCAAAGAAAGGAATATTCTTGGAGAATGGGTTGGAAAAGCTTTCGGTATTTCTTGACATGATTGTGTCTATAGGGTGGTGGTGTTTTCCCTGGATCCTTGCAAGGCTAATGAGCAATGGGTTCGTGAATTCTATGACAACCTTAGCTTAGTGTCTTTCTCGGATCCATCCTATATGACTATCATGATCTGGTGAAAAGTGGTGGACTTTAGTGCAGAGTAAATCAATGCTATATATGGGTTCCCAAATACAGATATTGGTGAGTTTGAAGAAAAAGGGTGCAAACCAGAAAGTTGATTGGCAGAAAGAATGTTCCTTAGGATGGAAGTGTCATGGGAGGCAACCAAGAGTAACATCCACATAAATGACTTCACTATCGAGGCTCAAATTTGGTTGAACAATATATGTAGTTGAGTCTCCCCTTGTACCCACATAACAGCAGTCCCAGATTTACGGGTTCGGATGGTAGCTTGTATTTTAGTGTACATTCCTTTAGATGCTGGTCAGCTCCTGGTTTCTGAAATGAAATTCTTTAAGAACCAAGGTGGGATGCATCTTTTCTTTCCCTGTTTGATTACATAGCTTTGTAGGAGAGCTGGGGTTTATGAATACTCTGGATATACATGGGTGTGCCCTAGTACTTCTATCTATCCTTTGAAAATTTGAGGAGAGGGCGTACCGGGCAAAAATAAGAAAAATGAAGATCGATTTTAGGAAGTCGACATGTGAGGAACCTACTTCTTGTAGGCCATCTACCACCAGGACTCTTGAGGATATTAGAGTTGATATTACAGTCATCAAGGAGCTCGTGTCAGGTTTACCAAGGGGCTGGGAGATCCCTCTACCACTCGTCATTTATATATGTCCCGATCTAATTATGAGAAGTATTAGGAGGACTAAAAGAAGTAGGGAGCTACCATTGCTAGGATTGAGAGAACCTATTCATCCTTGACAGTTATATCATGATCTCCGAATCACACATGAGAAAATGGTGAAAAGGGAGAAGAAGAGAGATGAGTTCTTTAGCAAGATGTGGAAAGGGGTGAAGGGCCTATGAAAGGTCTTAAAACCTTGTGCTAGACTCTTTTCCTCCTGAGTGGAGAGTGACGATGAGGCTCCAACCAAGTGGTCCAGTTTTGAGGATGTTGATGATGATGCAGAGTCTATAGACGAGAGCAGTTCTTGATGCGGTTTTAGGGAGCACCCTTACATATTCTTATGCTTCATTTTTTATGCAGTGAGGACACTACTAGCTACATAATTAGGGGGCCTGTCTCCACATTTATTTGATTTGGACTAGTATTATTGATATTTTTGGATGTTTTTATGTTCTTTTTAGATGATTTTAATTTGGGTTGTAATCTTCTGGCACTCTGGTGGTGCCCATATTTGCATGGATTAGCTGTTTTATTTAGTTGTTAGATTTTTGCATTATCTTTATTTTGTTTGTGATGATATCCAATGGGCATTTCCTTATAATAGATTGAGTGACAACATTCTTAAGGGAAAAATATCGTTATTGGGTTTTGATCCATGGATACAGGGTAAGTCTGAGTACCCGTATCATCGAGGTCATAAATGTAAGGGAAATCTGAGTACTTGTGGCATTTTGGGATTGCATTTGTAGATATGGCAAAGTCTGAGTAACTATATGGTTTGCCCGTGTAATAGCCAAAATGTGAGACGAAGGCTTAAGTTGGTACCATCGTTAGCAAATTATGCATGGTACAAATGCAAAGCAAGCATCCCCTTCCATCCAAAAGGTTTTCAAAAAAAATTCAAGGGTATGGATGTGAGAAAACTTGTATCGACACGTTTTTCCTTTTCGTGACTCCAAAATTTTTGGCTTGTAAAAATTGGTAGATACTCTATGTTTGTGTCTAGCGGAAGGAGCAATTGAGCCTCCTTGGAAAATTTGCATGCCATGTGGGGTGAACTTATTTGTCCAAATCTCATGTGTACTTGTACCATCTAGAACTTGCCCCATTAGTTTCTCAAGGCTAATTTTGATTGTACTTGGTCAGGCAGATGATCTTAGGCCATCTTTGTGGCATTGGAAGTCCACTTTAGCTTAAAAAGCCCCCCTTGCATAGTTGTTATCCCTAGTCACACACTTTGAGCCTTCAAACTTTTCTTTGGCAAACACATTTCAAGCCGTGAGCCTTTCAATTTTTATCCCTCTTTTGAACCCACCCTTCTTGAACTTAAAGTTGTAACTTGAGGCTTAAAGCCAAAGCTGCAGGTGGTGATGATTGAAAGTGGTAACTTTGGGCCACAAAGTTGTAAGTGAGTGCCTATGAACTTATGTATTGAGAACAAATGAATAAGAAAAAAGAAAGGATCCAACAAAGAAGAGAAAAGAACAAAGGGTGCAAGAAAAAGAAATGAAAAGAAAATAGGTGAACCAAGGAAATAAAAAGTAGGCACATGTGTAAAAAGTAAAAACAAAAAAGTGGCCCATGATCAAAAGTTGGATGGAATAGTATGATGTACATGTTCAAGGAGGGTATAGCCATATTGTTCCTAAAAGATTTCCTACCCTACCCCGAACCTACGTTACAAGCTCAAAAAGCCCTGCGTGATTTCCAACAAAGTATTTTCATTATAGTGGCGATTGAAAATAGGGACAAACCTATGGCATGGTACTTGTTTGCATCAAGAGCTATTAAGAGAGAGAGTGTTTTACACTTAAATTACTTATTGCATAATTGATGACTTGGTGTGTGGAATTTTATTTCTTATGAAGAGGCATATAAATAAGTTGAGGTGGGTGATTTTGTCATCTCCTGCAAAATAAGGCAAAAAGGAGTATGATGTAGTTAAGGTCAAAAGTGAGTGATTTCTAGAGTATTAGTGATTGTTGCATGGTTTATCTTTAAAGTCTCTTGCATCAATAAAAAACACATTTTATGTTAAGGCGTGCCGTGAAAATAGTTTTACCCATGTTTGAAAAGCTAAATTGTGGTATTAACTAAGATTGAAGTCATTATGATCATTGGGTCATTTAGTTTAGGAATAAATATGCATAGTCTCATGGTAAGAAGTAGTGTTTCTTGAGGACAAGTAGATGTTTAAGTTGGGGGTGTTGATCAGTGGTGAATTTACCACTCATTTGCACTTATCATTCATGCACACTACTATGATTTGAAGACATAAGTGAGTCAACATTGTGATTACAAGCACTAATTTCCATATTTTGCTGGCATACAGGTGATGGGATAGAAGGATGTGGAATTGAGCTAAAAAGGAACAAAGGGGAGAAGAAAAGTGCACAACTGAAGGACCATGTACAAAATGAGGCTCAGTTACCGTGATCATGGTCTAAGGGCCTTAAGCACGGCCAGTAAAAATGGTCAGCCACCACGATCACATGGATCTAATTACGGCCGTGGTAGATGCCAATCTGCTGCGATTGCATCAATATGGGATCAGGCCTAAAGGTCAGTTTTGTAATTTTTAACAGCCGACCCCAAATCCTATAAAGGCCTAAAACACTTTTCCATTTTGGGCATTCTAGAGATTAGCAATATTTTTAATTTGATTTGAAACCCTAAATTGGGCAAGAATTATAATTGGATTTAGATACCTTGAATTTAATAATTTATTGAAGAATGGATGCTTTATATAACCTTTATGGTATATTTTTCTATCCTTTCATCATGAGTAGCTAAATTTCATTGTCTTAAGATTATGTTGAACTAAGGTGCAACTAGTTGTGGGTTCTGATGTATTTGTGTATATGCTAGTTGGTTGATGATGGCTTCTACTACCGTTTGATTGAATTGGTTGGGATTTGTGGGTGATAGCCCCAAATACTCAAAATGGGTTTGTGGGTGAAAACCCCAATCTCTTGAAAGCTCAATCCATCCTTGAGAAAGGGGTTTAGGTAACCTTTTGGAACCCACACTATCCTTGAAAGAGGGATGTGGGAACCAAGGCAATAGTAGACAACTAATAGGTTTAGTTTGCTAATTCTCACTATCTTAGACATAAGAGTGATTATGAAGTTGACTATTACTTGGGTATTTTTCAAGAATTAAGGATACCCAATTGAGGTAGTAGGTAAATATAATTAACATACTTGTTAGGTATCCAAAAGGTTCAATAAGTGAAATTCTTGAGGTTTTGTTGACAAGCTAGCCTCACAGATCCTAGACCTATCCAACCATATTGTTAACAACTAGCATGTACACCAAATCTACACATACCCATACCTAATTTGCCCTTAGGTAGGCATAATCCCAATATTCTCTCTATATTGAAGTTACATTACAATTGTTGTATAGTTTGTAGAGTTGCATTACTATTGACACACACTCTCCCAAAAAACTCAAACCTCCCCTTTTTAAAATCATGCTTTTTTACTTTATTTGCACTTCGGGTGTTATCTCAGTAAGGTTAAGACCCATAAGACTAGAATTCTAATTTTCACTCCTTGTGGATTTGACCTCAACAAAAGTTGAGATATTGACAACGACCATCCTTTACCACGTTATATGGTATAGGTGACCATTATCAAGGACCTCATCTCTTCAATAGCCAAAATCCTCCTAGGATCTAAAAAATCAAGGCAGATCATCAAGTTGGCTAAGGACTAACTATCTCGTGCCAATGAACTCTGAGAGACCAAAATACAAGCCAAGCTACCTATACTCACTGTCTTCCAACTCAACGCATCTGCTATTATATTTTCCTTGCCTTCATGATACAAGATAAAAATATCATAATCCTTAAGCAACTACATTCATCTTATCTATCTAGCATTAAGCTCCCTCTGGGTCATATGATGCTTAAAACTGTGATGATCGGTGAAAATCTAGCAATGCACGCCATAAATATAATTCCTCCAAATCTTATGAACGCCATAAATATAATGCCTCCAAATCTTAAGTGTGAAAACTACCATCGCCAAATCCAAATCATGAGTGGGAAAGTTGCGCTCGGGCACCTTAAGCTGTCTAGAAGATTAAGCAATGACATGACCTTGCTACATCAATACACAACCAAAACCAATACTAGAAGCATTACAAAATACGGTGAATCCCTCACCCTTAATAGTAAGAGCTAAAATAGGAGACAAATTAAGAAAATCCTTGAGATTTCCAAATCTCAACTCACACTCCTTGGACTATTAGAACGGGACCTCTTTACGAGTCAATGTGGTCATCGACACTGAAGTAATAGAAAAACCCTCAATAAAGCATCTATAATAACTGTCCAAACTAATAAAGCTACGAACCTTATTCGGAGATTGATGTTCTATAGAAATATAACACTTTTGGTGATAAAAACTATGAAAATATGCAAGTTTTTGAGGTTGTTAATATTAACATCACGAGTGCAATGATCCAGCTCTTAAAACTGAAGGGTGTTTTTGCGGGTTTGCCTGCAGATGATGCAAATATGAACCTTTCTAATTTTATTGGGATCTGCAGTTCATATACCATTCCACGGGTGAATCAGGAAGCACCTAGACTGAGGTTGTTCCTCTTGTTACTCATAAGAGAAACATCTATATGGTTAGGGGAATTGCCAGAGGCTCTATCACTATATGGAACTAGTTGCGTAGGCAATTCTTAAACTAGTTCTTTTCTCTATCCAGGATGTTGTATCTCAAGGATGAGATTTATAATTTTAGGAAGCTGTAGTTAGAATCTATGTACGAGGCATGGTTTAGGTTTAAGAAGAAACTGTGTATGGTGCCTAACCATCGGATTTTAGGGATGAGATTATTGGAGATATTTTATCGAGCCTTGACAATCAGTTCTAGAGCCATGGAAGACACCATATCTAGAGGAGCTTTTATGAGACTACACTAGGAAATAGCTTTGGAGGTGCTATATTAGATCTCACTCACTAATTGAGTATGGAAAACTCGGGAGGTTGAGAGGGGATCTGGCACATATGCTATTGGTGCCTCCTGCGACTAAAAAGTAGCTGATGATTTTGTAGCACAAGAAATTTCTCTTCTAAGAACTGATCTAGAGGTACTAGCATAGCAGCTTACAACAACAACTTCTAAGAAAGTGAATGCATTAGCAACATAGAATTCAACTTCCAAAGCTTGCGAGTCAGAATAAGAGGAGGAAACAAATTATCTGGATTATCAGTTGACAGGTTCCGAGCCCAAGGGCAAGAGAACCAAGGTCGGAACTACTATGACATATACAGAGACCATAGTAGGGAGCGAGATAATGATTGGAGGAAGGAGGATAACTACAGAAAGAAGGGAGATTTGTACATTCCACCTAGCATAAGAGATGCAAAATCAAGAATGGAAGAGATGATGACTAAGATGGTGAAAGGTCAATAAAATTAGGACATCATCCTTAAGGAGATTAACACCAACATTTTTGGGTTGAAATAAAAGGTCGAATCTCATGCAACTGCCATCATGCATTAGAGAACCAGCTCAGGTAGATGTCAACAACTTTGAACCAGAGGTATCCAGGTACCCTTTAGAGCAACACTTTGCAAAATTCAAAAAACGGCAGTCATGTTCTTGCAAATAACACAAGGAGTGGCATTACTATTATGGACCCCCAGTATCTTGTGTGGAAACTGCTGTTGATGAGATATCTATTATGGAGTCAGATAAGGCAATAGGTAGTGATGATGTAGTTATTAAGAAAAGAGGTAAGAGTATGGTTGTTTTGTAGGAAGTAAGACAATTTTTGAGATTGCCTTCATATTTTCCTTTGCTACTACAGCAAAAAAAAGAGGAAGGAAAATTCAAGCGATTCATTGAGATGTTGAAAGAGTTGAGTTTGAATATTCCTCTTGTTAAGGCATTGGAGAAGATGCTTGGATATGTCAGGTTTATAAAGAAATTGTTCAAAAATAAGAAAGGATCTATGATTGAGGATGTTGATGGTTTTCACCACTATAGCACAGTCACTACGAGGTCTTTGGCTCAGAAAAAGTAACCCAGAGCATTCATTATACCATGTACTATTGGGTCATCTTAATTTTGCAGAGACTTATGTGACTTAGGAGACAACATAAATCTGATGTCACTGGCCATATTCAAGTAATTGGGTTTGAACCCTCTGGAATCAACTTCAATACGACTATTTAAGGTTGACCGCACGGTGAAGAAACCTATTGGCATTTTATTTAATGTGATTGTGAGAGTGGATACCTTTATTTTTCCAACTGACTTTGTCATTTTGGACTGTGAGGTTGACACCAAGATACCCACCATATTAGAAAGACCGTTCATGGCCACATGTATAGCGATGGTTGACATGGAGAAAAGAGAGTTAAAATTCAAAGTCAACAGTGCGGAGGCCATATTCAACATTCAAAAGTTAATGAAACAGCCTACCAACATGAGGGTGGTGGGGGTGATCTATTGTATTGATGACCCTTGATGGTACTCTTATGTGTATCATGATGAATTCTGAGTAATCAAGATACCCGCGTCGTGCCACGACGTTAAATTAAGCGTTGTATGGGAGGTAACCCATGGGCTTGTTGGTGAATTCTGAGTAACCAACATAGCCACATCATGCCGCGACATTAAATCAAGTGTTGCGTGAGAGGAAACGTACTATTTTAGTGTTCATATTTTTGTTATTTTTATTTTGTAGGGTTTTAGCTTATGCATTTTCTCGGAATACGATAAAATTGCTACATTCATCAATTTCTAGGTAAGGGGATGGTGTGATCAACTCATCATGGTCACGAGTCCTACACGGTCTAGGTAAGTTGAGAAATAAATTAAAACATTGATTTTTTGATGATGAGAATGGAAAGTTGTAGACTCTGGCACCTAATCATACATTTGGGACCATAAACGTAGGTTTCAGAAACATAAGTAGCTGGAAAAATTGCAAAGATCCAAGTTAGGATAGCAGAAAAGCAGGCCAAAATCTTTAACCCTATACTTGCACCCTACACATATTTGCTGCAAGTGGCACTTGCGCCCCTTGCCTGGTCGCATGTGGCAGGCGCAAGTAGCTGCCACGGCTAGGTCATAAGTGGCCCCAAATTTTAGTTAAAAGTTCAAGCCTGCCAATACTTATTTATGACCTAAAATAACCCCCACCTATGTTTAAACATCCTTAACCTCATTCTAACTCATTCAAATCCTCAAAACTTCACTTTTCTCTTTGAATTAAAACTTCTCTCTTAAAACATAAACTAATCCCACACTTAAATAAAGGCTAAATTGATAATTTTTTAAGATACCAACTTTTCCCAATAAACTAAAAACAAGTTCCAACTTTTATTTAGATTGAGTTTTTCTTTGTTCACTTTTGGTTCATCATAAAAGAAACAAATTTCTCGTCTCCTAAGGTTATGTATTGATTTATTTATTGTATAATCAAGTTGATATGTGTATTCCCATACAAAATATATATATTCTTTCATGCTTGTATGTAGGAGACTTGAAGTAGACTAAAATCATAATGTGGGGCCTTGGTTTAAATTAAATTCTAAGTCTAGGCCCCAATCAAAAGTTGAACTTGAATGAATAGAGTTATGGCACAAATTGAGCATGTTCGTTTGCACTGAAAATCATGATTCTTGATATATGTGTGCACATTGGACTTGTTGGGATTTAAAATAGGTCACAAGGGTGTGAAAATTGAGGAAAAATTCTAACTATTTGAATTTTGAGTTTTTCTTCAACTTTTGCAATCCCTCACTTTTGTTGGAAACTAATGACTAGTTTTTTCAATACACATGGCACCAAAAGCTTCTATGAAGAAGACCGATACCTCAAGGAGAGGGGCAGAGTCTTCCAAGCCTAGTTGTTTAGTGGAGGAATACCCAATGCAACAATGTAGAGACACTACAGTTGGGGGTGACACATAGAGTTACTAGAGGAAAGATGCACCAAGCTACTCAAGCAGTTGCAACTCGTCTAATGATGAAGTCTAGTAGATGTTATCCTCACACACTCCTCCATCAGATAATAATGATGATGAGGAAAATACATATTTTGAGTCTACTCCACAAGTTGTAGCTCAGGACCCCCAGTCTGAGGAGGGGTCCCAAGATTCACCTGAGGATGCTGAGCAGGAGGAGTCATCAATGGTACCCCAGTCTGAGAAGGGTATCTCCCTATATGTACAACAATCAGATGTACCCCAGTCAAAGAAGGGTAAAATGTAGGCTTTCCTTAAAGAACCAATACAGTAGGAGTAGAGTACCGCACCCACACATACCTTAGAGGCACCTCTTGATGAGGAAAATTTGAGGTGGTGTATAGAGAGGATGTGAAAGATATTTGATAGAGACAGTCGTATTACAGAGGACAGACAACCTAAGAGGCTTATTTATGAGGAGCATTTGATTGATCTATTTGGTCTTAATAGAGTTCCACAGTTGCAGGCTTTATTTAATCAGTAGTAGTTAGAGTAGATGACTAGACCACTCGGTTCCTCGAGGCCAACTATGGTACATAAGTTTTATGCATCATACCAATCTATAGTAGTTCTTTCTATGCTCAAATTTCTAGGACTAATGAGGCACATGGAGTAGCCACAGCTTGATCATACATATGTGAGAAGGGTCAGAGTTGATCTGTCCATAGATACTACCCACCAGGTCATTTTTGGTCCTGATTACATTACTCCCACATATACAATTGAGTGCAACTATAAACTGAGAGTCACACATGATTGACACATAGTTTGGGAGGCTGAGCATAAATGAGAGAGGGTATAAATGGGTAGGTGTATAGCCATCTATATTTTACCTTTGGGTGATGTGATCCCATGGTTTGAGGGTCATGGTGTCATCAAGAAGGGCATGTTGACATTTGAGGCCAAGTTTTGGTGGTTGGTAATTTGATATCAACCGTTCCCCACTGTTTCTGATAATTTCTTGACTTAGGAGGGAGCAACCCTGGTTGCTTGTATTATGGTAAGATATTCTATTAATTTTGCAGCTATCCTCATGCTAGAGATCCATGATAGAGCATTTAGGAAGATGACTAATTTGCCATTCCCTTGCATGATTCAGAAACTATACGATGAGGCCAGTGTACCTGAGATATAGGGAGTATATAAGAGGGTATGTGTGATGACTACTATGTAAACAAAGAGTTTGAATGATCTAGCATGCCCAGGACTTTCTAGGAGATCTACAAAGGCAACCGTAGTACCTAGGGACCAGACTAAGCCACAAAGTCTGGTGATGTACAAGGAGGCGATGTGGGTAATAGTGCTAATATTGAGATAAGGAAATAGAGAGAGGTCCTAAATATGAGTACGCAGGGTGAGGGGACACCAACCGCTTCTTTATTATCCCCGAATTTGACCACAGAGCTGGTTGGCATATCTTCAAAGCCTACATTCCCATCCACTATAACTCCTACTATAGGTATGATTACTATATCAAGAGAGATTTTGCAGATCTTAGTGGACAGTCAGAGGGACACTGATGCTTGGTTGAGGGATATTGAGACCGATATGAATACCCCATATGAGCAGATAAGATCAATGGGTTAGACTAGATTCGAGTAGAAAATGGCCAGATGAGAGGCTGCAAAGAGAGATGCACTATCTGGGCTATGTGCTAACTTCCAAGCATATATTGATGAGTTTGAGAGATAGGTTACAACCTAATTTATAGATATAGAGGCACCAGATCTAGCCTAGATGAGGGAGGTTTTTGATATATTATAAGCATAGGTACGCTCTCTCGCAAAGAGCTGTGTAGCAGCCACTCCCTTAGTTATACCCCTAGTGTTCCAAATATCACCTCTTATGTACACCAAGATATTTTGATTTCTTCGTGGAGGATGATAAGGTGGTCCCAGTAGTTGGGGCCAAGAAAGGTCACATCAGAGACTTATAGGATCCTGATATGCCATATGACCAGGCCATTAAAAGGTCAAAACATGATTTGATGGAGGCTGTAGTTATTAACAGGTAAAGATGTATAGAGATATCTATGGGTGCTTTATCTAGTAGTGCACCACCACCACCACCGCCCCCATCTGGGTATGCTCATGACACGAGCGCCTAGTGCATCCAAGGTATGTTCTTACTTCCCCTTTTTTGTATTATTTTTATGCATTGAGGATAATGCACAATGTTTAGTTGGGGATAGGATGTACCACAACTGCCGTGGGTTTTTGTTGTTGTGCTTTTTTTTTAAATCGTGGTATGGTTGTAGAACCAACATGTCTAGGATAAATTATGTCGTATTATATTTTATTTCATATTGTGATGTTTTTTGTGTAATTAAGAGATTTTTAAGTATTTAGGGCAGTAGTCATGTTTTTCATTAATTTTTGAGAAAAATGATACCTCTCCAAAATTATATTTTAGAACTATTTAAATGTATATGTGTGTGAACATTGAGGATCTTGTTATGGCATTAGGATTAGGGACATGATAATCACTTGCTAACAATTGCATGAACTGAATAAGTAGTAGTTGATAACATTGACTCTGTTACATGTATATGTGTGATGCTACTTAGTTCCCTTTGTGTGTTAAATCCAAAACTTGCTGGTCAGTCTTGCCTATGTTGTAGGATAGTCGGTTAGGAAAGGATCATAGGTTGTTTTTGAGTTTAGTCACCTTTTAGCCTAACTTACCTTCCATATGTGAAATAATATCCCTTGATCCTTGTTTTGAGCCTTATAGCCTATTTTTATTGTTTCACCAATTCACCCTCCGATTTATATTACAATGAACTTGTTTTAACCTTGGTCCTCCTGAATATTATGCACCTCAACTCAGGAAAAATACCTAAGTTGAGGGTGTCTATCATAGGGGTGTGTAGTGTAAAATGGGTACGTATAAGGGTAAAATAAGAGAAAAACTTAGTAGGGCCGAGTGTGGTAGTAAAAGAAAAGAAAAAAAAAGAGAAAAAGATAAAGAAAAGAAAAAATTGTGAAAAAGTGAAAAAGAAAGAAGAAAAGATCACACCCAACTTGAATGTGCAATAAAGAATAAAAAGGGAGAAATAAGGGTGGAAAAAAATGAAATTGGCTAGTAAGTGAGACCCTAAGGTTAGTGTAGTGCCAAGAAGGATTAGTCACTTGATATGTCCATATGTACCCTAACAACCTCCCAAGCCTACATTTCAAGCTGAGGAAAGTCCTATAGTGATCCTAACTTGACTGTTCGAAAACTAAGGTAAAGAAAATAAGGGCAAGCCTATGGTATTTGATGCATATTGATGGGAACTTCTCTTCTAAGTGTGAGTGTCCCTTGACTGTCCCTGCATTTCCATGTATGATTTTATATGAGTGAGTGGGACTTCTTTGTTGGGAGGGCATATGAGTCATATTGCTAGCTATTTATTTGTTTTGAGTAGTGTAACTTGTACATATGTGCGGTTGTCTGTTGCTAATTTAATGTCATACCTTTCTCCTATCATGTCACATTATTGTACTTCATGTTCATACACAATTGGTTTTAAAAAGTGAGAGTGGAGAGGGGTGTTATGTTTTGAGCTTAAAGTGTTGACTGATTGCCTTGAATAGCTTACATTCTCCTAGTTAAGCGTCATTTTTATTTTGTTGTGTTTTTTTTACCCGAGGACATGCAAACATTCTAAGTTGACGGTATTGATGTGCTATAGAAATATAGCACTTTTGGAGCTTAAAACTATGAAAATATGTAAGTTTTTGAGGGTGTTTTGTTAGATACGACACATTTTGGGTATGTTTTACAAAAAATCATGTTTTGGATGCTAAGTTCATGAAAAATATGAAAAAGGTGTTTTTGGCTACTTATTGGAGCAATTATGGATGTTCGGGACACTTTACGATTTGTTCGTGATCAAAGGATGGGCAAGAATTGAAGAAGAGCTGAAAAGATGACTCTCGGCACTTGCTAAAGTCAACATGTAGACCTCATATGGGCAAAGCAAGTGCTAGAAGTCCAAAGTTCCGAGAGCTGACTTGAAGGAAATTTTGGTCTGGTACTTGCTGTCACCACTTGCACCCTCTCTGCTGGCCACAAGTACTACTTGTGTCTACGAACAAGACACAAGTAGGGACCATAAGTGGCCACTGCCTCTTTTTTCTCCTATTTCGTTCGGGCTTTGATTTTAGGGTTTCCTCATGTACTTAAACGCCCTTTATGTGTTTTTACTAGAAGTTATGTACTTTTGATATTCACAAACATATTTTGATTCTGAGATTTGGTTTTGATATTAGAACTCTCTTGTATTTACTTCAATAGATTGATTCATTTATGGTTATGGGTTTTTCACTTCTTATTATTGTGATTTAATCTATGCTTTCAATCATGAATGTTTTTGATTACTTCACAAGAATGAGCGGCTAAAAACCCATAGCTAGGATTGCGGAAATCCCGATGGATTGACGAAGAAGGGGAAGTGCTATCGTTGTTCCAAACCAATACCCATGTATATATTGCTTTATATTTAATATAATAGTTTTGTTAATGGGTGCCCACGTTGGGATCCTACCTAGATTATTGCTACTTATTCCAAAAGAGGAGTAGTGACTAAGAAAATATAAAGACAATAGTAATTTGTAATTTAACTATCGATCCATGTTTCTGCGTTTTATCTTAGTAAGATGGTTAGATTTTATCTAATAACTAGAGACTCAAAAGGTAATAGTTAACATGGATCAAGATAAGGTTAGTAAGGCAACATCCTGAGACTTAAAAGGTAGAGGGTGAAATCCTTCTGCTCGGCCAAACGATAGGAGAAGGTACATAACTTATCAATTCTGCATGCAAGGTATCGGGTTGGTTTTGCAAAGTACGATAAGCCTACAGAGTTTAGAAGCCAGCAGGAACACAATCCTAGTGTTCACTCACGACTGATTACGACCAAAGTTGATACTCTTCACTTGTTCAACCTTGATACTCAACACCCCCATGTACTTTTCCAGTTCTGCCTGTTGATTATAAAAGTTGAGAGCCATGATTCCATCTATTCCCCTGGGATTCGACCCCAACCTTTATTGGGATACTATATTTGGCAGCAACCATATCATCTTATGAGAAGAAATATAGCTTGGGCGTTGCTAGAGATGTAGGTCTAGACCAATCATGAATTACCTCAATCTTGGCTGGGTCTACCATAATACCATACTTAGACGCCACAACTGACTCAAGCCAAAACTCACACTTAGAGAACTTGGTGAAAAGCACATGATCTTATAATGTTTGGAGCAAAATCCTCAAATAATGCGTATAATCCTCTCTACTCCTCGAAAACAAAAGGATGTCATCGATGGAAATAATTATGAAGAAATCCAAATAAGTCCCGAATACTCAGTTCATCAAATCCACTAACACAATCATTAAGGAATCCAAATACGGCCTGAATACTCAGTTCATCAAAACCATGAACACGGATGGGGCATTAGTCAACCCAAATTACATCACCAAGAACTCATAATGACCATAGTCCTAAAGGCTGTCTCGGGATATCCTTAGCCCAAATCCTCAACTGATGGTAACAAGACCTCAAATCAATATTAGAAAATACTATCGCTCCCTAAAGCTGGTCAAAAGAATAATCAATTTGAGGTATAGGATAACAGTTCTTCATAGTAACTATTAAGCTTACTATAATTAATACACATATGCACGGAGACATCTTTCCTCTTTAGAAACAATGTAGGAGCTCCCCAACGGGACATAGTTGGTCTAATAAGACCCTTACCGAGAAGATTTTAAAGCTGAGAATTAAGGTCTTTAATCTCGGCAAGAGCCATACAGTATAGTTCCATAGAAATAAAGTAGGTGTTCAGCTCGAGATCAATAGCAAACTCAATCTCATGAGTAGGGGAATACCAGGCAAGTCAGTGGGGAATACATCAGGAAACTCACAAACTATAGGAGTAGAGTCAAGCGATGTACTCTCCATACTAGTATTACACATATAGGCGAGATAAGACTCATATCCCCTCGAAATAAGTCTCCTAGCACAAACATAAGAAATAATCCCCATCGGCTTGCGACTAACTTCTCCCTATCAGATGACTGGGGGTATGCCGGGCAATGCTAAGGTAGCAGTCTTGGTAAAATAATCTAAGACCGCATGATAATGGGATAACCAGTCCATGTCCAGAATTATATCAAAATCCACCATATCTAGAATAATAAGGTCAGCATAAGTATCAATATCGCTAACAGTCAAAACAAATGATTTAAAAACCCGATCCACTACTAAAGAATCACCTATATGAGTAGATATGCGAAATGGCACAGATAAAAAATCCCATGACAACTTCAACCATGGTGCATAATAAGAAGACATATAAAAATAAGTGGGTCCTATATCCAATAAAGTAAGGGACGACTGGAGACTAACTAAAATCATACCTGTAACAACAACATCCAAAGTGACAGCCTTGAGCCTAGCAGGTATTGCATAAAACTAAACACGCCTGCCACCTGGCTGGGCACCTGACCGTCTTGCTGTCTTGACTACTTAAGAATCTCTTTGAGTACCCTGAGAACCACCCCTACGATCCTAAGAACCACCTCTAGATGAGGGGTGAATCTCTCTAATAGAGGGAGTACTCTAAGTAGAAACAACAATCGCCCCACATCTAGGGCACTCATGCACAAAATGGTAAAATGACCCATAGTTATAACATGTCCTTTGAGCTGAACCAGAACTAACAAATTTGGCTGACCTGAAGTAACTATCATGACTAGAATGACCAGAAGATAAACCCTACAAAAATGACCTCCATCCCAACTAGGGTGATCTCTGGCACTAGATTTACCTCTGTTAGTAAGCTGAACCGCTGTCAGAATAGGTCAACTGGGCCGACTCTAGGACTTATACGGTGGATACAAGGGGTATCCACTATGATAATTGCTATCTCTAGGACGAGAACTATGACAGATCCCACTGAATATACCCTAAAACCTTGGCCTCTTATCACTGCCCTCACAGTCCTTACAGTGCATCTCCTTCATCACCTGAGTATGGTCTGACACCTCAACAAGAAACCTACCTATAACAACTAAAATCATAATAGATATATTATTTCGGAGTCTTAATCCTCTAACAAAGCAGCAAACTGTCTCATACTAAGTGTTTAAAATAGAAGAAACATGTCTAGACAACTTGTGAAAATGAGTCTCATACTCTAAAATAGTCATGGATCCCATATCTAATCTAGAGAACTGTTCTTTCAGATGATCTGTAAGGCTGTAAGGTATATACTTCTCTAATAACATCTCTTAGAATTAAGTCCAAGTCAAAGGAGAAGATCCAGTTGATCTAGAATCCATATAAACTCTCCACCAATGTCGACCAGCCAAGTCCAACTAAAATATGGTGTAATCCACACCATGAGTCTCAAGGCCTAAATTATGGAGCCTATCCTCACAAGCAATCAGAAACTCATATGCATCCTCGCCCATAGCACCAGAAAACCTAGGCAGAGTCGATTTAAAAAATCTACCCAACATCGTCTACACTTCAGCAGACATAGCAGGTTGGGCAACCACTAGTTGAGCAACTACCGACTGAGTAACCACTAGTGAGGAGAGACCTCAACTCTAGGAGCTGCAACTATAGGCTGCACCCCCATCTTAGTACCACTCTAATATATAAACTGTGCACCACTAACTATCTCCAAAAGCTAAACTAAGGCATCTCTGAGCACTGAAGAATAAATAAACCCTGGTGGGGCCTGGGCTGTTCCCTGGCCAACCACTGACCGGGGAAAAAAATCTCTGGCTAAAGAGCGGGAATAGGGTCTGGTGAAGGACCTTTATCCTAGACACAAGATGGGGACACATCTCGTGGCTGTCCATAACATCAAGGTCATCCAAATATAAGGTAAAGATCCCTAGGCTCGGTCTCAATACCCTTGTTGCGTGTAGCGGTAACACGTGTCCTGGCCATCTGCGAAAGAGTGAAATCTAAGGAATGTTCTATAGGCTAACTCATATTCTTAGCATGAAATGAGTAAAAGAAGTGAAGAACTCCTAAGAATGTACCATATCCTCCCAAAGATAGGAAATAGACATCATCGTTTGGATCTGCAGGACTCTACTAGACATTTGCTTTGGTACCAAAATACCGGTGTAGCCTAGGCTTTGATACCAATTTGTCATGACCTGATTTATGAGTCATGATAGCACCTACCAAATCCTGCTGGTAGGTAAGACAAACCATAACTTGAAGCTAAACACAATGGTTTAAGTTCGTAGGAAATTCCCAACATAAGTGAAATTCAACAACACAACTTATAATAATCCTAGGGTTTGAAATAGATATAAAATAATCAAACATAGATACCATCCCACAACCTGGTAGAGCCAGTACAAAAGCAACTAATAATAATACAAATCAAGTATCTAGAATAGTCAAATAACATCTGTCTCAAAACAAAAGACTGAATATAAAAGATAGAAGGAAATAAGCGACTCCAACTCTAAGAGCTCACCCTATCTAAGGAAATCGAAATCGCAAAACATCAATCAATGGTGGCAACTAGTACCCGAATCTTCATAAAAAAGGTATAAAAATATAGTATGAGTACCAAAATAATTGGTACTTAGTAGGTATCATCGGCCAACTGAGCTAAATCATGATATAAGTATGATAAAATCCAAGATATCATAACTAAGTCAAGATACAAAAACAAACCTGAGTCAACTCAAACATTGCTATACATAAATAAGTAAATATACCAAAATAATAACATAACATAAAACGTCAACACAACATCATAACTACAAAATTAGCTCCCATACGCCAATTGAAGCAGAAAAGTAAAGAATTTATCATAGGCCCCTATAAACCCAGAGAGTACAATCCAAATAGAATGATCCAATCACCCATTATTTACAACTAACCATCATTTTTATTTAATTATAATTCAACAATTTACCATCACTTATCCACTACTCAACATTTATTGATTAGTCATCTCTTATCACTAATTATTATATCACTAGCCAATATTTATCAATTAAGCATCTTTAATCAAATAGTTATCACTTTCAATCTAGGCATCTTTTATCAACTAGTCAACACTTTCTATCTAGGCATATTAATCAACTAGTCATCACTTTCCATGTAGGCATCTTTTATCCACTAGTCATCACTTTCCATCTAAGCATCTTTTATCAACTAGTTATTATTTATCATGCCGTATAATATCATAGAATATATCTAAACTTGAACTAGAAAGTATAATCATCAATGTCATAGCCATCCTTTGAAATTTAACCGGGCACATAAATAATATCGGTCATCTTCAAAATTGAACTGGGTATATAATCAACATCATAAGCATCTGTTGGAATTGAATTGGGTACATAATCAACACCATAATCATTCTTCGGATTTGAACTGGGTATACAATCACATCATAATCATCCTCTGAAATTGACCCAAGTATATAATCAACACCATAATCATCCACCAAAATTAAATTAAGTATACAATCAATATCATAATCATCCTTCAAAATTAAGCCGGGTATATAATTAACATCATAATCATCCTCCAGAATTGAACCAAGTGTATAATTAACACGTATATATAAGAATATAATAAAATAATCAATAGATAGTAGATAATATGAGCAATAAGCAAGGGTCCCTAACATCGTCCCATCATAGACATCAAGTTCCACAACTCCCAAAAATTATCTTGGTGAGCTCTTCTAAAGAAAGTAACAACGTATAAAAGGTAACAAGAAGCAATTCAAGTCTTGGTCTAAGGTGGGTCGAAGTACCCACTTCTAATCCTCCAAATCCAAATTCTAGGAAAACCTACCCAAGGCAAAAGTAAGGTATCTAATTCCAGTTTTAGATGTTAACTAAGCCAAAATCATCCTAAAGATAACAATTTTACCTTAAACATTCACAACTAAGTTAACTATATCCAACATATAATCCACTAAATGGTCCAACTAGCCTAAGTCTTGCATTTCATCAAATCAACACCTAAAATCTATTCCAAATCTAAAATAATATCATAAACATATTATGAAGTATCTTAATCTAACAAGGTGAAAAACCTATCATACGTCGATGCCACAGAAAGGTCAATGATCCACTAAACCACTACTTTTCCCTTCCACAAAGACTCCTTAAGATGTCAGGTTTTCAAAATCACAGTCTACTCATTAATACAAGAATAATGATACCCATATTGCACCATTATTCTTCTAGTCCAAAAATGTAATGACCCTTCAGGTCATTTTTTGTATTTTTTTTCTTATTTTCACCGTTAGATCCTTTCCATAGCTTCCTCATGTAATTTGTGACTTGCCGCGACTAATAGTTCAGTTACCGTGCAGTTCGTTGGTTTTTAGAACCAATTCCCTATTTTGATGTCTTCATTGGTTTAAAATGGACACCGAGCAAAAACAACTGTAAAGAAATCTTGTATACAAATTCCAACTATGAAACAACTCTAGAATATCAATTTTAGGTTAGGTAGACTTTGGCTTGGGTCTCTATGCACCCGATCTCATTTTGACCTATTGGTCAAAATATCAGAAAATTAGAAATATAGGTATGGAACTGATAACGCCAAAGTTACACCTTTAGTCTGAAGACTATGTAGTTGCTATTGAATATAGTAACCCAATAATCATTGGGGTTGAATCCCAAGGGAAAACGTGTAATTGCGATTCTTAAATTCTATAATGAACAGGCAGAACTGGAAAAGTAAATAGGGGATTTTAGTGGCATTTTTGAACAAGTAACAAATGTCAACTTTGGTTTTAATCAGTTGTAGATAAACACTAGGATTGTGTTTCCCCTAGATTCTCAACTTAGAAGGATTATTGAGATATATTAAGCCAACCCAATACCTTACATACAAAATATGATAAGTTATGTACCACTAATGGTCTTTTGGACCCGCTGACGGATCTCACCCCTTACCTTTTAAGTCTTAGGATGTCTCCTTATTGACTTTTTTCCTGATCCCAGTTAACTATTACCTTTTTGGTCTCTAAGATGATAGATAACCATCTTACTTAGATAATACCTAATAGCGTGGATCAATAGTTAAACTTCAAATTACTATTGTAATTATATTTTCCTAGTCACTACTCTTCTTTTGGAATAAGTAGAAATAATATAGTTAGGATCCTAACATTTTCAATAGCTAAGACATCTATTAAAGTGAATATAACACAATACATGCATGGGTATCTGTTCGGAACAACATAGCATTTCCCCTACTTCATCAATCCGCCAAGGTTTTCACAACCCTAGCTAAGGATTTTTAGCCATTCATGCTTGTGAAGTAATCAACGATATTTATGATTTAAAGCATTAGATGAAATCACAATAATCACAACTAAAAACCTTAAACTTCAACTAAATTAACAACCAAAATTAATACACAATAATTCCTAGACCAAAATCTGATCTCAGAATCAGAATATATGTTTGTGAATATATAGAGTGTGTAAACTCAATACAAGACATCATTAGGGTATTTATAGAATACATAGAAACCCTAAACCTCAAATCCTGAATATAAAAGGAAAAATAAAGTTAGTGTCTACTTACAAAGTCAATATACGAACATAATCTGAATCTAATCAACATCCTCCAAAACTTTACAACAAAAGTTAATGGTACCTTCTTTATCATAGAATGCCTCTCGATCCAAAGGGTCTCATCATCCAGAGGTGAAATGTATTCAACAATCCATCTTGTCATCTCCACTCTCTCGCTTCGAAGGTCAACATCCCTCATAATTTGTCTATTCTATACAACTCATAATTTGTAATTGCACTCTGTTGTGGATGCTGGTGTAACATAATCTACCCCAAAAAGGACACGATGGATGGCCACCACTAATATATCTACCATAACCCCTCAAACTAGTGTTTTCTCATACTGGGGCTGCTCATCATACCTTAGAATAACCCTCTAAGTCATGGTCAAGACCATAATAGACTGGGGGTGTAGTCATCCACTCTAGCGGATATCGCTCAAAACCTTTCCACAACTATAGTGCTCTGGCCAACCCAGATAAATCAATTTATCTCTCCTCATAAATGACCTTCTTGGGATGACCAGTGTCTCTCAAAATAGTGTTGCCCAACTAAATATGGTTTGAAGTTCCTCCACACATCATCTCATGTTCACCTCATCAATAGGATCCTCCGAGATGTATGTGGGGTCGAAAGTTTGAACCTGTTGAGCTGGTGCATGTGAATCAGAAATTAGCACCTGGCAGGAAGCTTGATATGTACCCTCCTCAGACTGGGGTACTGCTGATGACTAATCTTTGTCTGCTGTATTAGACTCATCCTGAGACCCTTCCTCAGACTAAGGATCTTGTGTATCTACAACTAGTGCTGACTCAGAATCTGTCTCCTCCTCATTGTCTCCCTCATTAGATTAGGAAAAATGTGGGGGTGATGTCCTAGATGTCTTCATCTTCGTCCTACCTAGGAACTCAATAAGCTTTAGTTTATTTCATAGGCTGAGTAGAAGCTGTCTTCTTTCCCCACTATGACTTTTCTATAATCAGTAGACCCATCTCTCCATATTAATAGCCTCAAGAACAACCCGCTTGTTTCCCCTAGTCACTGGACCTGGTTCTCTGGTCGGGGTTGCTTTGGCCTAGGCTACTCTGGTCTGGGAAAGTGTGTATTCATCCTTTGAGCTACTGCTCTAAGAAAAGTCAATCTATTTCTTAGAAGTTGTGGTCTTCTTCTTTGAATCCTTAGGATCCATATGTTCCTGAAAAACCAAGTGTTTGTACTCAACAAATAATGAGGGATTGCAAAAGTTAAAGAAAAACTTAAAATTCGAAAACTCTAAATTTTTCCTTAATTTTTATACCACTATAACTTATTCGTAGTCCCAATAAGTCCAATTTGCACACTTATACCATGAATCATAATTTCAATGCAAACTAATATACCAAACTAGTATTCCTCTACTTATTCAAGTTCAACTTCAGTTTAGAGCCTAATCCTAGGGTTTAATTCAAGAACATAACCCTACATCAAGATTTTAGGCTACCTCAAGGCTTCTAAACACAAGAATAATTATTTCTATATATTTTTAATGAAAATAAACATATCAACTGGGTTGTTTAACATTTAGATCAGGATACTACTATTAAGAGCTGAGAAAATTATTGTTTCTTTGAGAACCCGGAAGTGAACTACGAAGAAGTAAAGAAAACCCTAAGATTGAACCTGTATTTATCACTTTAGGATAGGTTGGTACCCCGTTTAGCCTTTGCTTAAGTATGGGAATGTGGGTAGTTTTTAATTTTGAGAGGGAATTTGAGTTTTTAAGATTAAAAAGAAATTTTGAGAGTTTGGTAATTAAAAAAGAGCAAATAGGAATTTCAATAGAATAAGGGTGCCAACTTAGGGTTTAATTAGACATTGGTGGGCCTAAATTTTTAAAAAAATTTGGTCCCACACGTGCCCCACTTACGGAGTTAACAAATGGTCTATATGTTGAACATATGGTTCGTATGTTGGCACCATATATGAGACCCAAAAGTTAACCATTTTCCCTGATCATTGGACTTTGTCTTTTGATACTTATTTTTCTACTCACAAGGTCGTAAATTGTATTTATGACCTTGCAAGTAATTTCATAAGCTTAATGTCCGAAAATTCTCCAAAAACTCTCAAAATACCATCTTTTCAAGTTAATCACTACTTACCTAGCCCACGTGGGACATATGACCTTGATGAGTTGGTCACTAAGTCCCCTTACCTAAAAAAATATGTATTTAGCAATCCTTACTATGTTCTAGGCATTTAATCAAGCTATGTACCTACAAAAACAAAACAAACAAAAATGAACACTAAAATAGTGGGTTGCCTCTGACCCAGTGCTTGATTTAACGTCATGACACTATGTGGCTATGTTCGTTACTTAGACTTCAACAATAAGTCCATGGATTGCCTCCCATGCAGTTCTTGATTTAATGGCACGACATTACACGGGTATGTTTATTACTCAGAATTCATTAAGATATCCATAGGAATACCGTCCTAGGTCATCAATACACTATATCACTGACACCACCCTCATACAGGTCGGTTGCTTCATTGTTTTTCAAATATTGAAATGACCTCCTCACCATTGACTCTGAAATTGAGCTTCTCCTTCTCCATATCAACCATCACTCAACCTGTGGCCATGAATGGTCTCCTCATTATGATGGGCATCTTGATGTCAACTTCACAGTCCATAATGATAAAGTCAGCCGGAAAGATGAAGTTATCAACTCTCACAATCACATCAAACAAAATGCCCACAGGTTTCTTTACAGTACGATCAACCATTAACAGCCGAATTCTAGTTAGTTCAGGAGGGATCAAGCCCAATTGCTTGAATACATCTAGCGACATCAAATTTATGCTATCTCCTAAGACACATAAGGCTATGGCAAACCGAGATGACCAAATAGTGCATGGTATTGTGAATGCTCCAAAATCACCCTTTTTCTGGGCTAAAGACTTAGTCGTGACTACACTACAGTGGTGCAATCTACCAATATCTTCAAAAGTAGCCCCTTTTTTTGTGACCAATTTCTTTATAAACCTAGCATATCTAGGCATATTCTCCAACCCCTCAAGAATAGGGATGTTCAAGCTCAACTTTTTCAACATCTTAATGAATCGCTTGAAATTTTCTTGCTTCTTCTTATACTTTTATCTCTGAGGAAAAGGTGGGGGTGGTCATGGAATTTGTCTTATTTTTAGCTCAACGACCTAACCCATACCTTTTTCCTTACCAGCTTTACCATTACCATCCATTGCCCTTTCTGAGTCCACAACAGGTTTCTCATTAATAGCAGCTTCATCACGCCTTAGCATTTCTGCAACAGGTAATGGGGATCCATATTAGTTATACCACTCCTTATGGTAATATCAAGAATGTAACCATCATTTTTCTGATTTTAAATAGTGTTACTTTGAAGGGTACTTGGTTGCCTCTGGTTCAATGTTGCAGACATCTGCCCAAACTGGTGCTCCAACCGCTTGATAACATTGGTGTGAGATTTAACCTTCTAGTTCAACCATTAAATATCATCCTTAATATCCTTATTGTTGTTCTCCTAATTTTCTTGACCCTTGACTAGCTTGGTCAACATTGCCTCCATTCTAGATTTTATATCCTGACTGCCTAGTGGAATGCACCTGTTCCCCTACTCTCGGTAGTCATCATTTTTCCCTTAATCTCCATCTAGATCCCTACTACGGTATCTGTATCTATCATAATAGTTTCGACCTTAGTTTTCTTTCCCCTGGGCTAAAAAACCCGCCAACTGATGATCCAGATATTTTGCCACCTCCTTTAAATTTGACTCATTGGCTTTGGAAGTTGAGCCCTGTGATCCTAGTGCATTCACTTTCTCAAAACTTGTTAATAAAAAGCTACTTTGCCAGTAACCCAAGATCAGTCCTCAGTAGCGCAATTTTTTATGCTACTAAGTTATCATCTTCTCTCTAGTCGCAGAAGGCACCAATAGTTTAAGTGCCCAACCCCCTCTTAGATTTTTGAGTTGGCTACCCTCAGTTAGTAAGAGAGATCTAATCTAGGATATCTGAAGTTACCTCCCAGTGTAGTCTCATAAAAGCTCCTCCAGAGTTGGTATTTTCCATGGCTATAGATTTGATGGTCAAGGCACTGTAGAATATCTCAAGTAAGCTCATCCCTAAAATCTGATGGTTAGGCACCCTAATCCACTTCTAGAACCTGAACAAGCTTTGTACATAGATTCTAACTACAGCGGCCTGAAATTAACAATCTCATCCTTATGCTGCAATATCCTGGATGGACGAAAGAACCCGTTCAAGAATTTTTTGCACAACTCATTCCACGTTGTGATAGATGCTTTTGGAAGTTCACCTAGCCATAAAGATGCTTCTCCAGTAAGTGAGAATGAGAACAACCTCAATCTAAGCGCCTCCTAATTTACCCCTAGATTTGTGTACGAATTACAGATCCCAATGGAATTTTCAAGGTGCATGTTTGCATCATCAGTAGGTAAACCTCCAAATACCCTCTTAAGATTTAATATTTGAATTACTGCACTTGTTATGTCAAACTTAATGCCCGGGGAAAAATAGGAGGAATGATAGCTCCAGTTTTTGTCAACTCAATGTACCCAAGATTCTCTTCATCATCCTTATATGGAAGCAAATACTAATATGCTAGGATCACTTAAGAACGAACACCGTTTACTCTATTATGATTACCATAGAGTTCTATTCGCCAATCTCCTTCCTTCCTCTGCACAACTAACTCTGTCTCTCAACATATGCACTAAAAATCTTTTTCCCTCTTCTGATTTATAGCTTGTGATAAAAACACCTCCGTATGAGGGTAAAAAATATCCTAAATTCCTTTAGGGGGAGGGGGAGTCACCTAGTGTGTACCATCATGAAACTCTTCTGGAATATCTTTTCTTTTCGGCTCTGTCATCCTACTCGGTGTTTGTAGGATCCTCTCTGGATTTAGATTTAATAGGAGTAAGAGATTGCCTCTACTCCTTGTGCTTGGTAGACACTAGATTATACCCAACTAAGAATAAGAAATAAAAAACCTAAAAACTACAACAACTTTGATTCACAACTCAACACCGTATTCCCCGGCAATGGCGTCAAAATTTGATAATGCCTAAGCTACACCTTTAATTTGAATATTATATGGTTTCTGTCAAATATAGTAACCCAATAAAGTTTGTCGTCGACTCCCAAGGGAATACGTCAAATTGTGGCTCTTAACTACTGTAATCAACGGGCATAATTAGAAAAGTAAAAGGGGGCTTTTAGTTACAATTTTGAACAAGTAACAAATATCAACTTTGGTTGTGATCAGTCGTAGATGAACATTGGGATTGTGTTCCCCCTAGATTCTCAACTCAGTAGGCTTATCATGCTTTATTAAACTAACCCGATACCTTGCATGTAGAATCTGATAAGTTATGTACCATCAAAAGTCTTTTGGACTCGCTGACGGATCTACCCTTTACCTTTTGAGTCTCAGGATGTCGCCTTACTAACCCTTATCCCGATCCTAGTTAACTATTACATTTTGGTTCTCTAGTTATTAGATGATAGATAACCATCTTTCTAGATAATACCTAATAGCGAGGATCAACAGTTAAACTTCAAATTATTATTGTAATTATATTTTCCTAGTTACTACTCCTCTTTTGGAGTAAGTAGAAATAATCTAGGCGAGATCCTAATGTTTGCAACTGCAGAGACATCTATTAAAGTAAAGATAAAATAATGCATGCATGGGTATCAATTTGGAAAACCGTAGCACTTCCCCTTCTTCAATAATCCACTAGGGTTTCTAACACCCTAGCTAAGCTTTTTTAGCAGCTCATGTTTGTGAATTAATCAACGATATTCACGATTGAAAGCATTAGATGACATCACAATAATCACTACTGAAAACCCAAAACTTTAACTAAATTAACAACCAAAATCAATACATAATAATTCTAAGACCAAAATCGGATCATAAAATTTAAATATATGTTTGTGAGTATAGAGAGTGCATAAATTCTATACCAGATGTAATTAGGGTATTTATTGAATACATGAAAACCCTAAAATTCATCTCCCAAATAAAAAAAGGAAAAACAAAGTCAGTGGATACTTACAAAGTCAACATACGAACCGTATGTTGAACATACAGACCATATGTTAAACTTAGTATGTTGCCAACCTTGAATACTGGATCTTCAATTCTTTAGATTTTTGTATTTTTGTATAGATTAAGTCCATATATGGACCGTATGTTGAACATACAGACCGTATGTTGACTTTATGTGTACCAAACCTCTGAAATAAAAATTGTAACTCTCTGTATTTTTCCATTCTAACACATACTAAGTGTACATATAGTTCGTATGTTGAAATACAGTCCGTATGTTGAAGTTCTTGCTTTTTCCTGTATCTTAGCCTCTGGACTTTCAGTTTCTCAACATACTTTTCTTACATATGCTAAGTATGTAGCACCTATGCCCAAAATGGCCTTTGTATGTACCCAAAAAATTTAGTTTTTATCTTTTTCTCCAGACTTGCATCCAAAACCTATTTTCCTGCAAAACATACCCAAAACACATCATATCTAACAAAACATCCTAAGATACTTGCATATTTTCATAGTTTTAAGCATAGTGCTATATTTCTATAGCACATCAGGGACCTACATTTGGATGAAATAACCTCAGATGGAAAATCTGACTTTACCATTGAATTTGGAAAGTTTAATAGTGATTACATAGTCCTTTGTGTTTATCAAATTCATAATGAATCCTGAGGCATTGGCAGAAACTTAGAAAATTTCAAAGTTTTATTTTTGGTGACAGCAAGTAGTGCGATCGCACCAAGGGGTATGACGATTGCCATATCTACTCCTGTAGCTAGGTAGTGAAATTACACACCTAGTTGTGTGATTGCAACATCTGAGTACCTGGCATGGGTATAAATTGACCCCTTAGACCGCAATTTTAGTTATTTATCACTCATTCTTGAGAGCCAAAAACCCAAAAATAGTGTGCTAACTTTAAATTAAGTCTTAGTGGTGACTTGGGATCTTGATTAACATATATTATTGCGAATATATTATGATTTTAGGTAAGAATCCTTTAAATTCATGCTTTGATTTCTTGATTATTTGGCCAAAGCCTCAAATTCTTGAGGACTTGATTTATCCCCTAACTTATCTTAGTTTTTACCCATTTTTGAGGGTTTTGATTCCATGAGTTTGATATCATATTGGGTTGGTCTAAAAAATATGATTTTTCGTGATGGAACCCATGTTTTTTTTAGCATAATTTTTGGACCCGAAGTATAATGGTGTAATATGAATATCGATATTCTCTTATTGTTGTATAGAATGTATTTTTTATAGCTTAGAATCTTAAAAAGGCTTCTGAGAGGGAAAATGCAAAGGTTTAGCAGATTGTTGAGCTTTTCGTAGTGACAAGGTAGAATAGGTTTATCCCTTGTTAGATTGAGGTATGTCATAGTATAATTGCAATATTTTGTTAGATTTGGATGGGTTTTAGGTGTTGTATTAATGATATACAAGACTTAGGATTAGTTGAATCTTTTTGGTCATTTGGACCCATAGAGTGAAATGCTTAGCTTGTTTCCTTGAACCATAATTGGTTAGACTTAATGTCTCATGTTTAGTATGAGAATGCTTAGAATTATGCTAGTTAGATGGGAGTGACCTCATCACTCATGATTAGGGAAATATTGTCCTTAGTTGCCTACTCTAATGAAGTTTCTTTAGTTACATTGTAATTAGTTGGAGTACTTGATTAGAATCTCTACCTTAGGGCTAGTTGTGGCTTATTATACATCTAAGAATGGATTTAGATACCTTAACCTAGTTTGGAGTATAATTAAACTTAGAATGTATTTCAGGGATCTAGATGTGGGTTCTTGACTCACCATAAGCCAAGATTGATATAGTTCTCTTGAAACCCTTATGCACTTACTAAATTCTTAGAGAATGCCCTTTTGGGAAAATATCGAGGTACCTTGGTAATTGTTGATGATGGATTGCATTGGGAGGAATGCCTAAATAGTTATGCCATATGTATGATTTATTGGTTAATTTATGATGCGCTATTGACTATTCTATTGTTTGGCTATTGATTGGGACTTCAAAGATACTATTGAATGAGCCCTTAGCTAGGATATTGACTAAGCCTTAAATTTTGTTATTGACTATGCTCTGAGTAAGCTATGGATTATATTATGGATTAGCAATTGCTCAAGTTATTGATAGACTATTTTTTACTAATGATAGGTCATTGGGTATACTATTAATAGGTCATTTCTCATGATATTGCTTATGATATTGATTATGCTAAGAAAGTATGCTAGAAATCATGCTTGAAAACATTCCTTATGATGATGTTAGCAATGATGTAATGAACTCTGATTAGAACTCATGCTTATTGATATATGGAAAGTTATGTTACTTATTATTCTTCAAGTCATGAAACTTGATTATATAAATACTTATGTTATGGATGTTGCGACCGATTATGATTATGCAAATATATTGATACCCGACATGGCCGGAGGAGATTATAATGATATATTGATGCCCAATAAGGCCAGATAATATAATACTGATATTGATATCCGGCATGTCCGGAGGATATTATGGTAATATATTGATACCCGACATGGAAAAAAGATATAATGATGATATTTTTATACCTGACAAGGATGGAGAATATTGTGATGATATGATAGTACCCAACAAGGTCGGAGGATGATTATGGTGATGCATTGATATCAATCAAGGCCGGAGGATGACAATATCAATATATCTATGTGTACATATACTGGTTCGAGTTTGTCCAGCCCTATGTATGGAAATCATATGTTTATTTATATGCTTATGTGTAATTTTGCTATGTTTTTGATAATAGGGATGCCGATTATAGCCCACTAGTTATAAATTCTTGTAAAGTGGTATAGTTGATGATTGATACTCAATGAGGGTTAGTGTTGGATATTGTTTAAGTGGATAATAATGACTAATGGATAATCGAATACTAGAAACAATGATGAATAGTGGTATTAATGGCTAGTGATAATGATGGTTAATCTATAATAAATGTTAGTGCTAACAATGATTAGTAACAATGATAATTAAGTCGATGATGATAACTAGTTAATAAATGATGGCTAGTTTCCTAATATTGGTAAATTGGTGAATAATGACTAGATGATAACCCATGAATAGTGGTTAGGAGGGGAATAGTTGTTATATAATAACTAGAGGTCGAATGATGGGTTGTAAGTAAATAGATTAGTAAATGAGAGATGGCTAGCTAGTAAAAGGGGATTAGTGAGTATTAATGATAAGAATGTTAAATGATGGATATTAAGGTTGTGGGTATATTGTCATGTGTTTATTAATTATGAATATTGGTAAATGACCGATCGAAGGTAAGTTGTGGAATGATGGTTAAACGCCGATGAAGTTAGTGATAATATTGGTTGATTGATTCATTCATTCTTCTCTTGGGTGAACTCTCTAATCGTATGGGATGTTGTGATGAGTTATTTACTTTATGCATCAGTTGTTGTATGTGAGCGAACTTTGTACTTATGATTACTTGTGTTGATGCTTTATGAAGCGTTATGATTCAGAAGTGTCTATTTTTTATGGACGATGATATTGGCATGTGTTGATGCCTTATGTTGTATTGTAATTTTAGATTTAATTACTTATTATATATAGTGGTGATGGAGATTATTCATATTAAGTTTTGTACCTTGACATAGTTTATGTTATCTCACATTTTATCATTCTTATATCATGATTTAGCTCAGTTGATCGATGATGCTTACTAAGTACCCATTGTTTTGGTACTCGTACTACACTTTTGTACCTTTCTGGTGCAGATCCGAGTACTAGCTATCGCCATTGACTGTTGCTCATGTAGAGTTGATCTTTCAAAGAAAGGGTGAGATCTTGGAGTTCTAAGTCACCCATTTCCTTCTATCTTATTGTTATTTAGTGTTTTGTATTGAGACAAATGTATTGAATATATTCTAAGTCTTTTGGGTTATCTTATTGGCATTAGATTCTCTTTTACTTGTTCTACCATGTCGTGGGATTCGTATTCTTGTATTGAGTTTTTATCTATTTTAGAACACTATGTCTATTTATAACTTGTGTTCATTGAATTTAGCCTATGTCAGGCTTTCCCTACTGAATTAACCCATTACATTAGCTTTGGGTAATGGTATTTGCTTACCTACCGATAGGATTTAGTAGGTTCCTTCATAACTCGATAAATTGAGTCGTGATAATTGGTATCAGAGCCTAGGTTTCATCGATATTGTTGGTACAAGAGCAAGTGTTTGGTAGAGTCCTGTGGAACAAAATGATAATGTCTATTTTCTATCTTCAGGAGGCTGTGGGAAATTCTTAGGAGTTCTTCACTTCGTTCACTAATATCATGCTAAGAGTCTAAGTTGGTTTGTAGAAGTATTCCTTTGACTTTACTCTTTCGCAAATGCCCAGGACACATACTACCACTACACGAGATAAGGGTCCCAAGATCGAGCCTAAGGATCCTTCTCCTATTCATTCTAGTGATGTGTCCCAAGCAAGGGGCTAGGATGGGGTGCCTTTCCCACACTCTATTCCCGCACCTGAACCAAAGATTTTTCTGCCACAGCTAGTGGTGGCCCAGGGACCGGCCTAGGCTCCACCAAGGTTTATTTCTTCTTTATTTCACAAAAATACGTTGATTCAACTTTTGAGGACAGTTGGTGGTGTGACATCTAATGGTGTACAGTCTACTATCAGAGTGGTGCTGAGGTGGGGGTACAACCTGTAGCTACAACTTCTAGAGTTAAGGTTTCTCCTGCACCGGTAGCTACTGATACGCCTAAATTACAACTCTCATTAGAAAGTGTAAGCATTCACTATCAAATATAGAACCCAACTGGATTGGGTGTCGAATTCCGTAGGGAATACTGTGTTCACTAAGTATTATGGTTATTACTAGACTGTTGATAGAAGGTTTTAGAATAGAGGGGGATTTTTATTTATCAATTATATTCAAATGTTTGTCACAGAAAGTAATCCAATGGAAGGTTATATTGCTTATAGTAATTCAATAGGACAAGTCAAACTAGCGTTATGGTTACCAAGATGCTTAAGCAGCTAGGGTTGTGAACTATTTTAGATTCCCAATGAACAATTCTTGTTGCAAAAGTAATTGAATTCTATGGTTTACCCATTAGTTTCTAAACCTAAATGAGTGACTTATCCCTTAATTCTTTCAAACTTAAGGAGAATATTGTTAATTCAACTATAATCTTACATGGTTTGATCCGGTTAAGGCATCTACCCTCTATCCAAAGGTTAAAGCCTTTAGATTTATGTAAACCCTTTCTTTTCCGAACAAACACTTTTCTATTCGAACAAGTGTTGTTCTTGGGATCACTTTTCAAGTTTGCAACCAATAAAAGTCATTAAAGTGAAGAAGAGTTTATGCAATGTCAATTACTTATGGGAATCTACTAGATTCACAACCCAAAATCAGCTTTTCACATCAAGGCTCCCATAACCCTAGTTATGGGAGCTTAGCCACACATTTCCATCCAAGAAATATAAAAAACCATCGTGATATTCATAAATTAATTAAAAGTTTACTTACAGAAGTTACAATTGTTGTTCTGCAATCTTCAATAGAAAATATGATAAAGAAATCTAGATCCACAAATCTCCAATGAATCTTAGAGAAAAACTATGTAACAATGTATATTCACTATGGAAAACCCTAATAAAAGATAAGAGATGGATAGTAAAACCTAAAAATGGGTATTTATATGTTCCCAGCAAAAAATGATTTAAAATTCGAACTTAAAAACCCGCGTCCAAAGTGATGGCCAAAGTGGTGGTCCTTCGGAAGGCTGTCGGTCCTCCATTTGGTCCATCACTTCTGATCCTGGAAGGTCACTTTCTAGATAAGACTGATGGTCAAAGTGGTGGTCCATTGTAAGACTGACGGTCCATTATTTTTATAGTCATTGATGATCCTTGAGATTCAAGTTCTGGATAGTCCTGACAGTCGAAGTGGTGGCCCATCGCAAGATCGACGGTCCACCATATTGGCCATCGCTGAGCATTTCAAGATGCCTGGTTCTATTTAGCGCTGATGGCCAAAGTGGTGGTCCGTGGAAAGGATAATGGTCCACCACATGGGCCGTCGCTGGGTCTTCTGAAGACATGTATTCTGTTTGGACCTGACGGTTGAGTCGGTGGTCCATCGCAAGATTGACGTTCCACCACTTTTACCGTCAGAAGTATTTTTTTGCTAATTTTCTGAGTCTTTTCCTTCCTCTAGCTCCTTACCCTGAAACACTAAAAACCATCATTAAATGTAACCTTGGTTGCTTGAAAACATGCAATTTTCCTAAGAAAAAGATGAAAAATGTTCCGTCAAATGCTGGAACATCAACACCCTCAACTTAAGATAATTTCTTGTCCTCAAGAAACTCAGCACCAAATTGCAAATATGAACTATACAATGACGGGAATTTACTACTGAACCGATTCTTACACAACCATTCACTTATCATCCAAATCATATGGTTTAACTTGTCAGAGTATAACCAACATTGTTTCAAATTCAATTCATCTGCACAACATGGATACAAGAATCTACAGAGATCAGCCAAATTAAAATGACTCAGGTTTCCCTCACAGACAAGGAAATCCACCACTCAGTATATTTTGTGGATACAAATAAAAACCCTCTCACTCATCAAAGAAGTAACCAACATAGCACATGCACCCATAAGGTTGCCTTTATCATCCAACGCCCCCCTTATAGATGAGTTCCAAGATCAAGAATGTCTTTTCTAAGATAGTAATGAGGTATCAAGCTAGGTTAGTAAGGAATTTTTGGCAAAAGTGACTAAGAACTAGACTTTAGCTCTCTTTGCCTTCAAATTCTTCTTACCAAGGATATTGCTTTGCTAGCTCACTTACCCTTTTCAAATTCATTCATTCATGCTTTTTTTATACATAAGCATCAGCCACCCTCAACTTAGGTTGATTCCATAAGTCAAGGCACACATTGTCTTAACTAGACCAAGGCCAAATGCTCAAATTCAAATTCTAGACCAACTTTCCATTAGGCAGTTAACAGTCCGACAATATCCACCCTCAACTTTGGTGTTTTTCCTAAGTTTAGGTACACATTTCCGATTACTAGGCCAGGGCCAGATCTAGGAGTCAACAACTGAAAGAGAGTTAACTAGAATGCTTGGTGATGAATTTTTTTTAACAAAGTCTCAAATAAGGGTTTAAAAATGGAAAATTATTTTTGGTAGGGTTAATTACTTTGTCTAAGTGGAGTAAAAGAACAAGGTGGCGTGCCATCACTTATTATCTCATCAACTATAGAACAACATCAATTGAACCAGGCAAGTTTTAGGTATTATACTATGTAAGAACTAATACAAATACTCGCACACACAGTGGCAACTGAGTTACACTCATTCTACTGTTCTTAAGATTTGTATCACATGTCATGTATATTTATAGGTTAATGCCAACTATAGATTCACTAACAGTTAGAACATATCCTAGGGGACAAATAAACAGTCAGATGGAAATAGTCCTCGCTTTGTGCCAACATCATTCATCATCCATATTTATAACAATATACTAACACAAACAACACTTTTATTCCATGGACCAACATTGACAACATAAAAAGACTTAAAAAAAAGAAAAATGCAAATCTGAAGTTAAACCTAGAAAAGAAAAATGCAAACTTAACATGATCCTAAAAATGCCGATTCTCCTAAATAGCACATGGTAGGGTCGAGAATATCGGCAACACAACTGCCCATGGTACAAGTACACCACCCCCACATAAAAAATATATGCATTATCCTCAAAGTATTAAATTAAAGTACAAAGAAATGGGTATACTTGTATTGCCTCTTATTCATTTGAGGTATCTGTGAAGTGTGGTGAGGACCTTGAATCCTCACCTGGTGCAATATTATCCCTTATGGTTATAGGGGAACTCAAAACCTCACCCTCCAGAATCGGAGAAATCATCTCTTGGACTGAGCTTGAACTTTGCCCCCATGTTGGGGCAGCACTAGTAGATACTCCTACTGCTACTTCTTCCTCTTTCTTCTTTCTCTTTTCTTCATATTTCTTTGATTTATTTTAAGCTCTCTTCAGATCATTCTATTCCTATTGCTCTAGTGTCATTTATGCTATCTTTCTCCTTTTTTCAGCTTCCCTTACAACTCGTTCATCCATGTGCTGCTTTTCTTTGTCTTTCACAGGTCTTTTCATTAGGTCCACAATTCCTTCATCATCTCCACTCACCGGTAAGGCTGGGTTAAAAATAGTCTGCTGTGGTTGCCTTCCCTTTAACTCCACTATATCAGCCTTCGCCTGCTCAAATTCAACTACGAGCTTGGCAAAATCAGGGAGAGACAATGCATCTAGCCTTTTGTTGATATGGTGTTCCATATTGTCCATCCTAGCCTAAATAGTTTGGAATGGATGGATTGCCTCATGTATAATTCCGTCAACAAAAGGCTTAAATTCTGATGCCTATTTGTCTAACTATTTTTGAAACCTCTTTTGCAGCTTTACTGATATTGCAAAATTTTCCTGCGTTAACCTGTATTCGACAAAGTCTGCTCCACCCATAGATGGTGTGGAACCTGAATCTATAGATGTACTTGGAGGCACATACTCAGGTGGCACATTAGTGGTGATGGGCAATGGCATACCTGCAACAATTTCGGTAGTATCGGGAGTTGGTGCAGATTGAGTATGGTAAGTAGGAGGCTTGGTGACACGTATCTCAAATTTTGAGTCATCTTTCGACTTCTCAATGTCTTGTTTATGTGTAGCCTGGACTGCATTGTCAACTCTATGAATCAAAGGCACACCTGCTTGCCTACATAACTCTATTATCAAGCATGGGAACAACAATAAATTAGTGGTTTTATGTGCCCTTACGAACATTACGAACATCTCATCTGTAATAATCTGACCGAAGTTAACCTGCAGCCCTGAAACCAAGCTTGCCACTAATACAACTCTGTGTTTATCCAAGTTTCCATCACCTTTTGTTGGCATCAGCCTTAAGCAAACAAAGGCCCACCAGAACTTAGCCTTGAAGCTAATGGAATATTTTGCAATACACTTCCGTGGATTAGTCAACCAAGAAGGGTTACCGTCATCAGTCAATAATGAAGCCACCCAAGGCCTCTGAGTAGATGCAGTTCTAAACCTATACTCAAGATTAGGTATAGCAGGTGGAGCTTCGTACTCTGACCCAAATAGCACCCTATTAATCATTCGAGCTGAAATGTCGACAATGGCCCCTCGAACAGGTACTGATTTTTTTCTCGGTGGGTTTGAAACTAACGTCCCCTTTGGATAGTCCTTCTCTAATAATGCTAGATAATTGGCAAATAATTCTCTTACCAAATATGGTTCATACAATCCTGGTGGCTTTCTCATCCATGTTAGTTCATACTCGTTGAAACATCGTTCCAACTCAGGATATTCATGTAACTCCGTTGTCACAATCTGATGTTTCTCTACAAATGGCCTTTTTCTCCCTCTTGCTGTAGGTGTCAATCCGTCATAGAATTTCTCTCTTGATCCCTCTATCTACCATCTAATTGCCTCTCAAACTTAAGGATCCGTACGCTTGATAATGTTAGCATCCTCAGGTTTAGTATCCACATCAGTTGCTTCCATTTGTTCTCCCATATTAGCAGCCTCAGTACCAGTCTCAACAGGATCGGGTTGATTTTTAGCAACTGTTGCCTCATCTGGGCTAGAGTTGTTACTGCTTGTACTACTATCACTCTCCTCTTTAGACTGGGAGAGCGTGGGATTTTCCCTTTCACATTGCCTGGTATAGTACGCAAGTGCAAATTTGCCTCTATACCTTTAGGACCTTCCTCCTCTATTTGGTGGAGGTTTACGAGCCATGACACCTGAAAAAGAAGTAAGGAATTATTTCACAGCATACAAACATCCTAAAAATGAAAACTTAGACTTGACGGCCATTCTGATGGTCCATCGGATAACTTGTGGTCCACCAGTTGGGCCGTCAGGTCCTATCCAAAACACTTGAAAATATAGAGAGTTGCTACGGTCCATATGGTGGTCCGTCGCAAAGTTAACGGTCTACCACTTTGGCCGTCACATCTTCCAGTGGGTGTTATTTTTGGGGTTCTTGCGATGGTTTATTTGGTAGTCTATCACATAGTTGATGGCCCACTATTTCAATTGTTGTACCCCCTTCTCCAGATTTAGGATTCAATTCAGCATTTTGTCGAACATTTAGCATGCAATCCCGATTTTTCAGAAAAAATTGACACTAACTTCAAATTTATGCACACAATTTCACACTTTTGAGAATACGGGTTACTCAGACTTCACCCACATAGTGTATATTATTGTTCCGTACTCAAAACCAGTTAAAGCAAAAGAAGAAAAACAAGATAAACTTTTATCAACTAACCAATTATTTATTTCATGTTGTTGCAGTTCATAAAGAGAAGACATAGAGGTACTCATACCTTGGTTTTGCAGAAGTTTCTCTTTTACTTTCTTGCAAATACTAAAAACAACTTAACTTAAAACTCTATAATTTTTTTAAAGAATGTTTGAGATGAAGATAAAGAAAAGAAAAAGGTTTGTTTAAATAGAGAAAAAAGAAGTAGATGGAGAGTCCTAGGAAGATCAAATGCCCTATCTAATAGAATTTGGTCAGTTGAAGAAGTTCAAAAGGGTACAACGTATGTAACCACTCTTTTACCTCTTAAAAATAAATTAGCCAAATACGGGTCATTTAAATAAATCTCAATTTTAACCCGACCCAACCCTGTGCTAAGGTAATAATGACGGCTGCTACGATGTTCCATTAGAAATGTGACGGACCACCATTTGGGATGTCACTCCTTACCAGAACATGGTCACTTTATCTTAATTTCGACGGTCCAAGTGGCGATCCACCAAATTTATGATGGTCCACCACTTTAGCCGTAGCACCTTACCAGAACCTGGGCAACTCAGCTTGATTTTGACTGTCAGTGTGGTGGTCCACCAATTTAGTGACGGTCCCCCGCTTTGGCCGTCAACTTTCTCCAGTGAATGAATTTTTTATCTTCTTTGCGATGGTTGAAATGGTGGTCCGTCAGGTGACTGGTGGTCCACCAATTCGGCCGTAACTTTTGTTCCAATATCTTAGATTTTCAACCCTTTTTCCAATTGTATTATTCCTTCTTTTTGCTGCATTTTAAATCCTGCACACTTCACAAACACATCAAAAATGCACTAGAACAACAAAATAATTTAACTAATGCTTTACAACAACACACTGTGGGTTGCCTCCTACCAGCGCCTGATTTATAGTCGTGGTACGACTCATTTATCTCGATTACTTAGACTTCATCGAGATAGATAGTATCAATATTCCTTATAGAGTCCATTGGACTGATATACAATTTCACACGCTGCCCATTTATCTTAAAGACACTTTTGTTTTTATTTTCAAGTTCCACTACTCCAGATGAGAGACTTGACTCTCTTTAAATGGGATGGACCATTTGGATTTGAGCTTACCTGGAAAAAATTTGAGTCTGGATTTGAACAGAAGCACAAAGTCATCTTTCTAGAAATCCCACTTTCAATCCTGCAGTAGTGGTACTTCTTTATTTTTTCCTTGTATAGATCATCCCGATCATAATCCCCAAGATGGAACTCATCTATCTCATTCAGCTGCCCCAGTCTCATATTCGCTGCCTCATTCCAATTCAAGTTAAGCCGCTTCAGTTCCCACAATGCTTTATGATCTAACTCAATCAACAAATGACATGCCTTGCCATAAACCAATTAGAATACTAACATGCCAATAGGTGTCTTGAAATCCATTCGATATGCCCATAAGGCATCATCCATCTTCCTAGACCAATCCTTCCTGTCAGTATTTCCAGTCTTGGCAAGGATAGCCTTGATTTCTTGATTCGAGATTTCTACCTGCCCACTGGTTTACGGGTGGTATGGTGTAGCCACTTTATGCTGCTTAACTCCATATTTTCCCAAGACATCTCTAAATATCTTGTTGCAAAAGTGCGATCCTCCATCGCTGATGATGGTACGTGGTACCTCGAAGTGAGAGAAGATGTTTTTCCTTAAGAATGCAATAACTCTCTTTCCTTCATTATCTTCTAGATCCACTACCTTAACCCATTTTGACACGTAGTCAACAACAACTAATATGTATTTCATCCCAAATGAGCTCACGAAGGGCCCCATGAAATCAATTCCCCAGACATCAAATAATTCTACCTCTATCATTTTAGACATTAGAATCTTATGGTGCTTTGAGATGGACTCTTGCCTTTGACATTGGTCACACCACTTTACGAACTCGAAGGCATCTTTGAACAAAGAGGGATAAAACTAGCCACTCTGAAGCACTTTCCTTCTAGTCCTATCATCTGCATGGTGATCTCCAACTGGGGAAGCATGACTCACTTCTGATACTCAACATATCTACTTCTGGGATGCACCTTCTAATAATACCATCCGCACACCACCGAAAAAGATACAACTCATCCCAGAAGTAATGTGTCACATCATGGAGAAACTTTTTCCTTTGATGAAAGGAAAGATTCTCTGGTATTACTTCACTCACCATATAGTTTGCGAAGTCTACATACCAAGGTACTTTTTCGAGCACTGCAGCCAATATTTTCTCATCCCAAAAGGAATCATCAATCTTTAACTCATTCTTGGCTGCCTTTTTGCCTTCGAGTCTGGATAGATAATCTGATACCTAATTCTCACATCCCTTTCAATCCTAGACCTCGAAATCAAATTTCTGAAGTAGCAATACCCACTGTATCAGCCTTGGCTTAGCATTCTTCTTTTCTATTAAGTACCTTATGGCAGCGTGGTCAGTGTGCACCACTACCTTGGTACCTGAAACTTCTTAAAAGTGTACACCACTGCTAAAAGTTCCTATTTAGTCACCAAATAATTCTTTTGAGCCCCATTTAAGGCCTTGATTTCATAATATATCAGATGGAATAACTTCTCTTTCTTTTATCCTAGCACAACTCTAAGGGAAACACCGCTTGCATCACACGTGATCTCAAATGGTTTTGACCAATACGATGCAACAACAATAGGAACATCAACCAGCTTCCCTTTAAGGCATTCAAATGCCTTCAAGAAATTATCACGAAAAAAGAATTTGACTTCCTTCTCCAAAAGTTTGCAAAGGGGGTTTGCAATCTTTAAGAAGTCCTTTATAAATTACTGATAGAAGCCAACATGACCAAGGAAATTACACACCCCCTTAACTAAAATAGGAGGTGATATAACCTAAACTTTATCTTGATCGACTTCAATCCCTTTTGCTAAAAATTTTTGTTCGAGAACAATGCCCTCCTTCACTATGAAGTGACATTTCTCCCAATTAAGCACAAGATTGAACTCCTCACACCGTTGAAAAGCCTTACTCAGATTTACCAAACACATCTCAAAAATATCTCCTACCACTAAGAAATCATCCATAAATACCTCCAAGGTGTCTTCAACCATATCTGAGAAAATAAACATCATGCATCGCTAAAAAGTGGCGGGTGCATTACACCAACCAAAAGGCATCCGCTTAAAAGCAAACGTACCATATGGGAAAGTGAATGTAATTTTATACTAATCCTCTAAGGCTATAGAAATCTAATTGTAACTTGAATAACCATCCTAGAAACAATACCAACCTCTTCCCGCAAATTGATAAGCATATGATCCATGAAAGACATTGGGAAGTGATCCTTCAATGTCCATGAGTTAAGTTTTCAATAATACACACACCCTCCACCTAGTAATAGGCCTTTAAGGCCCTGCAAATTTCACAGGTAGTTTGAGTCGTAGGGCATGTCGAGTGAGGCGTAATTTCGGCCCTAAAAGATTGAGAAGTTTCCTCCTAAGTGAGTAATGTGTTAAACATATAGAATTTCCCTAATTTATACTTTTTATCACATGGAAAATCAGATAAGCTTTCCATTGATATAAGATTTTCCCAAATCGGACACTCGCGTAAGAAGTTATGGCCAATTTAAGCCGTCGTCGTAAAACTACATCATTTGAGAGCCTAGCGCATCGCGGAGAGGGTGCATTTAGAAATTGTCAATTTCCAGTGGGACCTCACAATTGTGGCACATTACGGAGGAGTCCTAGGTCCCAACCAGTTGGAAATTGCAATGGCTCCGCATCACGGAGGATGCCATTTTCCCAATTGTCAAATTCCAGTGAGCCAGCACGATTAGTAGCGCGTCGTGGAGGCTAGCAAAATCGGGTTCCAGTTCAATTTTTCCAGTTTCACACAAATGTTTAAAAGGGAATTTTTTATTTTTTCCAAGCCTATAAAGTCATGGAAACACTAAATCAAAGCCATTTGCAAGCATCCTATAAGGGGTTTATCAAGTTTTCTCTCAACAAGAACCCTAAATACTCAAAACCACTTCCAAGAATCCACCATGGATTTTCTAAATTGAGTCAAGATTCAAGGTTTCCAAGTCAAGGACCTCAAGAACCCTCATTCTAGAGCAAGAATAGAGTTCCAAAAGTGAGAGTTCATCCAAAGCTTCTAACTCAAGGTATGTAGGGTTTTGAACAAGGGTAACCCTTTCACCCTTGTGCCCAAAAGGCTATTTACATCATGATTTTTTCTGAAAATTTATGAGTTTTTTACACGAATTTGAAATGGGATTTTTCACCCATTATGATTGAATGCATTATTTTGATATTTCTCATGATTTATGAGTCAAATGGCATGATTTCTACATTTTTTATTGAGAAATTGCAGCTGGGTATAAACCCATGATTTTACTCCTTGAGAAAATAATATTTGCAATGTTTGAAATGTTGAAGCATATGACTATATTGAGATTTTGAGATGAAATGGCTGAAATTTTCAGATTTTCATATGATTTATGACTCTATATGTTATATATATTGCTTTTGATAAGCATTAACTTAAGATTGAACTATGGGTTAGTACGCCCTATTTGATACTTGTGAAATTAAGAACTCTTGTGCTATGAGAACCCATTATTTGAGTATTTTGAGATGATTGAGAAATGAATTGACCTAATGGTCCTTGATCTTTGAAATCCACTTCACTATATGAGATTATCGATTTGATTATTGGGTTCGTAGTGAACCAAGTGATTGTTCTAAAAGTGTATTTTTATGAGATGAGCGCAGATAATCTAAAGGGAGTAGTATTTAGCACCGAGCGGGTAAGTTACTATGGTTTCTTACCCCAAAACTACGTGCCACCATAGGTTAGGCCTGAGGCCGAGTTTAAGATGATTATGATTGGACCTGAGGCTAAGTTTCATTTAGTGATCACTAGACCTAGGTTATACTCCCTGGAAAGAGTATGATGCTCCTCCCCAATGTGGGGTCTCTTCCTTAGGAGGACAAAATATTGGACTCCATGTAGCTCACATGGTTTATGTTGGTTACGAGAATCTTTCTTGCCCTTTCAAACGATGAGATCAAATACTTACTTTCCTTCCCTATAGTTTATTTTCCTAATTGAAAGCATCTTTCCTTGCTATAGTATTTTCATAAAGCTTTGAGATAAATTGCCTCCGTAAACTAGAAAAATTTCTATTTGAAATAGAGTAATTTTTCTGAAGCTTGAAATGAGATATTTTCCTTAAGTGAATGAAATGCCTTCAAGTATGTTTTCAAGATATATGGTTCCAAATTCAAAGTATATGAGTTCTAAATGACTATGAAGTGTTGAGCATTGTAGAAGTTTTACTCTCCATGAGACATATGCATGAGTTAAAAGTATTATTTAAGGCCTCTTAGCCTTTGGGTATTTAGAATAAGAGAAGTTTTCCGGTTTTGATGTTAAACAATGATGACTCATGATATTTGTGTTACATCCTTCATTCGTTGTGATTATGAGCATTACATCTTATACTTGCTCAAGCCATGTGAGTCGTCTCATAATGCATACATTATTTGATTAAAGAAGATTGTTACTATTTTATTCATATGCATTCACCCCCACATACCTAGTACATTCCAAGTACTGATCCACATATATGTCTATGTGCTACATTGTGTCATAATCTAGGTTTAGGTGCTCAGTCCCAGCCTCGCCTGTCATTCTTCGAGTACCTTGCCTATATTTTCTACAGTGGTGAGTCCTCCTGGTTCGAGGACTGATCTATAGATGTTTCAGTGTTTAAGAGACTATGTTTTGTCTTCAGTTCATTTTGAGTCAGTTGGGGACTTGTCCTAGTGGCTCTCTAGATTTTGATTTGTAGAGGCTTTGTCAGACTAGTGTCAGACTTGTGATGTGTTGAGGATTCGATATTGTGGTTTTGTTGAGATTACTCTATATTGTGGTCTTATGGACCTAGTACCTTTTCCATATTTCCTTTCATGTGATATGACTAGGCTAATGTTGAGTCCATTCTTATCTTGAATTGAGTGTCATTGGTTGAAATCATATCTAAGGGTTAGCTTGGGGCTACTCGTAGCCTTAGACACTGTGTGACATCCTAAGAGACGATTTAGGGTCGTTATAAACTTGGTATCAGAGCCTAAGGTTTCTAAGGAGCCCTAGGGAGTCTGACATGCCACGTTGAGTAGAATCTTGATCATCGATGTGTAGCGCGCCACACCTATGAGAAAAAGGCTATGAGATGTTTTAGGAAAAAGTTGTTTCTTCTTTTAAATTTTATCGTGCCTACAGTTGTACCTCTTATCTAATAATCCGTGCCCTTTTATTTTCAGAAAATGCCTCCTCGAAGAGCGAATGTCCACGAAAACAATAATAAGCAACCCCCACCTATTGATTCTTTGAATGAGATGGTGTCCCATGCTGAGTTTAGGGCGGCCTTTCAGGCGTTAGCCCAAGTGGTCACCGCAAATGTTTGGGCTAATAACCAGGCCCCAGTTTCTAACCAAAAGGGTGGTGATGTAGCCGCGGCTAGGATTCATGACTTTATGCGGATGAACCCGCCCAAGTTCTATGGGTCAAAGATAGATGAGGACCCACAGTTGTACTTGGAGGAGGTGAGAAAGATTACAGACGTGATGCATGTTTCAGAAGAAGAAAGTGTTGAGTTGGCATCCTACAGAATGAAGGACATTGCTTATGATTGGGTTGTGTCATGGAGGAAGTTTAGAGATAAGAATGTTGCTCCTATGACTTGGCAAGTTTTCCAAGATACCTTCTTGGATCAGTTCTTTACACTTGAGATGAGGGAGGTAAACATTATGGATTTTATGAACTTGAGACAGGGCTCCATGACTATTAAGGAGTACTGTTTGAAGTTCAATCAGTTGGCCAAGTATGCTCCTGATTTGATTTCTGACACCCGGGCTAGTATGAGTAAGTTTGTGACCGGTGTTTTTGGGATGGTACTGAAGGAGTGTAGGGCCACGATGTTGCATAAGGATATGGATCTGGCTAGGTTGATGACACATACCCAACAGATAGAGACGGATAAGCTTAGAGAAAAGGATAAAATGAGGGGTAGCAAGAGGGTGAGATATGATCAACATGAGTTTAGTCGGCCTAGGTTCCATAGAGGGAACCGCCCCCAATTTTAGAGACGTTCATCTATTCCAGTTACTTCTTCAGCTAGTGCTCCTGTGACTAGAGGTAGGCCGGAGTAAGGGAGCAGGTTTTTTATGTTTAGGACGCATAACAGTGATGGTAGCAGGCCCCATTATCCTTCTTATGCTAAATGTGGTAGGAATCACCTTGGAGAGTGTTTCAGAGATGTGAGGGGTTGTTTTGGTTATGGCAAGCAGGGCCACAGACTTAGAGATTGCCCCCATGCTAGACAGGGGAATAGAGATACCCGACCTCAGGCACAGGCTGCTAGCGTATCAGCTCCGGTACCTCATCCCGCCCCTGCTCAGGGATCTTCTTCTAGCACTACTGGCGGTCAGCGCAAAAATAGGTTCTATGTTTTTCCACCCCATTGAAAGAAGGAGGACTCCCCTGATGTTGTTACTGGTATGCTCCATGTCTTTTGTCTTGATGTGTATGTGTTGTTGGATCCTGGGTCAACTCTCTCTTATGTGACCTCACTTATAGCTGTGAATTTCAAAATAAGTATCGAAAAGATTTCTGAGCCTTTCCTAATTTCTACACCAGTCGGAGAGTCTTTTGTTGCTAAACAAATGTATAGGAATTGCCCTGTTTCTATGCTTCATAGAGTCATACTTGCGGATTTGATAGAGTTAGACATGATAGATTTTGACCTTATTCTGGGTATGGATTGCCTTTATTCTTTCTATGCATCTATAGATTGTCATAACCGTGTGGTCAAGTTTCAGTTTTCTGATGAACCAGTGTTTGAGTGGTCCGGGAGTTAGGTATCTCCCAAGAGTCATTTTATCTCCTATATCAAAGCCAAAAAGCTTATATCCAAAGGTTTCATCTACCACCTAGTTAGGGTCAAGGACACTAAGTTCGAGACTCCAACCATCCAGTAGGTTGATGTTGTTAATGACTTCCCCGATGTCTTTCTGGAAGATCTCCTAGGGGTACCTCCCAATAGAGAGATAGAGTTCGAAATTGACCTTCTTCCCACACTCAGCCTATTTCCATTCTGCCATATCATATGGCATCTGCCGATATTAAGGAGTTGAAGGAGTAACTCAAAGATATCTTAGACAAAGGTTTCATTAGACCCAGTATTTCTCCTTGGGGTGCACCTATTTTGTTCGTGTGGAAGAAAAATAGATCTTTGCGTATGTGCATTGACTACCGTCAACTGAACAAGGTCACAGTAAAAAATAAGTATCCTCTTCCAAGAATTGATGACCTGTTTAATCAGTTGCAAGGTGAAAGCTATTTTTCCAAGATAGACCTTAGATCCAGCTATCATCAACTTAAAGTGAGGGAATGTGATATTCTAAAGACAGCCTTCCAAACCCGTTATGGTCACTTTGAGTTTCTAGTCATGTCTTTTGGGCTAACCAATGCCCCAGAAGCCTTCATGGACCTCATGAATTGAGTGTTCAAGCAATACCTTGATACGTTCGTCATTGTCTTCATAGATGACATCCTTGTGTACTCCCGTGATGAGAATAACTATGCAACTCATCTTAGAATTGTCTTGCAAGATCTTAGATATCACCTGTTGTTTGCCAAATTTAGTAAGTGTGAATTTTGGCTAAGGTCTGTAACCTTCCTGGGTCATGTTGTTTCAGCCAAGGGTATTAGAGTTGATCCCCAAAAGATAAAAGCTGTGAGAAACTAGCCTAGACCTATCTCTCTATCTGACATTAGGAGTTTCTTGGGTATAGCAAGCTATTACCATCGTTTTGTTGAGGGTTTCTCTTTCATTGCGTCTCCTATGACCCGGTTGACCCAAAAAAAGGTTAAATTCCAGTGGTTCGATTCCTGTGAGAAGATTTTTTAGGAGTTGAAGACTCGACTCACTTCAGCCCCTGTGTTGACTTTGCCTGATGGTACTAATGGTTTTGTGGTGTATTGTGATGCCTTTAGAGTTGGTTTGGGTTATGTGTTGATGCAAAGGGGTAAGGTTATATCCTATGCCTCTAGACAATTGAAGCCACATGAAAAGAACTACCTGACCCATGATCTTGAGTTAGCTGCTGTGGTTTTTGCTTTGAAAATTTGGAGACACTATCTTTATGGTGTCCATGTTGATATATTTATTGATCATAAAAGCCTGCAGTACGTGTTTACCTAGAAGGAGTTGAATCTTAGGTAGAGGAGGTGGTTGAGTTGTTGAAAGATTATGATATGAGTTTGTTATATCACCCGGGAAAGGCCATTGTGGTGGCGGATGCCCTTAGAAGATTGTCCATGGGTAGTTTTTTGCATATTGAGGAAGGTAAAAGAGAGTTAGCTCATGATGTTCATTGTATGGCTAGGTTGGGTGATAGATTTCTTGATTCAACGGAGAGGAGTATGTTGGTGCAGAGTAGTTCCGAATCTTCTTTAGTTTCGGAAGTAAAGGAGAAACAGGATAGGGATCCCAGTTCGGTCAAACTGAAGGAGTCAGTTAAGGACCAAAAGGTCGAGGTTTTCTCCCAAGGGGGAGATGGTGTCTTGAGGGTGCATGATAGGTTATGTGTTTCGTGTGTTGATGATTTGAGGAGGAGGATTATGGGTGAAGCACATGGCGCACGTTATTCTATTCATCCCGATACTACCAAGATGTATCGTGACTTGTGGGAAATCTACTAGTGGAATAGCATGAAGAAAGACATCGCTGAGTTTGTAGCAAAGTGTGTGATATGTCAACAGGTTAAGGTAGAGCACCAAAGGAATGGTGGTGTGATGCAAGAGTTTAGTATACCCACTTGGAAGTGGGAGATGGTGAATATGGACTTCGTGACCGGGTTACCTCTTTCACGTCGTCATCATGATTCTATTTGGGTTGTTGTGGATAGGTTGACTAAGTCCGCACATTTCTTGCCCTTGCATACATCTTATACGATTAAGGATTATGCTAGATTGTATGTTTGAGAGTTGGTCAAACTACATGGAGTTCCCTTGTCTATCATTTCAGATAGGGGAACTCAATTTACTTCTCAGTTTTGGAGGGAATTTCAGCAGGGTCTTGGCACCCAAGTTCTTTTGAGTTCAGCTTTTCACCCGCAGACAGATGGTCAGGCTGAGAGGACCATTTAGACCCTAGAGGATATGTTGTGGGCGTGCGCTCTTGATTTCAAAGGAATTTGGGATGAGCATTTTCCATTGATAGAGTTCGCCTATAACAATAGTTTCCATGCTAGCATTGAGATGGGACCATTTGAGGCTTTGTATGGTAGGAGGTGTAGATCACCCATAGGTTGGTTTGAAGTGGGCGAAGCTACCACGTATGGGCCTGATGTAGTGTTCGAAGCTATAGAGAAAGTTAAGTTGATTAGATAAAGGTTGAAGACCGCTCAGAGTCATCAAAAGTCTTACGCTGATATGAGGAGGAGAGATCTTGAGTTTAAGGTAGGTGATTTGGTGTACTTGAAGATTTCATCCATGAAAGGGGTAAAAAGGTTTGGTAGGAAGGGAAAGCTTAGTCCCCATTATGTTTGACCGTATAGAGTCTTGAGTTGTGCTGGTAAAGTAGCTTATGAGGTTGAGTTGCCCCCGAAGTTGTCCGCTGTTCATCCTATCTTTCATGTCTCCATGCTTAAGAAGCATATTAGTGATTCCGTTGTGGTTGATCCTTCACAGAGTGTTGATATTCAGGATAGCCTTTCCTTCGATGAGTTTCCCGTGGAGATCCTAGATTTTCAGATCCGTAGACTAAGGAACAAAGAAGTTCCCTTAGTCAAAGTTTTATGACGAAACCAGTCCGTTGAGGGTGCTACTTGGGAGGTGGAAGCTGACATCCAAGACAAATACCTGCACCTCTTTTCTGCAAGTTCAGATCAATCCGAAGGTACCATTCTTCCATGATTCAGCTTTTCTAATCTAAAGTTCATCTATGCATCTATCTTTGTATGAGTTCTTGCGATATTCGGAGTGGTCATGAGTTTAGGAAGATCTTGAACCATTTAGTAATTGTTTTGGCTATGTGTACTCAGTTTTTCCTGTATTTTGAGCCTAACTACCGACATTCGAGGATGAATGTTCCCAAAAGGGAGATATTGTAAGGCCCGGCAAAGTTTCCTTGTAGTTTGAGTCGTAGGTCATGTCGAGTGAGGCGTGATTCTGGCCCTAAAAGATTAAGAAGTTTCTTCCTAAGTGATTAATGTGTTAACCATATTGAATTTCCCTAATTTCTACTTTTTATCACATGGGAAATCTGATAAGATTTCCATCGATATAAGATTTGCCCAAATCAGACACTCGGGTAAGAAGTTATTGCCAATTTAAGCCTTCGTCGTAAAACTGCATTGTTTGAGAGACTAGCGCATCGCGGAGAGGGTGCATTTAGAAATTTTCAATTTCCAATGGGACTCCACGATTGTGGCGCATCGCGGAGGATTCCCAGGTCCCAACCAGTTGGAAATTTCTATGGCTCCACGTTGCAGAGGATGCCATTTTCCCAATTGTCAAATTACAGTGAGCCAGCGCGATTAGTGGCGAATCGCGGAGGCCAGCAAAATCGGGTTCCAGTTCAATTTTTCCAGTTTCGTACAGATGTTTAAAAGGGCATTTTGGACTTTTTCCAAGCCTATAAAATCGTAGGAAACACTAAATCAAAGCCATTTGCAAGCATCCTATAAGGGTTTTATCAAGTTTTCTCTCAACATGAACCCTAAATACTCAAAACCACTTCCAAGAATCTCAAGAATCCACCATTTATTTTCTAAATTGAGTCAAGATTCAAGGTTTCCAAGTCAAAGACCTCAAGAACCCTCATTCTAGAGCAAGAATAGAGTTCCAAAAGTGAGAGTTCATCCAAAGCTTCTAACTCAAGGTATGTGGGGTTTTGAACAAGGGTAACCCTTTCACCCTTGTGCCCAAAAGGCTATTTACATCATGATTTTTGCTGAAAATTTATGCGGTTTTTACACGAATTTGAATTGGGGTTTTTCACCTATTATGATTGAATGCATTATTTTGATATTTCCCATGATTTATGAGTCAAATGGCATGATTTCTACATGTTTTATTGAGAAATTGCAGCTGGGTATAAACCCATGATTTTACTCCTTGAGAAGCTAATATTTGCAATGTTTGAAATGTTGAAGCATGTGACTATATTGAGATTTTGAGATGAAATGGGTGAAATGCCCAGATTTCCATATGATTTATTACTCTATATGCTATATATATTGCTTTTGATAAGCATTAACTTGAGATTGAACTATGGGTTAGTAAGCCCTATTTGAGACTTATGAAATTATGAACTTTTATGCTATGAGCACCCATGATTTGAGTATTTTGAGATGATTGGGAAATGAATTGTCCTAATGGTCCTTGAGCTTTGAAATCCACTTCACTATATGAGATTATCGATTTGATTACTGGGTTCATGGTGAACCATGTGATTGTTCTAAAAGTATATTTTTATGAGATAAGCGCAGATAATCTAAAGGGAGTAGTATTTAGCACCGAGCGAGTAAGTTACTACGGTTTCTTACCCCAAAACTATGTGCCACCGTAGGTTGGGCCTGAGGCCGAGTTTATGATTATTATGATTGGGCCCAAGGCCGAGTTTTGTTTAGTGATCACTAGACCTAGGTTATACTCCTTGGAAAGAGTATGGCGCTCCTCTCCAATGTGGGGTCTCTTCCTTAGGAGGACAAAATATTGGACTCCATGTAGCTCGCATGGTTTATGTCGGTTACGAGAATCTCCCTTGTCCTTTCAAATGATGATATCAAATACTTATTTTCCTTCCCTATAGTTTATTTTCCTAAATGAAAACATCTTTCCTTGTTATAGTATTTTCATAAAGCTTTGAGATAAATTGCCTCCGTAAACTAGAATACTTTCTATTTGAAATAGAGTGATTTTCCTAAAGCTTGAAATGAGATATTTTCCTTAAGTGAATGAAATGCCTTCAAGAATGTTTTCAAGATATATGGTTCCGAATTCAAAGTATATGAGTTCTAAACGACTATGAAGTGTTGAGCATTGAAGAAGTTTTACTCTCCATGAGTCATATGCATGAGTTGAAAATATTGTTTAAGGCCTCTTATCCTTTGGGTATTTAGAATAAGAGAAGTTTTCCGGTTTTGATGTTAAACAATGATAACTCATGAGATTTGTGTTACATGCCTCATTCTTTATGATTTATGAGTTTTATATCTTATACTTGCTCAAGCCATGTGAGTCGTCTCATAATCCATACATGATTTGATTAAAGAAGATTGTTACTATTTTATTCATATGCATTCACCCCCGCATACTCAGTACATTCCAAGTACTGATCCACATATATGTCTATGTGCTAAATTGTGTCATAATATAGGTTCAGGTGCTCAGTCCCAGCCTCGCCCGTGATTCTTCGAGTACCTTACCTACGTTTTCTATAGTGGTGAGTCCTCCAAGTTCGAGGACCGATCTACAGATGTTTCAGTGTTTGAGAGACTATGTTTTATCTTGAGTTCATTTTAAGTCAGTTGGAGACTTGTCCTAATGGCTCTCTAGATTTTTATTTGTAGAGGCTTTGTCATACTAGTGTCAGACTTGTGATGTGTCGAGGATTCGATATTGTGGTTTTGTTGAGATTTCTCTATATTGTGGTCTTATGGACCTAGTACCTTTTCCATATTTCCTTTCATGTGATATGACTAGGCTAATGTTGAGTCCATTCTTATCTTGAATTGAGTGTCATTGGTAGAAACCGGCTCTAAGGGTTAGCTTGGGGCTACTCGTAGCCTTAGGCACCGTGTGACATTCTGGGAGGCAATTTCGGGTGGTTATAAGGCCTGAGTGGGATCAACTCATTCTTCTCATTAGCCACAACTGTCATGCATCCTTTCTTGGGCACACACTTAACAAGACTCACCCATTTACTGTTTGAAATGGGATATACTACTCCTACGTCTAGCCACTTGATGATTTCTTTCTTTACCACCTCTTGAATAGGTGGGGTTTAGATGACGCTGATGCTCAATAGTTGAAAAACAATCTTCCTCTAGCTGAATCTTATGTGTAAATATACCTGGAGGGATACCAATGATGGCTGCAATCATCCAACCAATAGCCCTCTTATATCTCTTAAGAACAGAGATAAGAGCTTCCACTTGTTACTCACCCAGATCAGAAGCAATAATAATTGGTAGTGTATTCCCACTTCCTAGGAACATATACCTCAAATGATTCGGCAACTCCTTCATCTCCAAGGTAGGTGGTTCTTTGATAGAAGGCTTAGCAGGAGGACTTAGACAATTTTTCTAGTCCAAATCCAACTTCTTGGGTACATATAAATAAGACCCCATGCCCGTTAAGGCACACACCGTCTCCTCATAATCTTCAATACCGCCATGATCAAAGTTTATCAATACAACACCTAAAGTCTCCACAAAATTTTTTTCTTCTATAGGAACTTCCTGCTTTTCCTCATAATAAACATCCACAATAGAAAATATGCTCATATCTTTAAGGTATTTCATAGACCGACATACATCGAATCGAACTACTTCATCATTCAACCTGAATAGTAGCTTATTTGCCCTCAAATCAATAAGTACACTCCGGGTTATGAGAAAAGTCTACCCAAGATTATGGGCACCTCAAAATCCACCTCAGAATTGATAATGACAAAATCAACCAACAATATAAAGATGGCCACCTTAACTAATATATCATATAGAATCCCCACGAGCCGCATCACAGATCTTTCTGCCATAACTAATCTCATGTTTATGGGAGTCGGATCCCTCAAACCCAATTTCTTATACACAACAAGCGGTATCAAGTTTATACTGTCTCCCAAATCACATAGAGCTTTTGTGAAATCAAGAGGACCAATAGTGAACAGGATGATAAATGCTCCCGAGTCTGCCTTCTTCTGCACCAATGACCTTGTGGAAATAACACCACAATGATGGAGATTTTCTACTAACTTAAAACTAATTGTTCACTTTTTCGCAACAAGATCTTTCATAAACTTTGCATACCCAAGAATTTGCTCCAATTCCTCCATCAATGGTAAATTGATTGTCAACTGCTTAAGCATGTCCATAAACTTGCCAAACTTTATGTCATCGGCCTTTTTCTCAAACGATGGGGAAATGGAAGAGGTGGTTTTGGGAGCACAGTAACCACCACTTCAGTCTCTTTTCCCTTTCCCTTCTCTAACTCATCAACCTACTGATGGTTGGATGGTGTATAATCAATAACTTTATCTAGTTTCTTAGACTCCACTAGATAACCTTCTTCATGCTCAATATCCTTTTCAATCACGTCTTCAATCATAACTTTGCCAATAGAAGGTCCTGGTAATACCTTACCACTCCATGTTATAATTGCCATGCAAGAGCCATCATTTTGAGGGTTTTGAACTGTATTACTTGGCAAAATTCCGCTATTTCTCTGATTCAATGATACTGAGAGTTGACTTATTTGCTGCTCCAACTGTTTGATAGAAGTAAAGTGTGAGTTTACCAACTGACTCATGGAAGATAAATCACTCTTCATAGTAGTCACCCCAGAGTTGGTAGACTCAACTCCTTTTAATAATTTCTCCACCATGTCCTTAATAGACATCTTTCCAGAGCTAGTTGTAGCATTATCTCTGCTTCTAGGAGGTACATATAGTCCACTCCTATCATTCTTACTCTTCCAGTTCCCTTATCTCTATCCTTGTAACTAGCCTTATCATAATAGTTCCGACCTTGATTTCCTTGGCTATTGCCTCGGAAACCCCCTGATTATTTAGAGAGTTTGCCTCTTCTTCTGAATTAGAGTCAGCTCTTCCATGGGATGCAACATCTTTTACCTTCTCTATTTTCCAGACAATAGATGCTTAGTCAGTAAATCCATCTGTGTCTTCAAATATACCATGTCCTGGTGACGTTCTTTCTCCATCTTGCGTTGCTCTGAAGTTATACTACTAGACACAGTATATCTTGCTAACAAAGAATCCATGGTATTCCAAGCTCTACTTTATTTGTTCATCCTATCAAGCATCTCCAAAGTCTCTGGAAAAGTAAGGTCAACAAACGATCCTCCTACAACATTATCCACAACTGGCTTCATAATAGAGTTCAAAACCCAATAAAAAGTCTCCATCAAATGAATATCTGTCATGTTATGGGTCGGGCATTACATCAACTTCTTTTTAAACCTCTTCCAGGTCTTATGAAGAGCTTCAGTGGGAAGCTGTCGGAAGTTACTAATTTTATCCCTCAACTATACCCTCCTGGAAGGTGGAAACAACCTTTCTAGGAAAGCCTCTTTCAACTACCTCTATTTGGTGATAGAGTAGGGAGTCATCCCATTGAGCCATAGGGTTACCACCCTAGATAGAGACAATATAAATAAACGTAGGCAGATAGTATTCTGACCCACTCCTGGGTTATCAAAAGACTTGCAAATGGTGTCAAAGTTCACCAAGTGCATATTTGGATCATCTCTGGAAAGACCACAGAACAACCCCTTAAGATGAAGGAGTTAAATCATCATACTGGTAATATTGAATTTAGATCAAGGTGCTAGAGGTGGAGGAATGATAGCTCCAGTTTCACCTACCCCATCCATTCCATCTTTATCTTTATTCAGATCAAATTGTACCGGTTGTCGATCCTGCCTCGCCCTAAAGGGACGATTCCTGTTTACATTTCGATTCACTGGTGAAACCACATTCTCTGCATGCCTTAGGTTAACATGATCTAACAAATCATCATCCCCCAAATCATCATCATCAAGATTAGGATGACGCGCCTGTTGTCCATCATTCTGCTGATTTAGTTGAGCTCAAGCCAGAGCAGCTAGTCTTTTAGTATCTTGGGTATCTGTCATTCTACCAATTAACTGTGGTTCTAAATGTATTGGTAATAAAGGTGCACCCGATCTCCATGTACTTAGCATACTTAATAACTACTTTGCAAAAAATAAAAATAATAAACAAAAGTAAAATTTGGTAAACTTGACCAAAGGTCAATTAATAAACACAAACTTGATTTACAATAATATTCCCCGACAACGATGCCAAAATTTGATATTCCCAAATTACAACTCTTATTAGAAAGTATAAGCGGTCACTGTCAAATATAGAACCCAACTGGATTGGGTGTTGAATCCCATAGGGAATACTGTGTTCACTAAGTATTGTGGTTGTTACTAAATAATTGATCGAAGGTTACAGAATAGAGGGGGATTTTTATTTATCAATTATATTCAAATGTTTGTCATAGAAAGTAATCCAACTGTAGGTTATATTACTAATAGTAATTCAATAAGAGAAGTCAAATCTAGAGTTATGGTTACCAAGATGATTAAGCAGCTAGGGTTGTGAACTATTTTGGATTCCCAATGAACAATTATTATTGCAAGAGTAATTGAATTCTATGGTTTACCCATTAGTTTCTCAACCTAAATGAGTAACTTATCCCCTAATTCTTTCAAACTTAAGGAACATAGTATTAATTCCACTATAATCTCATATGGGTTGATCCGGTTAAGGAATCTACCCTATATCCAAAGGTTAAATCCTTTAGATTTATGTAAACCTTTTCTTTTCCTAACAATCACTTTTCTATTTGAACAAGTGTTGTTCTTGGGATCACTTTTCAAGTTTGGAATCAAGAAAAGTCATTAAAGTGAAGAAGAGTTTATGCAATATCAATTACTCATGGGAATCTACTAGATTCATAACCCAAAATCAGCTTTTCACATCAAGCTCCCATAACTATGGGAGCTTAGTGACACATTTCCACCCAAGAAAGAGAAGAAACCATTGTGTAATTCATAAATTAATTCAAAGTTTACTTATAAAATTCACAATTGTTGTTCTGTAATCTTTAATAGAAAATATGATAAATAAATCTAGATCAATAAATCTTAGAGAAAAACTATGTAACAATGTATATTCAGTATGGAAAACCCTAATAAAAGATAAGAGATGGATAATAAAACCTAAAAATGGATATTTATATGTTCTCAGCCAAAAAGGATTTAAAATTAGAACTTAAAAACCCGCGTCCAAAGTAGTGGTTTGTCGCACGGCTGATGGTCCTCTATTTGGTCTATCGCTTTTGATCCTAGAAGGTTACTTTCTGTATAAGATTGATGGTCAAGTTGGTGGTCCATCGCAAGGATGACGGTCCACCATTTTGAACGTCACTAATGATCCTTGAGAGTCAAGTTCTGGATAGTCCTGACGGCCGAAGTGGTGGTCCATCGCAAGACTGATGGCCTGCCATATTAGCCATCGCTGAGCATTTTAGGATGCCTATTTTTGTTTAGCACTAACGACCAAGGTGGTGGTCTATCGCAAAACTGACGGTCTACTACATGGGCCGTCGCTAGGTCTTCTGAAGTCATGGATTCTGTTTGGACCTAACGATTGAGTTGGTGGTTCGTCATATGATTAACGGTCCATGATTTTGACCGTCAGAAGTGTTTTTCTTCTAATTTTCTGAGTCTTTTCCTTCCACGAGCTCCTTACCCTGAACCACTAAAAACCAACATTAAATGCAACTTTAGTTGCTTGAAAACATGCAATTTTCCCAAGAAAAAGATGAAAAATATTCCGTCAAATGCCAGAACATTAGTTACTCAGATAGTAGTTGCCCATCCAGTGCTTGCTCAGCCTTTTATGTCTTCTAAGTAGTAGAAGATGTTGGGTAGATTCCTAAAATTAGCTTTGCCAAGGTTTTTTGGTGCTCCGAGTGAGGATGGATTTAAGTTTCTGATTGCTTATGAGTATAGGCTTTGTGGTTTGGGCCTTGCTGAGACTCGGGGTATGGATTACACCACATTTTAGTTGGACTTGTCTGTTTTTCATTTATGGAGAGGTTTTATGGATTCCAGACCAGCTCGATCTTCTCTTTTGTTATGGACTCAATTATCCAAGATGTTCTTGGAGAAGTATATGCCTTACAACCTTAAATATTGTTTGAGGGACCAGTTCTCTAGGTTAGAGTAGGGCTCCAAGAAAATCGCAGAGTATGAGGCTTGTTTTCACGAGTTGGGTAGGCATACAACTTTTATTTTGGACACTGGGTATGAGAGGGTTTGTTGCTTAGTTAGAGGGTTAAGACTCCCTATTTGTATGTCTTCTTAAAGTTTGGTCACTGCAGGTAGGTCTTTTGTTATGGTTTCGTATCATGCTAGGGTGATAAAAGAGATACATCATGAGGGTCATGATAAGAGACCTAGGTTTTAGGGAAAATTCAGTAGCAGACGTCGTAGTTCCTCATCCAGAGATAGTATCTCTTAGAGTAAGTATCCTTTGTGTCCATCCTTTCAGCCTCAGAGTCAGCCTAGTCATTCTATTTAGGCAACTCTTTAGATTACTGACAGAGGTCAGTCTAGTGATAGAGATTGCCCTACTAAGGGCAGTGGTCAGTCTTCGAGGGTTTCAACTTCTAGTTATTTTAGTCATGGTGGTTACTTCAAGTTAACTGGATCTTATTGTTTGGGTTTAGCTCATGTTTCCTATTTTACTTGTGGACTTCCTAGTCATTATGTGTGAGATTGTCCTAGTCGTTGGGAGATTATCATTTTTTCTTAGTGCGTTCCCCTATTAGATTAGTTCATCCATCATCTAGAGGTAGTTTTCATGGTCGCAGGGGTGGTTTCTAGGATGCTCAAGGAGGTTCTCAGGTAAGATGGATAGGTGGTCGGTTATGTGCCTAGCCAGATGGCGGGATGGTCAGTTGTATGCAATACCTGCTAGACCTAAGGCTGAGACTTTGGATGCTATTGTTACAGGTATAATTTTAGTGTGCCGCTAGTTGTCCCTTGCTTTATTTGATCTGGGGTCCACTTATTCTTATATTTCTACTTATTATGCACCATGGTTGAAGTTCACTAGTGATTTATTATCTGTGCCATTATGTGTATCTACTCCCGTAGGTTATTCTTTAGTAGTGGATCGAGTATTTAGATCATGTGTTGTTATATTAGTGATGTTAACACTTATGTTGATATTATTATTTTGCATATAGTGGATTTTAATGTGAATCTAGGCATGAAGTGATTATCCCACTATCATGAGGTCGTGGATTATTTTGCCAAAATCATTACTTTTTCCATGACCGATGTGGTAAGAAGAGGTTAGCCATGAGATGATGGGGATTCTTTCTTATGCTCAAGCTAGGAGGCTTATCTCCAAGTTTCGTGAGTCTTATCTCACTTATATTTACTATACTAGTGTGGAGAGTCCGTCGCTTGAATTTGTTTCTGTTATTTGTGAGTTTCCTAATGTCTTTCCTACTGACCTACCCAATATTCCTTTTTCGTGAGATTGAATTTTCTATTGATCTCGCACATGGCACAAAACCTATTTCTATAGAACCTTACCATATGGCTCTTATCTAGCTTAAGAAACTGAATTCTCAATTTCAAGATCTTTTTGGTAAGGGTTTTTTAAACCAAGTACGTCTCCTTAGAGAGATCTTATATTGTTTGTGAAGAAGAAAAATGGTTCCATGCGTATGTACATTAATTATAGGTAGCTTAATAAAGTGACGGTGAAGAACCATTATCCTATGCCTCACATTGATGATTTATTTGAAGAGCTTCAAGGTACAACAATGTTTTCTTAGATTGATTTGAGGTTTTGTTACCATCAGTTGAGGATTTGGGTTGAGGATGTGCCAAACACAACTTTTAGGATCCGTTATGGTCACTATGAGTTCTTAGTAATGTCTTTTGGGTTGACTGATGCCTAGTCGCATTCATAGATTTGATGAACCGAGTGTTCAAACCTTATTTAAAGTCCTTCATGATTGTATCCATTGATGACATCCTAGTGTATTCGAGGAGTATTGAGGAGCATGCGTAATATTTGAGGATCATACTCCGTACTTTGAGATATCATGTGGTTTTTGCCGAGTTCTCCTAGTGTGAGTTTTGGCTTGAGTCAGTGACATTCCTTGGACATGTTGTGTCTAATAAAGGCATTATGGTAGACCCAGCTAAGATTAAGATGATTCGTGATTGGGCTAGACCTACATCTCTGACTGAGGTTCGTAGCTTCATTAGTTTGGATGGTTATTATGGACATTTCATCAAGGGTTTTGCTACTATTTAAGACCTTATGACTAGATTGACTCAGAATAAGATTCATTTTTGATGGTCTGAGGAGTGTGAGTCGAGCTTTGGAAAACTCAAGGACTTCCTTACTCTAGCTTATATGTTAGCCATTCCTATTAAGGGTGAGGAATTCACAGTGTTTTATGATGCTTCTGTCATTGGTTTGGGTAGTGTTTTGTTGCAGTAGGGTTGTGCTATTACTTATGCTTCTCGAAAACTTTAGGTACATGTGCGCAACTACCCCTCTCATGATTTGGAGTTGGAGGTGATAATTTTTGCACTTAAGATTTAGAGGATTTATTTATATGGTACACATTGTGAGATTTTCACATCATCACAGTCTTCAACATCTTATGACCCAAAGAGAGCTTAATGCTCGACAACTTAGATGGATAAAGTTACTTAAGGACTATGACATTTCCATCTTGTATCATTCGGGAAAGGCAAATATGATTGCAAATGCCTTGAGTCGCAAGGTAGTGAGTATGGGTTGCTTGTCTTGTATTTCAGATTCTTAGAGGTTGTTAGCACGAAACATTTAGTCCTCAGCTAACTTGATCATTTGCCTTGATATTTCGGATTCTAGGAGGATTTTGGTTAGTGTGGAAGTGATGCCCTCAATATTTGAGAAGACTCATGATCATCAGTGTAAGGATAAAAAGTTTTGCTTCCTTTGAGATCAAGTGATGAGTGGTGTGTTCGAGAGGCACACTATTAATTCTGAGGGTATTTTAAGTTTTGATGGTCGTATTTATGTTCCTCATCTTGATGACTTGATTTAGTTAATTTTGCATGCGTCTCACAGCTCTAGATATTTTATTCACCCCGACACAACTAAGATGTATTGAGATTTGAGACAATATTAATGATGGATGTGTCATGAAAAGAGATAGGGAAGACTTTGTAGCTCATTGCCTATGTTGTTTGCAGGTAAAGGCTGAGCATCAGCGACTTATTAGATTGGCTCAGAGGTTTCCCATTCCTGAGTAGAAAAGGAAATGGATTACTATGGATTTTATTAGTGGTTTGCATCATACTTCCCATGGGTTGGATAGAATTTGGGTTATTGTAGATCATTTGACCAAGTCAGCACACTTTATTCCTATTCGGATGACTTTCAGTGCTGAGAGATTAGCCCATATCTATGTTCGGGAGATAGTCCATTTGTATGGGGTGCCCTTTTCTATCACTTTAGACTGTGGTTCTGTGTTCAATTTGAGGTTTTAGAGAGCATTTCAGGAGGATTTGAGTACTCAGGTGGATTTGAGTACAATCTTTTATCCTCAGATTGCCCGATGATCAGTATGAGCGAACTATTTAGATTTATGAGGAAATGCTTCAAGCTTGTTTTATGGATTTTAGAGATTAATGGGAGCGCATATAGCTTTGGAAGAATTTATGTATAATAACAACTATCATTATAGTATTGAGATAGAGCATTTTGAGGCTTTGTATGGTAGGAGATGTCGTTCTTTATTTGTGTGGTTTGACACTTTTAAGGTTATGCCCAATGGTACAGATATGCTTCAGGAGTCATTGTATAGAATCAAGGTGATTCAAGATAGGTTGAGAGTGGCTCAAAGTAGGCAAAAGGCCTATGCAGACCATAGGCTTCATGCCTTGAGATTTGGCACTGGCGATCGAGTATTCCTCTGAGTATCATCCATAAGTGGTGGGATGAGGTTCGAGAGGAAGGGAAAGCTTAACCCGAGATATATTGACACTTTTGATAACCTTTGCGTAGTTATGAGGTATCCTATGAGTTAGATTTACCTCCAAATTTTGCCGATGTCTATCCAGTTTTCCATATTGCTATGTTGCGGAAATACATTCCCGATCCTTCTCATGTGCTTAGATAGGACTCCATCCAATTAGATGAGTGTTTGACCTTTGTTGAGGAGCCTGTTCTCATTTTGGCCAGTGATGTGAGATAGTTGTGCACTAGGGAGATTCCTATAGTTAAGGTTCAGTGGAGACACCGCCCAATAGAGGAAGGGCCACTTAGAAAATCACAAATGAGATGTGGGCCCAGTATCATCATTTGTTCAAGACTTCAGGTATTTACTCATCTTTAACTTTTGGGGATGAAAGTTTCTTTAGTAGTTGACATTGTAATGACCCTTCAGGTTATTTTCCATATTTACATTTAATTTTTTCATTAGAACCTTTCCATAGCTTCCCCATGTTATTTGTGACTTGTTAGGATTGATAGATTGATTATCGAGTAATTTGTTTATTTTTCAAAGCCAATCACCTACTTTGAAGTCTTCGCTAGTCCTAAATAGACACAGGCACAACTTTCAGTAAAATGATCTTGGATGCAAATTTCGACCGTGGGAGCATCCCCCAAAATTTTAAATTTTAGGCTAGGTAGACCTTTGGTTCGGGTCCTGATGAACTCGAGATTCTTTTGACCTATTGGTTAGAAAGTTAAAAAATTAAAAATATAGGTATGGGACCCACATTTGGTCAAAATGACCTTGGATGGAAAATCCTTCTTCGCCATTGCATCCAGAACGTTGAATTTAGTGTGGTTACATAGTTGATTTGCGTTTATCAGATTTTGAATGAATCCCAAGGCATTGGCGGAAACTTGAAAAATTTTCCAAGTTTCAGCTGTCAGTTGTGGTGAAAGCAAGTAGTGCAATCACACCAAGGGGTATGTCGATCTCTATGTCTGCTCCTACATCCAGGTAGTATGATTGGACACCTAGTCGTGCGATTGCAACATCTAAGTACCTGGCATGGATATAAATTGACCCATTTGGCCACAATTTTGGCCATTTCTCACTCATTCTTGAGAGCCAAAAACCTTAAAATAGTGTGCTAACTTTAAATTGAGTCTTGGGGGTGACTTCGGAGATTGATTAACATATATTTTTGTTAATATATTTGGATTTAAGGTAAAAATCCTTCAAATTCATGCTTAAGTTTCTTGATTATTTGACCAAAGCCCCAAATACTTTAGGGCATGATTTAGCCCCAAACTTAGCTTGGTTTTCACCCATATTTTAGGGTTTCAACTCCACGAGCTTGATATCAAGTTAGGTTGGTCTCGAAACTATTATTTTCCATGAGTGGGACCCACATTAGGGTTTTTAACATAATTTTTGGATCCAAAGAACAATGGTGCAATATAGGTATCGATATTCTCCTATTAATGTGTAGACTGCGTTTTTGATAGCCTGGCATCTTGAAGAGGCTTCTCTAAAGGTAAAAGCGAAGGTTTAGTGGATTGTTGAGATTTCTTCCATGATGAGGTAGGCTAGGTTTATCCCTTGTTAGATTGAGCTATGTCATAGTTTAATTGTGATATCTTCTTAGATTGGGATGGATTTTAGGTGTTGGATTGATGATATACAAGACTTGGGATGAGTTGAATCTCTTAAGTTATTTGGACCCATAGAGTGAAAGGTTTAACTTGTTGCCTTGAACATTAATAGGTTAGACTTAATGTCTCATGTTTATTAAGAGAATGATTAGAATTACTCTAGTCAAATATAAGTGACCTTGTCACTCATGTTTAGGAAAATTTGCCTTTGTTGCTTACTCTAATGAAGTTACTTTAGTTCCATTGGGCTTAGTTGGAGTACTTGAGTACAATCTCTACCTTAGGGCTAGTTGTGGCTTGTTATACATCTAAGAACAGATTTAGATATCTTAGCCTAGTACGGAGTAAAATTGAACTTAGAATGTATTTTGGGGATCTAGAAGTGGGTTCTTGACTCACCTTAAGACAAGATTGACATAGTTCTCTTGAAACCCTTACACGCTTGCTAAATGCTTAGAGAGTGCCCTATTGGGGAAATATTGAGGAACCTTGGTATTTGTTGATGATGGATGGCATTGGGAAGAATGCCTAAATGATTATGCCATATGTATGATTTATTTGTTAATTTATGATGAACTATTAATTATTCTATTGTTTGGCTATTGATTAGGCCTTTGAATATACTATTGAATGAGCCCTTATCTAGGATATTTTCTAAGCCTTAAATTATGTTATAGACTATGCTATGAGTAAGCTATGGAATATACCATGGATTAGCAATTGCTCAAGTTATTGATAGACTATCTCTTGCTAATGATAGGTCATTGAGTATACTACTAATGGACCATTTCTCATGATATTGCTTATGATATTGATTATGCTATTAAAATATGCTAGAAATCATGCTTGAAAACATTCCTTATGATGATGTTAGCAATGATGTCATGAATTATGATTAGAACTCATGTATATTGATTTATGGAAAGTTATGTTACTAATTATGCTTGAAATCATGAAACTTTATTATATAATTGCTTATGTTATAGATGTTGCTACCGATTATGCTTATGCACATATATTGATATCCGACATAACCATAAGAGATTGTGATGATATATTGATTCCCATCAAGGCCGGAGGATATTATGATGATATATTGATACACAACATCATCAGAAGATATAATGATGATATATTGATGCCCGACAAGGACAGAGAATATTATAATGATATATTGATACCCGACATGGACATGAGATATAATGATGATAATTGATACCTGGCAAGGCTGGAGGATATTATGATGATATGATGGTACCCGACAAGGACGGAGGATAATTATGATAATGCATTGATACCCAACAAGGCTGGAGGATGACTATATTGATATACCTATGTATACATCTACTGGTTTGAGTTCGGCTAGACCTATGTATGAAAATCACATGCTTATTTATATACATATGTGTAATTTGGCTATGTTGTTGATAATAGGAATACCAATTATAGACCACTAGTGTTAAATTCTTGTAAAGTGGTATTGTTGATTATTGATGCTAAATGAGGGTTAGTGTTGCATATTTGTTAAGGGGCTAATAATGACTAATGGATAATTGAACACTAGAGAAAATGATGAATGGTTATATTAATGGCTAGTGATAGTGATGGTTAATCTATAATAAAGATTAGTGCTAACAATGATTAGTAACAATGATGATTAATTGATAATGATGATTAATTCGTTGATGATAAATAGTTAACAAACGATGCCTAGTTGCTAAATATTGGTTAGCTGGTGAATAATGACTAGATGATAACCTATGAATAGTGGTTAGGTGGGGAATAGTTGTTATAGTTGTATTATGGATAGTAAGTAAATGAATTAGTAAATAAGAGATGAATAGCTAGTAAATGGGGATTAGGGAGTATTAATGATAGGGTTGTTAAATGATGGCAATTAAGGTTGTGGGTATATTTTCATGTGTTGGTGAATTATGAATATTGGTAAATGACCGATTGATGGTATATTATTGAATGATGGTTAAATGATGATGAAGTTGGTGATAGTATTGATTGATTGATTTATTCTTCTCTTGGGTGTACTCTCCAATATTATGGGATACTGCGATGAGTTCTTTACTTTTTACACCAGTTGGCATATGGGAGTCAACTTTGCATTTATGATTGCTTGTGTTGATTCTTTGTGATGCGTTATGATTCTGATTTGTCTATTTGTTATGCACAATGATCTTGGCATGTGTTGATACCTTATGTTATATTGTTATTTCCTCTATATTACTCATTGTATACAGTGGTGATGGAAATAATTCAAGTTCGGTTGTGTACCTTGACTTAGTTTATGTTATCTCACATTTTATCATTCTTATATCATGATTTAGATCAGTTGGCTGATGATGCCTATTGAGTACCCGTTGTTTTGGTACTCATACTACACTTATGTATCTTTTTGGTTCAGATCTAAGTACTAGTTGTCGTCGTTGGCCGTTGTTCACGCAGAGTAGATCTTTCGAAGATAGGTTGAGCTCTTAGAGTTCAAAGTCTCCCATTTCCTTCTATCTTATCGTTATTTAGTCTTTTGTATCGAGACAAATGTATTGAATATATTCTAAGTCTTTTGGGTTGTATTATTGGAATTAGATGCTTTTGTACTGGCTCTACCTGGTTGTGGGATTGGTATTCTTGTATTGACTGTTTATCTATTTTAGAACACTATGTTTATTTATAACTTATGTTTATTGAAATTAGCCTATGTTGGGCATTCCCTACTGAATGAACCCATTGAGTTATCTCTAGGTTATGGTATTGGCTTACCTACTAGCGGTATTTAGTAGGTGCCATCATGATTTATAAATTGGGTCATGACAAAAATCATGAGCAGCACACCGCTATTGCACTAGTTCACTGCCAAGGGTATCACAATCGCAACCCTTGGCTCGCGATAGCAACGACACCAGCTGACAGCTGAGACTTGGAATTTTTCCAAGTCTTTGCCAACCTCTCGGGATCCATTCGAGATCCCATATATGCAAATGAACTATGTAATCATACTAAATTCGACATTCTAGACTCAATAACGTAGTCTAAATTTTCATCTATGGTCATTTTGATTAAAAGTGGGTCCCACACCCATATTTCTTTTTCATTTTCTTTTCAAACAATAGGTCAAAATAAGCTCGACTATCTCGAGACCCAAACCAAAGGACCACCTAGACTCAAATCGACATTTCTGAGCTATTGGTGTAGTTAAAATTTGCATTCAAGGTCTAACTGATGTTTTTGACTGGTGTTCATTTGGAACCAGCAAAGACTTTAAATATAAATTGTCTCTATAAACCAAACAAACTGCCCGATAATCAAACTGTCAATTCCAAAAAGTCATAAATAATTTAGGGTAGATATAGAAGAGCTATAATAGCAAAAATACACAGAAATTTGAAAAATGACTTGAAGGGCCATTACCGTTTCATTGTCCTAAAAGATCTTTTGGGCAAGGGCAAGTGCAATTTAGGTAATTTTCATTAGCTTTTCATCATTTTTAATCACAAAGGTAAGTAAATTGTTCCCTTTAACTTGAATTTTATAATTAACCTTAGAATTTCTAGTTTACATGTATTTAGGGAGGGTTAAAGACTGTTTTATCTGGTTTTCTAGTGCAAGAGGGGTAATTTAGGTGTAAAACCCTTAGGTTTTAGATATTCATCATTACTATACTCTTGCATATTATTAATTAACTAAAATAACCATGAAATTAGTAGTCTTAGGTGAATTTATGGTAGGAAACCCTAGGACAGGTGGGATGACTATGAGTTTGGGGTTTGGGATTAGGTTGTAATCGTCGACATGGTAGGTCACTTGGTTGATTATATGTTGTGTTTGTGTTTTAAGACCATAATCATGCATAAATTGTATGGAAAAACGTATCTCAAGCTAAATTAAGTGGTGCAAGATTTGATAAAGGTAGGTTATGGTTAATGTAAATTAATCTAATTGGTGTATGTTTTTCCTTAGTATTGTTTGTTCAATGCATGTTGTTAAGGAAGGAAAAAGAGTTATAAAATTTGGTTGATATTTTAAGTGTAACCACATTCAATGAACTTAGATGTAAATCTTGTGGTTGTTACAAGTATTGGTTTTTATCATTGTTTTTGTGATTGCTATGATATTCTATTGGTTATTTGTGGGATATACTGGTAATTGGATATCTTTACGAGATTTGATAGGACAAGGTTGGCGGGCACTTGATGTTTGGGTTTTAATACATGGAAAAAGCTTGTTCCCTACTCGTCATGACTAGTGGGCAACTATCAGACCCTTAGCGTGTACATACAAGGTTCAAGTAAGTGTGATGGTTCAATTAGCGTATCGATGATTATGTTCTTTATTATTATCTTTGTTCCTTGAGTGAACCAGCTTAAGTGTTAAATTGTTGTTATCGTTCTTGAAATGGATCAGACTTACATGCTAATTGTTAAATGTTTTTTTATGAACCAGACTGCATAATAATTATTTGGTTGAGATTATTTGGATCATTGAGAGGTTCGGTCAGGGCCTATGGCTTAAAGGAAAGGCATATTGTTATTGTTATTCTTATGTTGTGAATTGAGGTGGAATTAGTGTTAAAGTCATGTACTGTTTGAATTGGTTATGGTATTGAGTCTTGTATGTTGACTTGGATTTCTGTTAATGGACTTAACTTGATTTGATGTGTTACTTTTGTTTAACCCATAATGGCTTGATTAATATGGCTATTAAGTATGACTATGTGTTGTAGACTGAATAAAGGTTGCTAGTTAGTGAACATGTGTTGTCTTGTTTTACTTAGTTATAGTTATGTGTTCACATATTTCATCTTTACTAGTACACTGTTGTTTTCTTGTCTGCTGACACGACACTTGCTTTTACTTTTGTTGAGTGGATCGCATCTCCTAGTGGCTACAGTGAGACCACAATCGTGATTCCAATAGTTGATTCGAATTGAAGTCTGAGCTGCATTTTTTGGGGCTACCATGGATTCTTCTGTTAAAAACCCTAGTCGTAATGAGCCTCCCGAACCATGAAGGCCCGAGCGCTCTTCTAAATCTGGTAATCATGCACAATATTCATATAATATAAGAAAATTTACGGAAAACAACACATGACGAAACCATGGCCAGTCTCATAACTTGAACAATTTGAAAAGGAAATTCTGAATTTCTAAACATGTGTCAACCGTCTGCAAAAATCTCAAAAATATCCCTCATAAATCTGACACATAACTGGGACAAGGCCCCCCATAGACCATAAAAAGAAAGAAGCAATGAAATCTGAAAAATCAGGCCTTCCAAAATAGAGAAGGCTCACCAACTGCAACTTCTGACACATACGAATCTAATGCTGGATAGGACCGCAGGACTGTGCCTCAGATCCTGAGATATAGGAGGTCAATACATATGTACTAGTATGCAGAGAAATCCAAAATAATGTTTTTTTATATATATAACATAGATGAGAGAAAGTATGAAATATCATGCATGAAATAGTTAAAAACATATGGGAAATTTCAATGATCTTAAAATGATTTTGACAATGCAGTTCTAATCTTTGTATTACTTCTGAGTTAGGTGGTACGCCCTACAATTCTACGACCCCAAGGGATATATGGAGTCCTTCCTTGAATCAAAGACCAAGCCCACAACCCAAGTTTGCCGCAAGAGTTGGAGTTTTTGATTTCGATTCTGATACGCCACAGGGCACTAGGCCAGCGTATAATCCCTCTTGGGGATGCAATAACCCACATCGGAAAAATAGGGTTTTGGGGTAATGAGTTTTCTAAAATCGTTCCTTCTTCAGGTAACCACCTAACATCTCTTGAGTCCATTTTTAACCTTTTCTAAACAATCATCATTCAAAACTCACATTTTGAAAATATAAGTGAAATCTGACTTCTAATATGTTCTGAATCTGTTATGGCATTATCTGGGTTGGTGTCGTCACACCAAGACTTGCAAGTCATATTTCTGAGCCATAAAATATCATAGTAAAGTCTCTTCTTTCAAGCATAAGGTTTGGACAACCATACTTCCAACAATTTACAAAAATTCATACTTCAAAACATTTATCAAATTATGCAAAGATCACTGTTTTCAACATTTCAACAAACATGTGGTGGTCATGAAGTTTGAGACAAAATATGCAACTCTTTCTCTATATATCTTCAGCATTTATCTACATGTAAAAGTACCCTCTCCTCAATTCATAACCATAATCAAGTCATAACCAATAATCAAGACATTTGTATCTTGTTTCTCTAAATGCAATTTAAATAACTCATAACATACGGAAACAAAGGCTTAGTAACAAGAGAGGGGTTATATGTAACGCCCCAAAATCCTGTCCCGGAGCGTCACACGGTGCTTAAGTCTACAAGTAGCACCAATCAAACCCTTTGATCCTGCTACTTAGTATAAAGCTTACTTAAAGATAATGAGAGCAATATCAGGAATCATGTCATATCATGTCTAACTGAAATCCGAATGAGTACTGTAAAAGTAACAAAAATACTTCAAATCTAAATATACTGACCATCTAGTCTGACAAAGCCTCTACTACTTAACAAACTAGAGAACCATTGGGAAAGATCCCCAACTGACTCAAACTGAACTGAAAGCAGTAGAACAACTACAAAAAATATTGAAGTGTCTGGAGATAGGTCCTCGAACCATGAGGACTCACCACAGTAGAGGTGTAGATAAAGGTACTCGAGATCACTGATACTGCTTGGACTGAGCACCTGAACCTACATTATGAGACAATGTAGCACACAGATATATATATGGATCAACATTTGGGAATGTACTGAGTATATGGAAGTGTATGCAACTAAATATCAATACAATAAATCTTAATGGAAAACATACATGGTTTTGTAGATGACTCACATAGCTTGAATAAAACTCTCATAAATCATGAATAATGAAACATGTAGTGTAATTTATGTGAGCCATTACACTTTATTCTAAATATGTATTCTTTCTTTGATCTCAAGCTTGTAAACTAGTTGAACTCTTAAAACAACAACTTTTAAAACATGCACTTTAGTCTTTTGAAAACAAGGAACTTCTTTGAAACTCAAGGACTTAAAACCTTAATAAATTTAAGACTTGACACTCTAGGAAACTTAGGAGTTTCTTCTAACCGACATAAACCATATGATCTACATGGAGTCCAACGTCTTGCCCACGTTGGGGAGAACTGTTCTATCCTTGCCATCAGAGTAGAAGCTTTTACTTTTAGTGATCACTAGCTTAACCCACTTGGGGTAAATCAAATCCTATGGTGGATCGTAGTTCCGGGGCATGAGACCTGGAATCAAGCCCAACTCGGTACTAAATACTACTCCCTTACTTAAGCTTAGAACTTTTAATAAAAATCCACCTTAAGCAACTCAGAAATATGCAATGGAAGCCAACTATGCTTCCCTTTAGCTTAAATCAAATGGTGTGGATTTTCTTTCTTATCTTAGGATTAAAATCAACTCTTTTCTTGAAACTTTGGTAGACTATCACCACTAGGCTTTAAAACTTTAATAGCATGGAAATATCAATACACTTCTTGAAACACTTTAGAAAGTATCAACAATTCATTTTTGGACTTAAGGCATGTATATTCTTAAAGGATCAAAATTTCACAATAAAGCTTAATTCATGACACCAATCTTGGAAACCCTTGAAAATATCACATAAATATAGGAATGTTCAATTTATAGCATGAATTATCAACTCAAATCATAAATAAGAGAAATAATCATGCAATTCAAATCTTGAACAACTTATCAATTCATATTTTCCAAAATAATACAATTTTGGGTACAGACCCACTTGCAAAAACATGAAATTCATTTATAAAAATCGAATCTTTGGGCACAGGAACGAAAGAAGCGTTCTTGTTCAAACCCCACATACCTTGAATTAGGAGCTTTGGATGAACTCTAGCCCTTGGGACTATATTCATACACTTGAATGGATATTCTTAATGCTCTTGGTTTGAGGAATCCAATTCTTGAATCAATTTGAAGAATTAATGGTGAACTTAGGAGATTCTTGGAATTGGATTTGGATGGTTAGGGTTCTTAATTTGAGAGAATTTTTGAGAAAAGTCGTATATGATGCTTGGAATGACCTTGGATTAGGTGTTTGGATGATTTAAGGGGCTTCAAAAAATCCAAAGTTCCCTTTTTAACTTCTGTATGAAGATGGAAAAACTCAATTTTATGAGCCACCGCGACATGCCACTATCGCGGTGGCTCACTGGAATTTGACAAACGGGATTCTGGGGGTCACCGCGACGCGGTGCTATCGCGTTGTCCCACTGGTTGGGACCTGGAACTTCATCTCAATACGCCTCTATCACGGACTTCCACTAGAAATCGACAATTGTCAAATAGACCCTCTCCGCGACGCGTCAAGCACTAAAAAGCCAGTATTTTACGACTAGTACTTAAATTGGCCATAACTTCTTTCTCGGTTATTGGATTTGGGTGGATCTTATATCATTTTAAAGCTAATTAAATTTCTCACATTATAAAAAGTCTAAATTAGGGAAATTATATATGGTTTAAACGGTACTCACTTAGGAAGTCATTCCTTAACCTTCTCGAGGAAAAATTAAGCTTAAGAAAAGTTCGGGGTATTATAATATCTCCCCCTTGGGAACATTCGTCCTCGAATGTCGCTAGTTAAGCTAAGAATATGGAGAAAACTAAGGATACACAGCTGAAACAAATGGCTAAACTGAATCTATATCTTTCTAAACTCTTTAATACTTCGGAGAATGCATGAACTTATATTAAGAATATCTATATAAATTAATCTTTGATTTGAAAGGGACTTAATTAAGAAGGAAAGATACCTTTGGATTGATCTAAACTTGTGGAGAATAGGTACGGGTACTTGGATCTCATATCTGACTCGGCTTCCCAAGTAACGCCCTCAACTGACTGGTTTCGCCACAACACTTTGACCAAGGGAACCTCTTTGTTCCTCAGTCTTCGGATCTGGTCGTCTAGAATCTTAACTGGAATCTCTTTAAATGAAAGGCTAATTGGGATATATGGTCTCTCTGAAGGATCCACAACAACGGAATCACCAATGTGCCTCTTAATCATGGAGACATGAAAGATAGGATGCACAACTGACAACTCTGCGGGCAACTCAAGTTCATAGGCTACTCTCCCCACCCGACTTAGGATTCTATAGGGTCCAACATACCGGGGACTAAGCTTCCCCTTCTTGCCAAACCTTTTCACCCCTTTCATAGGCGATATTTTTAGATACACCAAGTCATTAACTTCAAACTCAAGGTCTCTTCTTCTCACATCTGTATATGACTTCTGACGACTCTGGGTTGTCTTCAACCTTTCTCTAATCAACTTCGCCTTCTCCATATCCTCAAACACTACATTAGGTCCAATCAAAGTAGACTCACCCACTTCAAACCAACCTATGGGTGATTTACATCTTCTACCATACAAAGCCTCAAATGGTGTCATCTTGATTCTAGCATGGTAACTATTATTATACGCAAACTCAATCAATGGTAAATGCTCATCCTAACTACCTTTGAAGTTAAGAGCACATGCTCTCAACATATCCTCCAAATTTTGGATGGTCCTCTCAGCCTGACCATCTGTCTGCAGATGAAAAGCGGAACTCAAATGAACCTGGGTACCAAGACCCTTCTGGAATTCCCTCCAAAACTGAGAAGTAAATTGAGTACCCCTATCTGAGATGATAGACAAGGGAACTCCATGCAACCTGACCAACTCCTGAATATACAATCTAGAATAATCCTCAGCTATATAGTATGTATGCACGGGAAAGAAATATGTTGACTTAGTCAGCCTATCTACAACAACCCAAATAGAATCATGGTGACGATGTGAAATAGGTAAACCAGTTACGAAATCCATATTCACTTCTTCCCACTTCCAAGTGGGTATACCAAATTCTTGCATCACACACCAGGTCTCTGGTGCTCTACCTTGGCCTATTGACAAGTTTCATACTTAGCTACGAATTCATCTATGTTCTTCTCCATACCACTCCACCAATAGATTTCCCACAAGTCGCGGTACATCTTGGTAGCACCGGGATGAATAGAATACCACGCGCCATACACTTCAGTCATAATTCTCTACCTCAGATCATCAACACAAGGAAAAACCAATCTACCCTGCATTCTCAACACCCCATCTCCCCCTTGGAAGAAAACCTCAACCTTTTGGTCCTTAACTGACTCTTTCAGTCTAACCAAACTAGCATCTAAGTCTTGTTTCTCCTTCACTTATGAAACTAAAGAGGATTTGGAACTACTCTGCACCAAAATACTCCCCTTAGCAGAATCAAGCAACCTAACACCCAATCTAGCCAAACAATGAACATCTCGAGCTAACTCTTTCTTACCCTTCTCTACATGAGTCACACTACCCATAGATAACCTGCTAAGGGCATCTGCCACTACATTGGCCTTGCTCGGATGGTACAACACACTTATATCATTATCTTTTAACAACTCTAACCATATCATCTGGCGAAGATTCAACTCCCTATGAGAAAACACATACTGCAAGCTTTTGTGGTCCATAAACACATCAACATGAACACCATACAGATAGTGTCTCCAGATTTTCAAAGAAAAAACCACAACAGCTAATTCAAGATCATGGGTTGGGTAGTTATTTTCATGTGGCTTCAAATGTCAAGAGTCATAGGATATAACCTTACCTCTTTTCATCAACACATAATCCAAACCAACTCTAGAAGCATCACAATACACCACAAAACTATTCGTACCATCAGGCAAAGTCAACACAGGGGCTGAGGTGAGTTGAGTCTTCAACTCGAGTCTTCAACTCTTGGAAACTCTTCTCACTGGAATCTTACCAAAGTAACTTAACTTTATTTTGGGTCAATCGGGTTATGGGGGATGCAATAGAAGAGAAACCTTCAACAAAACGGCGGTAGTAGCTATCTAGACCTAAAAAAATCCTAATGCTTGATGGATAGATAAGTCTGGGCTAATTTCTTACAGCTTCTGTCTTTTGGGGATCAACTCTAATTCCTTCAGCTAAAATGATATGACCCAGAAAGGCTACTGATCTTAGCCAAAATTCACACTTGCTGAATTTGGTGAACAACTGATGATATCTAAGAGTTTGCAAAACAATTCTAAGATGATTCGCATGGTCATTCTTAGTACGGGAGTAAAAAAGGATATCATCTATGAACACTATGACAAACATATCAAGATATTTCTTGAACACTCGATTCATGAGGTCCATGAAAGCTGCTGGAGCATTAGTTAGCTCGAAAGACATGACTAGAAACTCAAAGTGACCATAACGGGTTTGGAAGGCTGTCTTTGGGATGTCACACTCCCTTACTCTAAGTTGATGATAGCCAGATCTAAGGGCTATCTTTGAGAAATAACTCTCACCTTGCAACTGATCAAACAGGTTATCAATTCTTAGAAGAGGATACTTATTTTTGACTGTGACCTTATTAATCTGATGATAGTTAATGCACATATGCAAAGAACCATCTTTCTTTCACACGAATAAAGTAGGTGCGCCCCAAGGTGACACACTGGGCCTTATAAAACCTTTGTCTAAAAGATCTTTGAGTTGATCTTTCAACTCCTTAAGCTCTATAGGTGCCATACGGTAGGGAGGAATAGAAATAGGCTGAGTATCAGGAAGAAGGTCAATCCTGAATTCTATCTATCTATCGGGAGGTACCCCTGGGAGATCTTTTGGAAAAATATCAGGAAACTCATTAACAATGTTGGTTGACTGAATGATTGGAGCCTCGAACTTAGTGTCCTTAACTCGAACTAGATGATAAATGCAACCTTTGGATATTAGATTTCTGGCTTTGAGATAGGATATAAAATGACTCTTGGGAGATACTGAACTCCTGGACCACTCGATGACTGGCTCATTCAAAAATTGAAACTTAATTATATGGGTACAACAGTCTATAGATGCATAGCAAGAGTGAAGCCAATACATACCTAGAATAAGGTCAAAATCCACCATGTCCAACTCTATCAAATCAGCAAGTATGACTCTATGAAGAACAGTAACGGGAAACTTTTTATATACTTGTTTAGCAACAACTGACTCCTCCACTGGAGTAGAAACTAGGAAAGGCTCAAGAATATTTTCGGGACTTATTTCAAAACTCACAGCTACAAGTGGGTTCACATAAGAGAAACTTGACCCGGGGGTCTAACAACACATAAATATCAAAGTGAAAGACACAGAGCATACCAAAAACAACTTCAGGAGAATCCTCCTGCTCCTGATGGGATGGTAAGGCATAAAACCTGTTCTGGCGCTGACCGCTAGCAGTACTAGAAGAAGCGCCCTGAGGATGAGCTAGACGGTCTAAAGGAGCTGGGGAACTATTAGCCCGAGTCTGAGATCGCACATCTCTGTTTCCCTACCTGGCATGCAGATACTCTTTAAGTCTGTGGCCCAACTTTACACAACCAAAACAACTCCTCTGTTCGTCCAAACACTCGCCGGGATAGGTCCTACCACACTTAGCACAGAGAGGATAATTAGGCCTGTTACTTACATTGTTCTGGGACTTGGACATAGAAGACCTGTTCCCTTGATCCTATCTGTTTTTTAGCGTGGGAGAACTAGATGATGAAGGTGTTGGAATGGACGAACAGCTCTGAAACTATGGAAGGTTCCCTCCATGGGACCTAGCCTGACCATACTCATGCTTCTTAGATCTATCCCTCTTATTTCCCCTTACTCTATCTTTTTTCCTTATCTTGTCTGCCTCTATTTGCTGGGCATAAATCATCAGCCTAGAAAGATCTATGTCTCTATTGAGCATAGCAGTCCTACAGTCTTTCAACACCAGTCCAGATACTCTAGTCACAAACTTACTCATACTAGCTCGGGTGTCAGAAATCAAATTAGGAGAATATTTGGCTAACTAGTTGAACTTTAAGTAGTACTCCTTAATAGTCATAGAGCCCTACCTTAAGTTCATGAATACCTCTATATTTTCTTCCCTCATCTCTAGAGGAAAGAACTTGTCCAAGAATGCATCTTGGAACACCTGCCAAGTAACGGGAGCATCATCTTCCCCTCTATTATTCTTCCATGCAACAACCCAGTTATAAGAAATGTCCTTCAACCTATAAGACGCCAGCTCAACACTTTCTTCCTCCTAGATATGTATTACTTGGGTGATCTTTCTTACCTTCTCGAGATACAAATGTGGGTCCTCACCTATCTTTGACCCATAGAACTCTGGAGGGTTACTCCTCATGAAATCATGGATCCTAACAGTAGCTAAATCACCTCCTTGCTGAGGCAAAACTGCATCCTAGTTATTCGCCTGAACATTCGCAGTAACTGCTTGGGTTAACGCCTGAAAGGCCGCCAGAAACTCAGCATAAGACACAGTCCCATTCAAGGGATTAACAGGCTGGGGTTGTTCATTTCTGCGGGCATTCACTCTTTGGGCAGGAATTTTCTGAAATAACAGAGCATGAATCAATAGATGGGGGAGACAACTGTAGGCACGATAGAATCTGAAATAAAGAAAATACTTTTTCCTAAAATATCTTGTAGCCTCTTGCTCATAGATGTGGCGCGCCACACACCAATGGTCAAGACTCTACTTAATACATCCTGTCATTATCCCTAGGACTCCTTAAACCTTAGGCTCTGATACCAAGTTTGTAATGCCCTGAAATCCTATCTCGGAGCGTCACACGCTGCTTAAGGCTACAAGTAGCCCCAAGATAACCCTTTGAACCTGCTACTTAGTATAAAGCTTACTTAAAGATAATGAGAGAAAATAAGGAATCATGTCATATCATGTCTAACTGAAATCTGAATGAGTATTGTAAAAGTAACAAAAATACTGCAAATATAAATATACTGACCATCTAGTCTGACAAAGCCTCTACTACTAAAAAAACTAGAGATCTATTGGGAAAGATCCCCAACTGACTCAAACTGAACTTAAAGCAATAGAACAACTACTAAAAATACTGAAGTATCTGGAGATAGGTCCTCAAACCATGAGGACTCACCATAGTAAAGGTGTAGATAAAGGTACTCGGGATCACTGACGCTGCTGGGACTGAGCACCTGAACCTATATTATGAGACAATGTAGCACATAGAAGTATATGTGGATCAAAACTTGGGAATTTACTGAGTATATGGGGGTGTATGCAACTAAATATCAATACAATAAATCTTAATGGAAAACATACATGGTTTTGTAGATGACTCACATAGCTTGAATAAAACTCTCATAAATCATGAATAATGAAACATATAGTATAATTAACGTGAGATATTACACTTTATTCTAAATTTTTATTCTTTCTTTGATCTCAAGCTTGTAAATGTAATACCTCATACTTTTTCCTAGCTTGAAATCGTCTCAATAATGTTAGAAACCTTCCTTGAAATATAAATCCACTTTTTTACACGTGTTATTTTCAAGATTTTAACATTTTTTCATGTGGGAAATTGAATTAGCTTTCTAATGATACTAATTTCGTCAAAATCCGACATCGGGGGAGAAAGTTATGGCCAAAATACAGAAGGCAGTAAAACCGTCCAGATGTGACATTGAGGCCGACGGACCATCGCCCATGACCATCCTAGAAAGGTAGTGACAAATACCTTCTACCTAGGATTAACGACCCAGGCCGACGAACCATCGGACTAACGACGGACCGTCGCTTAGGCCGTCGCAAGGGAAACAGTGAGGCCACCTTCTGGATAAGGTGCGATGGTCAAGTTGATGGACCGTCGAACCTGAGATAGACCGTAACCCAAGCCTTCATAGCCAAAATAGTGAGACCCTCATTCTTCCTAGAGCGACGATCAGGGCCGATAGACCGTCAACCTAGCGACGGACCGTCGCACCCACCATCGCAGGTCCCGTTCAATTTTATTTTAAGTCATTTTAATAAGGGTATTTTGGTCATTTACCACCCACTTATATATACCCAATTATATCTGATTTCTTCCCATTTGTTCATTATTATTTCAATAACAACATTAGGATTTCTCTTTAAAACTAATCCCCAAGAACAAGAATCCAAATCTTCGCCAAGAAACTAAGAGATTCAAATCCCTCAAGATCAAGAAAATCAAGAAAACTCAACCCAGGTATGCATAGTGTTCATTCATGGACTCCTTTCGTCCATGAAGCCCAAGAATCTCTTTTCTAATTTCAAGTTTATGGATTTCATTATGTATTTCATGTTGGGTTTGTTTTTCTTTATGTTGAGATTGATCAATTGAATTCAAATCCATGTTGGTTAATCAATGTTATGTGGAATTTATTTGTATAGATGTATATTCATGTGAACCTATGAGTAAACCCTAGGATAATGAAATTAGATTTGAATTATGATGTTTAATTGTTATATGATGTTGTCTGCTTATACTATGCCTATCATAGGTTTGATTAAATGCCTAGATGAAGGAAAATGCCCAATTAGTATGATATCATAAAAGCCCTATGTATGTACAAGTTTATGCATATCCCATGGTTGAAGAAATACTTCGATAAATGATTTATGGATTATGATGTTAGTCATGTGCTTAACCAAGTCATGCTTTGTCAGTTTCCTTTTATCGAGTCCTAGGGGTACTTGTACCCAAAACATTAGTTGTGTGCCTAGAGCTATGTCATGTTTTCACGATACTCCCAGTCAAGCTATGTTCCTTAGACTTCAGAAAGTCTTATGACTCGGGAAATCTCCATGACCTCATGAACTTAGTCAGTTATCAGATATCTGTAGTATTTTTGTCAGTCAATGGAATTCAGTAACTCAGTCCAGTCAGTTCCGTTAATCATGATCAGTTTCTATTCAGATGGCAGTAGGAATTAGCACCGAGTGAACCCAAGGATGGGAACTCACCTGTTGTATGAGGGTGTGATTCTTAGAAGAAATCCTTGCATTCCAGAACTATGTAGCCAGCATAGGTTGAGACATCATAGCCTCCTATATAAGGGTAGATGAGGTGGCTTAACCTGCTATAGGAGGGTTCCCACCCTTCTCACTAGTGTTACCTATTATATTAGGGTCCCTCATATGTTTGTCCTTACCAGTGGCAAGGTATTGACACCCTTCTAATTAGGGCATAGATTGGACCCCAATTCAGCTATAATGCATTATTTGGGGTATGTCGGTTAGATGACTACCTCCCACAGTCTTAGTATCAGTCTCAGTAAAAGAACTCATATAGTTCTTCAGAATTCAGGACTGCCAGATATAGTCAACTCAAATACAGTATGGAACTCATCTAGTTTCATTAGATTTAGGACTATCAGATACAGTCACTTATTTTATCAGTTATCAGAATTTAGTCATTAGTTATGTTAGTCATCAACATACTTATGTTATCACGATTTTAGAAATAGTTACTATGTATGCATGCATGTATTGTCACGTTCATATTAGTCAGTTAGTCAGTATTGTTCATGCATATGAACCCCATGTATTCATCCTACCTCACATGCATACCAGTACATTTAAAGTACTAATGCATTTATGCTATGGTGTCTTATACCATAGGTTCAGAGACACGAGCTCCAGAGCATCAGTAAATTCCAGTCTCAGCTATCAGAGTTAGCAGTAAGTCCTCATCTTTTGAGGACATGATCATCATTTTATTATCTTAGTAATTATTTTATTAGTTAGATTTAGTTGGGGACATGTCCCATCAATTCCTTACTCAGACAGTTCAGTCAATTAGAGGCTTTCTAGACTATTATGTTTAGATAGTTGTTTCATTTGTTTTGGGTATTTAATACCCCTTTTCAAATGTTATGTTTTATTTCAGATATGTGAACCTTATGGCCTTTCAGTTCATGTTTCTGTATTATTCAATCATGGGTTATCTTGAGGTCCTTCGGGGTCATGAGCACCGTATAGCATTCTGGGTACCAGATTCGGGGTGTTAGAAGCTTGGTATCAAAGCCTAAAGTTCAATAGAGTCCTAGGAAGTTTAAAAGTGGCATCTAGTAAAGTCTTGTGCATGGGTGTGTTGCGCGCCACATTTATGTACAGGAAACTATAAGATGTTTTAGGAATAGTTTTTCTTCTTTCAGTATTCATGTCATGCCAGTGAGCATAATCTCAAGTCGATCTCTCAGTCTAATCCATTTCTTCTCTTTATTTCAGAATATGCCTCCCAAGAGAAGAACCCAGCCTGTCTAAGAAGATCCCTTGGATGAACATATTTCTCATGCAGTGTTCAAAGGTATATTCACTACTCTTGCTCAGTCAGTTGCTGCTCAAAATGAACGACCAACTATCATTCCAGTGAACCCAGTGGCCAATTCAGCTGCAGCCAGGATTCGGGACTTCACTTGAATGAATCCTCCATCCTTTCTTAGGTCTAAGACAGATGAGGACCCTCAGGAATTCCAAGATTAGGTTTAAAAGGTTACAGACATAATGGGTGTTACGTTTAGTGAGAGTGATGATCCAGATGCATATTAGTTATAGGATGTGGCTCATACTTGGTTCAAGCAGTGAAAGTCAAAGAGGGCAGACGATGCAGGGTCAGTTGAGTGGGCGAAGTTTGCTTCAGCGTTCCTTGATAGATTCTTTCCCCTAGAGCTTAGAAAAGCTAAGGTGCTAGAATTCATTAACCTCAAGCAGGGCAATATGACAGTGAAAGAGTATTCTCTTAAGTTTACTCAATTAGCCAGATATACCCATCGTGTGGTTACATATAGTAGGGAAAGGATGAGTAAGTTCATTTTAGGGGTGAATGATAGCGTGGTTAATGAGTGTAGATCCGCCATGCTGAATAGTGACATGACTTTACCCAGGCTTATGACTCACGCTCAATAGATAGAGGAGCAGAAGATTAAGATGAGGGAGAAGAAGAATAATGGAGCAAAGACAGGTAGTTTCAACTTTGCTCAGCCTAAGTCAGAAGGAGGAAACCATTCTCAGTTTCATTCTAAGTCCTCATTTTCAGCTCCTTCTACAGCCAGTGCTCCAGTTCCTAAGTTTAGAGAGGCTAATAAAGATAGAGCGCCAGGCTCTAAGTCCTAGGAAAGTATTAGCGGTGCCCACTCCTATCCTCTTTGTCAAACTTCTGGAAAGCACCATCAAGGTATTTGTAGAGATGGCAGTGGTATTTTCTTTGAATGTGGAAAGCCAGGCCACAAAGTCAGAGACTATCCTCAGCCAAGTCCTCAGGGTCAATAGAATCGCTCTTCAGCTCAGTCCGATCGCCCAAATCAGTAGGGTGCCACCTCTAGTACTACTATTGGGCAACACCCAAATCGTCTCTATGTTCTTCAGTCCCGATAAGATAAGGAAAATTCTCCTGATGTGGTTACCGGTACATTACAAATATTTCATATGCATGTTTATGCTTTACTAGATCCAGGAGGTTCTTTGTCTTTTGCCACTCCTTATATAGCAGTCGCTTTCAAAGTCAGTCCTAAAATTCTAGCAGAGCCCTTTTCAGTCTCTACCCCAATGGGTAAAACCATCATATCCCGGCGGGTATACAGGAACTGTCCGATTATGATATTTCAGAAAGTCACCTCAGCAGACTTAGTCGAATTAGAGATGAGTGATTTTGATATCATTCTCAGCATGGATTGGCTTTATTCCTGCTATGCCACAGTCGACTGGAAAAATAGAATAGTACAGTTTTAGTTTTCGAATGAACCCATCCTTGAGTGGAAGGATAGTGTATTCGCTTTCAGGGGTCAGCTTGTTTCCTACCTTTGGGCACTGAAAATGATATCTAGAGGATATGTCTATCATCTTGTTCATATTAAGGATTCCAGTTCCCAGACTCCCAGTCTTGAATCATTTCTAGTTGTAAATGAATATTCAGATGTTTTTCCTGAAGATCTTTCAGGAATTCCTCCCAAAAAGGAAATAGACTTCGGTATTTATCTTCTTCCGGATACTCAGCCTATCTCTCTTCCACCATACAAAATGGAACCAGTAGAACTAAAAGAGAATTCGAAAGATCTCTTAGATAAGGGATTCATCAGACCCAGTGTTTCCCCATGGGGCTCACCAATCTTATTCGTGTGTAAGAAAGACGGTTCTCTCAGAATGTGCATTAATTATCGTAAACTCAATAAGGTCAAAGTCAAGAACAAGTATCCTCTTCCCAGAATTGATGACTTGTTTGACAAGCTTCAGGGTGCCAGCTATTTTTCTAAGGTAGATATCAGATCCGGCTACACCAGCTCAGAGTTAGGGAATGTGACATTCCAAAAATAGCTTTCCGAACTCGGTATGGTCACTTTAAATTTCTAGTCATGTCATTTGGTCTTACTAATGCTCCAACCGCTTTCATGGACTTGATGAACCGTGTGTTGAAGTATTACTTGGACATGTTCGTCATAGTCTTCATAGATGATATTTTGGTCTATTCCTGCAGTGAGCGCGATCATGCATACCATCTCAGGATAGTACTTTAGACACTCAGAGATCATCAACTATTAGCCAAATTTAGTAAGTGTGAGTTTTGGATAAGGTTAGTAGCATTCCTTGGTCACATCATTTCCAGTGATGGCATTAGAGTAGATCCTTAAAAGACCAAAGTAGTAAAAAACTGGCCTCACCCTAACTCTCCATCAGATATTAGGAGTTTTTTGGGTTTGGCTGGCTATTATAGATGGTTTTTTGAGGGATTTTCTTCTATTGCATCCCCTATGTCCAGACTGACTCAGAAGAAAGTCAAGTTTTAGTGGTCAGATCCTTACGAGAAGAGTTTTCAGGAGTTGAAGACTCGACTTACCTCAGCTCCAAATCTAGCTCTTCCTGATGGTTCAGATGGGTTTGTAGTGTATTGTGATGCATCCAGAGTAGGTTTGGTTTGTGTCCTCATGCAGCATGGTAAGGTCATAGCCTATGCCTCCAGATAGCTTAAACCCCATGAGAAGAATTATCCTACGCCTGATCTTGAGTTAGCCGCCGTAGTATTTGTCTTGAAGATTTGGAGGCATTACCTCTATGAAGTTCATGTAGATATCTTCATAGATCATAAGAGTCTTTAGTATGTCTTTTCTCAGAAAGATCTCAATCTTTTTCAGAGAAGATGGTTAGATCTCTTGAAAGATTATGATATAAGTGTCCTCTATCATCCAGGCACAGCCAATGTAGTGGCCGACACTCTCAGTAGACAGTCTATGGGTAATATTGCTCATGTGGATAATAGTAAGAAGAAGTTAGCTCAGGAAGTACATCAGCTTTCCAGACTAGGCATTCGCTTAGTCAATACAGAAGAGGGTGATATATGGGTTCAGAGTAGTTTAAGATCATCTCTAGTTTCTGAGGTGAAAGTAAAGCAAGATAGAGATCCTAGTTTAGTCAAGTTGAAAGAGTCAGTCAAGGATCATAAAGTGGAGGTTTTCTCCCAAGGGGGACATGGTTTCCTTCGTTGTCAAGGTCATCTCTATGTTCTAGGTGTAGATGACTTAAGGCAGCGAATTCTTGTAGAAGCACATGGTTTACACTACTCTATTCATCCAGGGTACACAAAGTGTACCGCAACTTGCGGGAAATCTATTGGTGGAGTAGGATGAAGAGAGATGTTGCAGAGTTTGTGGCTAAGTGCTCTACATATTAGCAAGTTAAGATAGAGCATCAAAAGCCTATTGGATCTATGCAGGAGTTCACTATTCCTACTTGGAAGTGGGAAGAAGTGAACATGGACTTCTTGACGGGTTTGCCTCAGACTCGTCATCATCATGATTCAGTTTGGGTCATTGTAGACAGAATGACCAAATTAGCTTATTTTCTTCCAGTTCATACCTCTTATTCAGCCGTGGATTATGCCAAGTTCTACATCAAAGAGTTGGTCAGATTGCACGGTGTTCCATTCTCTATTATCTCAGACAGAGGTACCCAGTTTACCTCTCATTTCTAAAAAGCATTCTGAAAGGGTCTTGGTGCCCAAGTTTATCTCAGTACAACCTTTCATCCTCAGACAGATGGTCAAGTAGAAAGGACCATTCAGACTTTAAAAGATATGCTATGGTCGTGTGCAATTGATTTCAAGGGTAGTTGGGATGACCACTTTTCTTTGATTGAGTTTGCATACAACAATAGCTATCATTCCAGTATTCGGATGGCTCCATTCGAAGATCTCTATGGAAGGAGATATATATCTCCGATCGGTTGGTTCAAAGTTAGTGAGGCCTCAATCATAGGGCCTGACTTAGTATTCGATTCCTTAGAAAAAGTCCAGTTGATTAGAGAAAGACTCCGGGCTGCTCGGAGCTGACAGAAGTCTTATGTAGATGTTCGTAGAAAAGATTTCAAGTTCGAGATTGGTGACTATGTCTATCTAAATATCACTCCCATGAAGGGAGTGAAGCGGTTTGGCAAGAAAGGGAAACTCATTCCCCGGTATATTGGTCCCTTCAAGATTCTCAGTCGATTTGGCAAGGTAGCTTATGAGCTCGAATTGCCTTCAGATCTAGCCTCAGTTCATCCAGTCTTTCATGTCTCTTTGCTCAAGAAGTCCATAGGTGACCCAACAGTTGTAGTCCCTATTCAGAGCATTGATGTTTAGAACAGTCTCTTTTATGAGGAGATTCCAGTTGAAATCCTAGACTATCAGACTCAAAGATTGAGGAACAAAGAAGTCCCTCTAGTTAAGGTTCTTTGGCAAAATCAGTCCGTCGAGGGAGCTACTTGGGAAGTAGAAGTAGATATGCGTACCAAGTATCCTCACCTCTTCTCCTCCAACTCAGATCAAGCTCAAGGTAACAGTTCTCCTTAAGCATACTAAGTTTCATGTTCAGTGTTCATCACATACTTGGTATCAAGTACCATTGCATATTCAGTCATGCATTCAGGTATCAATTCAGTTATAAAATTATGCATCAGACATGCATTCTCATTGTGTGAAATTTAGTTTCTCAGAACATCCAGTCATGCATTCATGAATCAATTACACATGCATCAGATATGCATGTTTAATATGATATAGTCAATTATCAGGTATGTTAGTCATGAGATCATGTTTCAGTTATTCATGTTCAGTATGTACGTTGGTCATCTTCTCCCCTCACTCTCAGTCTCATTCGAGGATGAATGTTCTCAAGGGATATATATTATAATACCCTATACTTTTTCCTATCTTGAAATCATCTCAAGAATGTTAAAATCCTTTCTTGGGTTCATAGGCTTACTCCTTACTCAGATAGTTTAGTCAGTTAGAGGTTTTCTAGACTATTATGTTCAAACAGTTGTTTCAGTTGTTTTGGGTATTTCATACCCCTTTTCAGATGTTGTGTTTTACTTCAGAAATCTGAACCTTATGGTCTTTCAGTTCATGTTTCCGCATTATTCAGTATTTTATGCAGTATACAAGTACAAATATCAGTCATGGGTTAGATTGTGGTCCTTCAGGGTCATGAGCACCGTGTAGCATTCCGGGTACCAGATTCGAGGCGTTATAGTAAACTAGTTGAACTCTTAAAACAACAACTTTTAGAACATTCACTTTAGTCTTTTGAAAAAAAGGAACTTCTTTGAAACTCAAGGACTTAAAACCCTAATAACTTTAAGACTTGAGACTCTAGGAAACTTGGGAGTTTCTTCTTCCCGACATAAACCATGTGACCTATAGGGAGTCAAATGTCTTTCCCATGTTGGAGAGAGATGTTCTATCCTTCCCATCGAAGTAGAACCTTTTACTTTTAGTGATCACTAGCTTAACCCACTTGGGGTAAATCAAATCCTATGGTGGCTCGTAGTTTTGGGGCATGAGACCTTGGAATCAATCCCAACTCGGTACTAAATACTACTCCCTTACTTAAGCTCAGAACTTTTAAGAAAAATCCACCTTAAGCAACTCAAAAATATGCAATGGAAGCCATCTATGCTTCCTTTTAGCTTAAATCAAATGGTGTGGATGTTCTTTCTTAGCTTAGGATTAAAATCAACTCTTTTCTTGAAACTTTGGTAGACTATCACCAATAGGCTTTGAAACTTTAATAGCATGGAAATATCAATACACTTCTTGAAACACTTTAGAAAGTATCAACAATTCATTCTTGGACTTAAGGCAAGTATATTCTTAAAGGATCAAAATTTCACAATAAAGCTTAATTCATGACACCAATCTTGGAAACCCTTGAATATATCACATCAGTATAGGAATGTGTAATTTATAGCATGAATTATCAACTCAAACCATAAATAAGCAAAATAATCATGCAATTCAAAGCTTGAACAACTTATCAATTCATATTCTCCAAAATAATATAATTTTGGGTACAGACCCACTTGCAAAAACATGAAATTCATTTATAAAAACTGAATCTTTAGGCACAAGAACGAAACAAGTGTTCTTGTTCAAACCGCACATACCTTAAATTAGGAGCTTTGGATGAACTCTATCCCTTGGGAATCTATTCGTACACTTGAATGGATATTCTTGATGCTCTTAGTTTGAGGAATCCAATTCTTGAATCAATTTGAAGAATTAATAGTGAACTTAGGAGATTCTTAGAATTTAGTTTGGATGCTTAGGGTTTTTAATTTGATAGAATTTTTGAGAAAATTAGTATATGATGCTTGGAATGACCTTGGATTAGGTGTTTGGACGATTTAAGGGGCTTGGAAAAAGTCCAAAGTGCCCTTTTTAAATTCTGTACGAATCTGGAAAAAACCAATTTTATGGGCCACCGCGACTTGCCACTATCGTGGTGGCTCTCTGGAATTTGACAAATGGGATTATGGGGGTCATCAAGATGTGGTGCTATCATGTTGTCCCACTGGTTGGGACCTGGAACTTCAGCGCAATGCTCTGCTATTGCAGAGTTCCACTGGAAATTGACAATTGTCAAATAGACCCTCTCCTCAACGAGTCAAGCACTAAAATGACGTTGTTTTACGACTAGGACTTAAATTAGCCATAGCTTCTTTCCCAGTTATCGGATTTGGGAAGATCTTATATCGTTGGAAAGATAATTAAATTTCCCATATGATAAAAATTTGAAATTAGGGAAATTCTATATGGTTTAAATGATACTCACTTAGGGAGTCATTTCTTAACCTTCTCGAGGCAAAATTAAGCTTAAGAAAAGTTTGGGGTATTACATTATAATTTTTCATGATCTCAATTAAACATTCAAACTCAATTTAATACATACATATACATGAGTACAAATCAATTTAGGGGAAAATCCTCAAGACCAAACCAATAATATCATTTAAAGAGTTCATAATGCATAACTGCAAATGCAAATTCCAAAACCCCTTTATAAATTCATGATTTTTATAACTTTAAACCTTATTCTATGTGTTTTCAACAAGCTCACATAGTTTAGGAAAACCCCACGTACCTTAAATTACAAGGTTTAAGGAGTAGAAATTGAATCTTAATTTGTTCCTTGAAAATCTTGGACTTAAGGAGTGGTTTTCTTGATTTCTTGTTCTTGGAGGAAACCCTAGTTTGATCTTATTTTGAGAGTTAAGAGGAAGTGTTTGGATGTTTTATAAATGATAATGATTGATTAATAATGCTTAAGGAGGTGATTTAATTCATGTGAAGGGTTTTTAGAGTGAGGGAAAGACCAAAATACCCCTAAGGAACCCAAAACAAATCACATAATTGCATCAGTTAACGACCTGGGATGATGGACCGTCACTCAGGTGATAGGCCGTCACCCAGGTCATCACTTTTGGGCTAGTTTTAACCATTCACTGTCTTAGGCTGATGACTAGGTCTGATGGGCCATCACCCAGCTGATAGGTCGTCAGCCTCACCATCACATTTTGGCAAACAGACACTTTAAAGTAAAATGAGCATAACTATCTACTCCCATATCGGATTAAGGTAAAGCCGGTGGCATTGGAAATAAGACTCAAAGAACTTTCATTTGATATATAGAACATCTCAAAATTCGATATATACAAAATGTTATGGTTGATGGAAATTGACCCAAGTTTAGATGCTCACTAAAACTCAATTGATAGGAAGGCTTTCAACTCGCCTTTGAGATAAGGGACCTCTATGATCTCAATTCAAGACCAACTAGATTCTCACACTACACAATTGATTAACACACTAAATTTTCATAGGATTTATTGGCTTTTGGAACCTTTACACATAAAAATGATGGTTTACATTCTAGCCCAAAAGTGTGGGGTGTTACATTATCTCCCCTTTGGGATCATTCATCCCCGAATGATGGGTAGGGACTTGTTGAAGCTATAAAGGTATGGAATAAGGAACCTAACCTCGCATTGAACATTTTTCCTCATCAAAATATGCAAAGGCATCGAAAGAGCATTATGATAACCCCAAGTTAAACGCGTAAGCACGAAGCATGAGGTAGTGAAACTTTACTTAGGGATGACCTTGCACATGAGTTCTATAAATAATTATCATCACAACATAAGGCATGAGTTTATTTGGTGATCATAGGCCCTATTTACATCAGTACTAATCATGAAATCAGATTTCGCAGGAGACAGGATTTAGAAGAATTTTCTACCTTACAAGATACAACGAATGGACCTTAAGTTTAGAGACACTATTCATCTATGCCCCAATATTAATCAACATACTCCATAATTTCCAACGTACGATTCTCCCATAAAACATCTAACCACAAGAATTTTGTGTCCCACCATATAATAATTTTATGTTGAAGCTAAACTTGGAGGAAAGAGGTTCTAACTTAAACTACGAGACCCTGCACTCTACATCACATTAAGAAATAACCTCACCCTATAACTATAATCAAACAACCTCATGTCTTAATTCAAGGAATACTAACCACACGGCACATTGGTTTATGTTTTCATCAATCACAAAATTTAAGTCTATCATTACTACACCCACTTCATGGATCTCCCAACTAAGACTATCTATTTCAATCATTCTTACTTTAATTTTCACCACATAACTCCTTCTTAACTATCTCACATAATGAAAGAACATCTCCTTCTTCCCCCTACTCCTATAACCTTATCTCTAGAAGTCACATCAAAATATCTGTCTTAAAAAACATCTACTCCCCCACCCAACACACTACCACACTTTCACAATCACCGTCATACTGACATACAGAGGGTCATTGAGAGACCCAACCTCAAACATCATGAATGGATGTAACACTTATCAATTCATAGTTTATACTTATTTCACTACTCAAGGAGGGATATAAAGTAAAGATACGATAAAATAGACATGGAGTGCTTCAGATATCAAGTCTTTGATCATAAGTAAAGGGTCGTTTGGCATAACCACAACATAACAAGATTTCTTAGGATATACTACGGTGAGAAACATAGGTACACAAATCTTATGATTTGTATAACATAAGGTCGGAATTCATAAAGTCAATGATTGACACAAAGATTGATACTTAATGTTATTGCTTATCATTTTCATAGCTAAGATAGTAATAAGTTTACACAACCTTATCGATTTGTCTAATTCTAGCATAAAATGATTCAGTGACGTACAAAAACATGTTTTCTTTGGACCAAGCATGCTGTGAGACATAGGTTTTGATCATGAGCAACATAACATATGGCTTGGATACTTGAAATATTGGATCACTGAGGGACATTATTGCTTCTTGTATGGATATCGGAACATGACATGAGTTACATAGAGAGCTCAAACCTTAGACATAGGCAAGACATGAATATATAAGACATTGGTAGAAGTCCATTCAAATCGAAGTAGGAGGAGCTTGCTTGAATAGGAATTGATTTAACATGATTCTTACTTGAAACTATACACCACAAAAATAATTTGGGAACTACTTTAATCTATCATCTCCCCCTTAGATCAAAGTCACCCTCCTAGAATTCGGAATATAACCTCCAATCAATCTATAACCATAGTTCTCAATATAATAGGGGATATCAGTATATACACGAACATAAACTTCCTTCAAGAATTTTACATAAAGACACTAATTTTTTTCTCAGTCATCCCCCTTCAGGGATACTAATAATATGTAATACCCCATATTTCTGTAGCCTAAATTAACCCTCAGTACATAGGTTATCCTAAATAAAATTTTTGAAATACTGAGTAATTTTTAGATTTTAGCCTTCCATTGTTTAGGAAATTCAGTTATCTTTTCAACAATATAAAATTTCCCTAAATCTGACAATCGAGTAAGAAGTTATGGCAATTTTAAGTTTCAGTCACTAAACATCGTCATTCAGGTCTGTAGTGCGTCGCAGAGTGTGTTAAAATAGCAATTGTAAATTTCCAGTGTTGCTCCATGATATTAGCACGTACACCATAGACCCAGTTCATAATTGTTAATTTTTAGTGTACCAGAACGCGATTCCACCGTGTCGCGGTGCACTTCCAGTTCACAAACAAAGTGGCAACGTGATACCACCACATCGTACCACCATGCAATTTCTCAGCCATCATTTTTTAGTGGTCCAGTGCGATGGCGGTGAGTTGTGCCAGGGGTCTAGATCGGGAAAATTTCTTGAAAAATTAAAGTTGTATCCAGGGTTAAAACAGTCTTTTTCCATGATTTTATTCTACCCAGATGTGGGATTTAAGCCCTAAAAACGTGTAAAACCCTTCATTATTCACTTTCCTCCCAAATCAAAAGATAATTCTCTCTTAATAAATCAAACCCTAGCTCTCAAGAATAAAGGTCAATCCCAAGAATATCTCCAAGAACTCATCAAATTAAGGTATGTTAGATGTTCAACCATGGATCCTTACCTTCCATGGAGCTCAAGAATACTTTTTTAATATACAATATATATGATTTATGATTTCCATGTTTGAATTAGGTTGAATTCATATTCATGATGTTGTTTGAGTTTTAATCCATGATTTAGATTACAAGTTCCAAGAATTGATTCTAGTATATGCTAAATTATATGATATTCATGATAAACCCTTCAATTTGCAAGTTGATTGTTGTAACCTTGTTAACCCAAAGTGTTTATGATTTAATGAACCAAGCATGATTCCCATGTGTTTGATAAATTATCTATGAGAATGAAATAATGCCATTATAGAATGCTAACATGTAATCCCCATTCATGTACAAGTTAAGGTTTGATGGAATGTCTCTATGAATAAATTATGACCAAGTGAACATTGTTATGTTATTTAAGATTATGCTTTTCTTTACTTGTCATGATATCGAGTCCTGGGGGTATTTAATACCCGACAACTTATTTGTTTAATCAGAGCCAGTTTCAGTTACAAAATAGTATCAGTTATGTCATGATCAGTAGTACTCTCAGTTTATTACAGAACATAGTAGAACTCAGTCAATTATAGAATTTAAGAAAACTCAGTAATCTCAGTGACTTTAGTCCAGTTCAGTCTAGTATAACAGTTCAATGTCTTTCAGTTAGGAGTTGGATTCAGCATCGAGTGAACCCAAAGACGGGGGCTCACCTTCCAGCAGAGGGTGTGATCCTTAGAAGCAATCCTTGCATTCCAAAACTACGTACCCATCATAAGGTGAGACATCAAACCTTCTATTTGAGGGTTGATGAGGTGCTCTACCTGCCAGTAAAGGGCACCACCATTCTCGTTTAGGGAACCTACCTGTAGAGGGTTACTCTTCAACATATTTTTACCCATAGCACAGTACTGACACCCTTCTAATTTGGGTTACAGATTTGAACCCAGCTCAGTTATCTTATCTTCTTTGGGGCATGTCGGTTAGATGATTACCTCCCACAGTTTCAGTTTTGGTCTCAGTCTTCAAAATAGAACTCAGTTCAGTTCTATAGAATCAGGACTATCAAATACAGTCACTCAGATAAAAATAATTTAGATTATCAGTCATCCCAGATTATAAGTATATTCAGTTATCATTTATTAGATTCATTTCCAGTATGCTCAGTCCTAGTATGCACAGTATGTTCAGTAGTTACAGATTCTTCATATATGTTAATCCAGGTCTTGCATATCATTCAATTAGTTATTGTTCATGCATATGAACCCATGCATTCAACCTTATCTCATTTACCATACCAGTACATTCCCACGTATTGACCGCATACCCATTTCTTACGCTATGACATTTCATATCATAGGTTCAAACGCTTAGGTTCCTGACTGCGCTTAGCTAGATTCAGTCAGTAGTAGAAGAATTAGCAGTGTGTTCTCATCTATTGAGGATATGATTTTATTCTAGTACTTCAGCTTAGCAGTATTTTGGTAGATGGAGTTAGTTGGGGGATTTTCCTATCAACTCCACTTTCAGACAGATTTAGTTAGAGGCTTTTTCAGATTAGATTTTCAGATAGTATTCAGATTCAGATGCTATTATATTTTATCAGTATTTTAGATATTTTGAACCTTATGGAAATTTAGCCCATTATTCCATATTTATTTCAGTATTATTATTCAGTGCTCACAACAGATAACATTCATGGGTTAGTTTGTAATCCTTCGGGGTTGCAAGCATGGTGTGACGACTAGGGGTTAGTCTCGAGTCGTTACAAACTTGGTATCAGAGCCTAAGGTTCAATAGAGTCCTAGGGAGTCTGAAAAGACGCATCGCGTAGAGTCTTGTGCATGGTGTGTAGCACGCCACACTTATGGACAAGAGGCTATGAGATATTTTTAGCAAAAGTTTACCTTCTTTCAGTATTCATATCATGCGAGTAAGCATGAGATCAAGTTAATCTCTCAGTATAATCCACTCCTTCCTTTTGTTTACAGAACATTCCTCCTAAAAGGACTAATAAAAAAAACCAGTCAGCACCCAGCCCATTCAGGCAGATCCCCTGGATGAACATGTCTCTCACGCAGAATTCAGAGCATCATTCACTACTCTAGCCAATTCAGTAGTAGCTCAGAATAAATAGCCAGCTGCTATTCCAGCCAACCCAATGGCCAATACTGCTGCAACCAGAATTCGAGACTTCACCCGAATGAATCCTCCTTCATTTATGGGATCTAAGTTAGAAGAGAATCCACAGGAGTTCCTCGATTAGGTTCAGAAAGTTACAAGTATCATGGTAGTGACTTCCAGTGAGAGTGCTAAGTTAGCTACCTATCATCTACAAGATGTAGCCCATACGTGGTTTAAGTAGTGGAAGGTAGACAGGGGTATAGATGAAGTGCCCATAGAGTTTTCTACTACCTTCCTAGAAAAATTCTTTCCCTTAAAGCTGAGATAAGCCAAAGTGTTACAGTTCATCAATCTCAAACAAGGTACTATGAGCGTAAAAGAGTATTCCCTTAAGTTTACTCAGTTAGCCAGGTATGCTCCCCATGTAGTGGAAGACAGTAGGTCCAGAATGAGCAAGTTCGTATCTGTAGTGTCAGATAGTATGTTTAAGGAGTACAAAACAACAATGTTGATTAAAGAGATAGACATATCTAGGCTTATGGTCCATGCTAAACAGATTGAGGAGTAGAAGCGTAAGAAGGAGAGAGAGAATAAGAGGGCTAGAATAGGTTGCTTTAATTTCAGTCAGCCTAAGTCAGAAGGCGATAACCATTCCCAGTTTTTTCCAAAGTCTTCAGTCCCATCTCCGTCCTCAGCCTGTGTACCGATGACCCAGGATAGCGTAAGTAATGGTCGTACTAATATATTTTGCTGCGGGTGTGGTAAGAATCATAAGGATATGTGCAGAGCTGGCAGTGAGGTTTGTTTTGGGTGTGGCAAGCCAGGCCACAGAGTCAAAGATTGTCCTCAGTCAGGTTCTCAGGGTCAGGATAGTCTCCTTTAGCTCAGTTAGGTCACCCAAATCAACTAGGTGTCGCTTCTAGTACCACCAATGGGCAACGCCTAAATAAGTTTTATGCACTTCAATCCAAAAAAGATCAGGAAAGTTCTCCTGATGTGTTCACTGGTATGTTATAAATCTCTCATTTACATTTTATGCCTCAGCTTCAGATCCCAGATATTCAGTCACTATTTAGTTCGTACATGCCTCATGCATTATCTCATGTTTTTCTTTAGTATCTCAGCCAAGTCAGCATTCTCGAGGGGCATAGTGCCCAAGGGGGAGATGCACTATAATCCCCGAGCTATTATGATCTAAACCTTCCATTTTTTCTTCACGTAGAAAATCCAGTTGAAGTAATGGGTCCTTATAGTTGACCCCCAAGTCCCAATTTCAGCCATATGACCATCCCCCTTTCATGACACGTATCCAAAGAATCAGTTCAATTTATGTATCATGATTCAAACTTAGTCATGTCCTCATGTTCCCGTTCATGCATATTCAGTCACGTATTCATTAATCCGTTCAGACATGTACTCATGCATCAGACATGCATGTTCAGAATGTAAGTTCAGTCTATTAGACCAGTTATGTAATCATGCTTCAGTTGTGCATGTCTAGTTCAGTACGTAAACTCTTTCTGTCCGTACTCTCTCAGCTTAACTAGCCACATTCAAGGATGAATGTTCCCAAGAGAGAGAAATTGTAATACCTCATATTTCTCTAGCCTAGATTAACACTACATACATGGGTTATCCTAAATAAATTTTTTGAAAAACTTAGTAATTTTCAGATTTTATCCTGTCATTGTGTAGGAAATTCAATTAGCTTTTCAACGATATAAAATTAGCCTAAATCCGACAACCGGGTAAAAGTTATGGCGGTTTTAAGTTTCAATTGTTAAACATTATCATTTAGGCCTGTAGAACGTCCAGGGTTAAAACAATCTTTTCCCATGATTTTATTCTGCCCAGATGTAGGATCTTAGCCCTAAAAACGTGTAAAACCCTTCATTATTCACTTTTCCCCAAAATCAAAAGATAATTCTCAGCAAACCCTAACTCTCAAGAATCAAGGTCAATCCTAAGAATTTCTCCAAGAACTCATCAAATTAAGGTATGTTAGATGTTCATCCATGGATTCTTACCTTCCATGGAGATCAAGAATCCTTTTTCAATATGCAAGATATATGATTTATGATTTCCATGTTTGAATTAGATTGAATTCATGTTCATGATGTCGTTTGAGTTTTAATCCATGATTTAGATTGCAAGTTCCAAGAATTGATTCTAGTATGTGCTGAATTACATGATATTCATGATAAACCCTTCAATTTGCAATTTGATTGTTGTAACCTTGTTAACCCTAAGTGTTTATGATTTAATGAACCAAGCATGTTTCCCATTTGTTTGATAAATTATCTATGAGAATGAAATAATGTCATTATAGCATGCTAACATATAATCCCCATTCATGTACAAGTTAAGTGCTTGATGGAATGTCTCTATGAATGACTTATGACCAAGTGAACATTGTTATGTTATTCAAGATTAAGCTTTTATTTACTTTTCATGCTATCGAGTCCTGGGGTATTTAATACCCGACAATTTAGTTGTTTACCTAGAGCCAGTGTCAGTTACAGAATTGTATCAGTCATGTCACAATAAGTAGTACTCTTAGTCCATTACAGAACTCAGTAGAACTCAGTTAATTACAGAATTTAGGAAAACTCAGTAATCTCAGTGACTTTAGTCCAATTCAGTCCAGTATAACAGTTCAGTGTCTTTCTATTAGAAGTAGAATTCAGCACCGAGTGAACCCAATTATGGGGGCTCACCTGCTAGTAGAGGGTGTGATCCTTAGAAGAAATCCTTGCATTCCAGAACTACATAGCAAGTGTAGGGTGAGACATCAAACCTGCCAGTTGAGGGTTGATGAGGTGCTCTACCTGCCAGTAAAGAGTACCACCGTTCTCGTTTAGGGAACCTACCAGTGGCACGGTACTGACACCCTTCCAATTAGGATTACATATTCGACCCCAACTCAGTTATCTTATCTTATTTGGGGCATATTGGTTAGATAATTACCTCCCACAGTTTTAGTTTCTGTCTCAGTCTTCAGAATAGAACTCAGTTCAGTTCTACTGAATCAGGACTGTTAGATACAGTCACTCAATTGACAGTAATTCAGATTATCAGTGATCCCAGATTATCAGTATATTCAGTAATCAATTATCAGATTCAGTTCTAGTATGCTCAATCCCAGTACGCATAGAATGCTCAATAGTTACAGATCCTCCATGTATGTTAATCCAGCTCTTGGATATCATTCAGTTAGTTATTGTTCATGCATATGAACCCATGCATTCATCCTTACCTTATTTAGCATACCAGTACATTCCCACATACTGATCGTATACCCATTTCTTGTGCTATGATGTTTCATATCATAGGTTCAGACGCTCAGGTTCCTGACTACGCTTAGCCAGATTCAGTTAGTAGTAGCATATTTAGGAGTGAATCCTCATCTATCGAGGATATACTTTTATTTCAATACTTCATCTTAGCAGTATTTTGGCAGATGGAGTTAGTTGGGGGATGGTCCCATCAACTCCACTTTCAGACAGATTCAGTTAGAGGCTTTTGAAAACTAGATTTTCAGACAGTATTCTGATTCAGATGTTATTATATTTTATTAGTATTTTAGATTTTTTGAACCTTATGGCATTTCATCCCATTATTCTGCATTTATTTTAGTATTATTGGTTAGTGCTCACAATAGTTTGCGGTCTTTTGGGGTCGCAAGCACCGTCTGACGACTAGGGGGTAGTCTCGGGTCGTTACATCATAACTTTCTCTAACCCCAAAGTCACCAACTTATGACTAACATTATTATGGGCATGGGCATCCACGCTTCTAAACACTTAACACTCTATCTTCAACTCCTTAGAATACTCGCATTACACCTCTAATCACATAACTTACAACTTAACAAAATTTGTAAAACCATACCCAAGGATCATATTGCGTACCTATATTTCCTTAATTTGTTTCTAATGAACACTGTACAACAACTCACCAGACTTCTCCATACTACAATTTCAATAACACAAACTAGGTATGCAAAACACTTATACACATAAATGCTAAACCTTTTCTTTTTAAGTATACTCTACAGGCATTGCTTTCCAAGAATGCTACTCTTAATTTTTCACTATCCTCTATTATCATCAACCTACAATTTGCAGTCTTTTGAGTATAGACATCCTCACTCTTTATCAAATAAAAATCCACTCTCCACTACTTAACCTTCTAACATTAGATCGTTAATCACATAACTTATATCATAAAATCTTACCTAATGCCATACTACCAGGGGTGCAACTTATTCTTATATACTTACACCCTTATCCACTTAATGACTCATGCATAATTCATCATTTTAACACTAGTCCTCATATACACATATACCTCACAATTACCACTTAACTTTTCATAAATTATCAACCTAGGCTCTTTCACAAATCACATCAAGCCTACTAATTCATTTCCACAAAACATACATTATTAATCTTAGGCTACTACTCTTACCACCATATTCTACATCTAAAGTTCAAACCTATAGTCTAGCAACAATCACATACCACCGGTGAAGCATGCAACATATTATACTAGTCCATCAAATTGGGAAATTAACTCAAAATACTCATTTCATTTAACTACTGCCTACAATCGTAATCCCTCCATGGCATCACTATTACAGCTCAAAATCCACTACATACCTTCTCACATGAGTACGAGTTCACAACCACTAAAGAAAATAAGGTCAAGGGGGTAAAGTCACATAATAGACATGGTCAACCTTAATCTTATATTATAACCCAATACGATCTTATCTACATATTCTACTTTCTCACATTATACTTACTTACCCAAGAATACATTTAGACTACCTTCAAATTCCACATACAATAATGTGTTTATACTTATAACTTATTAGCTAATCTAACCATTTTCATTCACAGCCTATAAGGGATTTTTGTAACCACCATAACTATCCACTCTGGCTCTTTCCTATTTTTAATAAATAATTAAAAAAAAGCCAAACACTTTCTCCTCACACCACCATACAATCTACAAGTCTTGCAGCAATATTATTTAACCACCATAAAAGAGAGAGAGCCACCCCTAAATCAAAGGGTTATAAAACTAAAACTACTTATTTATGCAATAGTCACCCTCACTCTGACTGCTAACCTAGTGACTTCATGTCACCAACTTATGGACCATTTAAATACCATTAGGTTATGACACTTTAACATATACTACTACTCGGGTGGAAATACAATTCCAACATTCTGCTACACAACATTCCCTGCAACACGAATTTTTAAATAGCTGGATACACTTAAATACCTCAGGCTCAAAAGCATGATTTCATCAGGATCAAAGTTTACACTAGAATCAATACACCTTAAAGCACTAACGGACTCCTCTCAAGTCCTTCCATAATTTTATAATCTTTTTATGACTCAATAAAAAAGAACCATACCATTTAGATTCTAGACTTCTCCACTTGAATCACCTCAATAATGAGACATATCTGAGAACATCAGTGTAAGGAAAGAATTGGGATAACTTTATTTTCGTATGGGTGACACCATAGAACAAACTAGAGAATGAAAGAGGAATATTCTGACTACATAGCATGAACTAGAACATGAAGAAAGAGAGACATTCCTAAATGCCTTATAGCCTCCTACTTACAGGTGTGTCACGCTACATACCCATAAAAAAAACTCTACCCGACACAATTTCGTAGACACCCTGGAACCATGAACCGTGCTTTTATACCAAAATTGTCATGACCCGAGCCGGGGCCCTAGCCGTAATGAGCATCCCAAACCATGAAGGCCCGAGCGCTCTTCTAAATCTGGTAATCAGGCACAATATTCATATAATATAAGAAAATTTACAGAAAACAACACATGACAGAACCATGGTCAATCTCATAACTTGAACAATTTGAAAAGGATATTCTAAGTATTCTAAACATGTGACAACCGTCTGCAAAATCTCTAACATTATAATATCCATCATAAATCTGAAACATAACTGGGACAAGGCCCCCAGTAGACCATAAAATGAATGAAGCAATGAAATCTGAAAAATTAGGCCCTTCAAAATAGAGAAGGCTCACCAACTGCAACTTCTGACACATACGAATCTACTGCTGGATGGGACCGCGGGACTATTCCTCAGATCCTGAGATATAGGGGGTCAATACATGTGTAATGGTACGTAGAGAAATCCAAAATGTTGTGTTTATATATATATAACATAGATGAGAGCAAGTCTGAAATATCATGAATGAAATAGTTTAAAACATATGGGCAATTTCAATGATCTTAAAACAATTTTGATAATTCAGTTCTAATCTTTGTATTATTTCTGAGTTAGGTGGTATTCCCTACAATTCTATGACCCCACAAGCTATATGGAGCTCTCTCTTGACTCGGTGACCAAGCCCCCAACCCAAGTTTGCCGCAAGAGTTGAAGTTTCTAATTCTGATTCTGATACGCCACAGAGCACTAGGCCAGCATATAATCCCTCTTGGGGATGCAATAACCTAAATCGGCAAAACATGGTTTTGGGTAATGAGTTTTATGAACTCGTGCCTTCTTCGGGTAATCACCTAATATCTCTTGAGCCTATTTTTAACCTTTTCTGAAAAATCATCATTCAAAACTCACATTATAAAAATATAAGTGAAATCTGACTTCTATTATATTCTGAATCTATTATGGCATTATCTGGGTTGGTGTCGTCACACCAAGACTTGCAAGTCATATTTCTAAGCCATAAAATTTCATAGTAAAGTCTATTTTTTCAAGAATAAGGTTTGTACCACCATACTTCCAACAATTTATGAAAATTTATACTTCAAAACATTTATCAAATTATGCAAAGATCACTCTTTTCAATATTTCAACAAACATGTGGTGGTCATGAAGTTTGTGACAAAATATGCAACTCTTTCGCTATATATCTTCAGCATTTATCAATATGTAAAAGCACCTTCTCCTCTATTCAAAACCATAATCAAGTCATAAATAATAATCAAGACATTTGTATCTTGCTTCTCTAAATGCAATTTAAATAACTCATAACGTACTAAAACAAAAGGCTTAGTAACAAGAGAGGGGTTATAATTGTTCATGCTCTCAATTAAACATTCAAACTCAATTTAATACATACATATATATGAGTACAAATCAATTTAGGGGAAAGGCCTCAAGACAAAAACAATAATATCATTTAAAGAGTTCATAATGCATAATTGTAAATGCAAATTCCAAAACCCCTTTATAAATTCATGATCTTTATAACTTTAAACCTTATTCAATGTGTTTTCAACAATCCCAAGTAGTTTAGGATAACCCCAAGTACCTTAGATTACAAGGTTAAAAGAGTAGAACTCGAATCTTGATTCGTTCCTTGGAAATCTTGGACTTAAGGATTGATTTTCTTGATTTCTTGTTCTTTAAGGAAACCCTAGTTTGATCTTATTTTGATAGTAAAGAGGAAGTTTTTTTATGTTGTGTAACTGATAATGATTGATTAATAACACTTAAGGGGGTGATTTAATTTGTGTAAAAGGTTTTTGGAGTGAGGGAAAGATCAAAATACCCCTAAGGAACCCAAAAAAAAGCATAATTGCATTAGTTGACGACCAGGGTTGATGAGTCGTCACTCAGGTGATAGGCCATCACCCAAGTCATCATTTTTGGCCTATTTTTCACAACTCACTACCTTAGATAGATGACTAGGTCTGACGGGACGTCAACCAGCTGATAGGTCATTAGCCTCACCATCACATTTTGGCAGACAAACCTTTAAAGTAAAATGAGCATAACTATCTACTCCCATATCGAATTAAGGCAAAGTCGGTGGCATTGAAAAGAAGACTCAAAACCCTATCATCTGATATATAGTAGGCTACCTAATTCGATATATACGTAAAGTATGGTCAATGGAAGTTGACCCAAGTTTAGACGCTCACTAAAACTCAATCGATTGGAAGACTTTCAACCCACCTTTGAGATAAAGGACCTCTATGATCTAAATTCAAGCCCAACTAGATTCTCACACTACAAAATTTATTAACACACTAAATTTTCATAGGGCTTATTAGCTTTTGGAACCTTTACACATAGAAATGATGGTTTACATTCTAGCCCGAAAGTGTGGGGTGTTACAGGGTTTCATCCATATTTTGAGATTCTTTAGTAGTTTTGATACAAAAAACTTGGGGGTTTAAGGGTTTCTATAAGTAAAATGTTTCCACATTATTTATTGTACTTATGTTAATTTTAACATGGATATGGTCTGTTGATTTATGGAATTGATTAGTCATCTACTTTTGGCTAAGTATTGGTTAATCTTGGGCTAGTTATTCCTCCCATGGTGGGTTAGGATGGATGGCACTGATGATGAGTTTGGGTGGTGACAACTTATGTGCTAATTTCTTGTATTGGGAGTAATGAGAATGGTGCTGCTACATAGTAAGGTGGTGAACATCTTTGTTGGTACCCATATAATGATTAAGGCTAAAAATTAAATTTTATAACTTATTTTGGATAATTTCTTATTCTTAATTGTTGGATTGTTTTGTGAAAAGTGAATTATTGGATATACTGAACATCATTGGTGTCAAGACACAAAAGTTCAGGTTGTGGTGGAACTTACCTCGAAACTTGACTTAGTAAGTAAACCAAAACCCACCTGAAAATAAACAAGAAAATAATAAGAGAGAGTAATATAAAACAAGATTCTAAAATGAAGTCAGGCTATAACATAAAAAATAGCAAAAATCCAAACCAATTACATAAACTCCAAAATAATGTCATAAGTAGAAGAGCGTCTAATACATAGTCTGGAAATTGAAAATACAAAATCTGTCTCTGAATACTATTAAAGACATGATAAGGATAGATAGAGGATGGAATAATTATTCGAACGAGGAGCTCACCAGATACTCCTTAAGGTCAACTGCTACTGCATAAATCAGCTGTTATATCTCATACTCACACTGGGATCAACATCGAACGAGCATAATAAGGCTGAGTACAGTTCACTTGTACTCAGTAGGTATCATAAGCCAGCTGAGCAAAGTAGAAAATAACACAAGTAAAATATACAATGAACACATCACCCACAAATAGAAAATTCTCAAACGGTAACTCACACTACCTCTACTAATAAGTCTATATTGTAAGATTAAAGAGAAAAAACTATACACAAAGTATATATAGAATCTAAGTACACATCAAGAGTCTATATAAGGAAACAAGTCGATGCAATGCAATGCTGTAATAGAGGGACTTATGTATATACCTTCCAAGCCTTAGTACTTTAAGACAAGACAAATGGTGTTTTACGACCTATATACTTTCATAATATTAACAAATCTTACCAGCAAATGACCAAAACCTAGGTTTCCATTATTTCACAAACCACCTTGTTGGTAATGACCTCGACTAAGGGTTTTATAAAAAGAGTTTCCATTTTTTCTTTCAAAATCATAATATATCAATGGCATCAAATCTCATGAACATCTAAAAATGATGTGAGGATATAATTCTCATAACCAATAAGTATGAAGACAAGCATATTTCAATACGGTATGAATGATCTCAAAATCTACTCCATATAAGAATGATTCATAGTATAAGAGATTATAGGGTACCACAAGTATGTATATTCATGTATGACATCAAGAATCTCATTTAAAATCATCATTCAGGTATCAATTATGTGAAAAAGGAAACTAAATTCTAAAATAAGGGCTATAATATCTTGTCAATCCCCCACTCGGGCGCACAATAATAATTATGACAAATAATGCACAAGGTCTGAATCATCAAATAAAGCCCCCACATATCACATCATTTACCTCTTCTCAAGTTAATAATAATATGCAAATAAGCAACCACAGGGAAACAGGATAATAATAATAAACTCAAAATACGATTTCCATGTCTGAAGCCCTAACCTATAGCATGATTTACAACTTCATTAACTACCTAACTCAATCTGAAAAAATTTAAGCCATAACATACATTAAAGCTTTGATATCTAAGCCTAGAATTCTCAATGTAAAGCCTTTATTCTTTGAAAGGTCTTTTGACAACCCAAAACTATCAAAAAAATCATCTATGCATCAAAAGAAAGTTAACAATGCCCATATTTTCTACATTTAAAATGGATCCAAAATCTGTCTGAAAAATAAGTTTAAAAATAATGGGATAAAACAAAAATTTCTAGTTTAGAAACATGTTCCTCAATATCATAGGAGTCTACAGTTGAAGAGCCACGTAAAACTGAGTTAAAAACTCGGCATAAATGAAACAAAAACCATTTTAATAGTTAAACGGCAAAATCCCCCAATTTCTAATTTGAAAATCAAGGTTTGGAAGTTATTTTAAAGATGGGGTGGATGGAAACTAATGGGAATAAGGATTTGGAGCCTACCTAACATGAGTGATGAAGAAAATTCCAAAATTCGACCTTTCTCAAAGCTCTCAAGTCCAAAAATGGAAGAAAATCATAAAAATTGAGCTTATACACTGTTTTGTGAATAGTACCTCATGATAACGACCCAAGACTAGAGATCAACAGGATTGACACTGACTTGGACAAATAATAGGCCATCACATTTGCATCAAGGCATTGATATTTGTTAAGATCGATAACTCAGACCATCACATTTGCAACAACATGATTTCATTCACAATGCTAGGAAATAAACCTGACCCAAACTGATAAACCATGAAAAACATGGTTCCACTCTCACATTTGCAATAGAAAGAGTTTACCTTCTCCGTTATTGCAACCAGAGCTCACGAATACGAAGAAGGTTTTTTCCTTGCACCAGATACAACTATTCAGCTAAAAATACAACTTTATGAATTCTCCGAATAGGCCCTCAGGATTCTTTTGCGACCTCATAGAAAGATATCATAAACCTCCAAGGCCAAAGGCTACTCCTGAGTCAAGAAATAAGCTAGACTCCTTATATTAGTCAACTTACGACTCAAGGCGTCCACAACTATATTTACCTTGCCTAGATGATAAAGAATATTGAGTTCATAGTCCTTAAGCAACTCAAACCAATGCCACTATCTCATATTAAAATCTCGCTGACTGAAGAAATATTGTAGGCTAAAATGATCAAAGAAAATCTCACAACGGATCCCATGCAAGTATTGCCGCCACAACTTCGACACAAAGACAAATGTTGTTAACTCTAAGTCATGGGTAGGGTAATTTTCCTCATGGGGCTTCAACTGATGAGAAACTTAAGCAATTACCTTACCTTGCTGCATCAACAAAGCACTCAATCCAACTCCAATAGCATCACAAAATTTGGTAAATCTCATGCCCTACTTAGGAAGTCAAGATAGGCACCAAATCAACAACTCCTTGTTCTTTTGAAAACTCGCCTCACAAGCATCCAACCATTGACATACCACCTTCTTATGAGTCATCTTGCTCAAAAAGTCAAAATAAACGAAAAACCCTTCATAAAATACAGATAATAACCTCTAAACCCATACAACTCTAAATCTCAGTAGGAGAAGTTGGTCTAGCCTAAGAATGAATAGCTACTATCTTGGATGGATTAACCATAATGCCGCCATTAGTCACCACATGCCCTAAGAAAGAAATAGAATCCAAACAAACTTACACTTAGAGAAATGGCCATATAACTTTTCATTTCATAATCTCTAAATAATAGTACTCAAGTGTCTTACATGGTCAGCCTTATTTTTGGAGTAAACAAAGATGTCATCTATAAATACAATAAAAAGAGTCGAGATACAATTAAAATACCTGGTTCATCACCTCCATGAAATTTGTTGGGGCATTGGTAGACCCAAGGGACATGATCAAAAACTCATAATGACCATATCGAGTTCGAAAAGCCATCTTCAGAACATCCAAAGCTCTGATCCTCAACTGGTGATGCTCGAATCTCAAATCAATCTTTGAAAACATCAAAGCACCCTAAAGCTAGTCAAATAAATCATCAATGTAAGGAAGAGAATACTTATTCTTGATAGTCACGTTGTTCAATTTCCAATAGTCAATACACATACGCATAGAACCATCATTCTTATTCACAAACAAGACAAGAGCACCCAAAGGTGATACACTAGGTTTAACGAAAACATTACTCAACAAATCCTACAACTATTCCTTTAATTCCTTTGACTCATCTGGGGATATCCTATAGGAAGGAATAAAAATGTGCTTGGTTCCTGGCTTAATATCAATAGAAAAAACCATATCATGATCCAGAGGCGTACCAAGAAATTTTTTAGAAAATATGTCCTGAAATTCCCTAACAACTCAAACATAATCTAAAATAGGCGGTGAAATAACACTAGTATCGCAAATGAAAGACAAGAAAGATCACATCCTTTTTCTAACATGTGGCGAGCACATAGAAAAGAAATAACTCCATTCGGCCAAATTAAGAGTGTTTTTCCATGATAACCTTGGCACACCCAAAGTAGCTAGAGTCATAATGTTGACATAACAATCAAAAATAGCATGATAGAGAGCTAACCAATCGATTCACAATATACCATAAAAATAAACCTTATCTAGGATAATAAATTCTACCTAGGTATCACCTCCTACAAAGGTAACAACAAAAGAGAGGTACACTCGATCCACAACAAAAGAATCTCCTATGGGAGTAGAAATATGAAGAGGCACAATAAGGGTATCATATGCAATATCAAAACCAATAGCAAAGTATATCAACACATAAGAGAAGGTAGACCCAGGGTGACATAACACAGAAGCAGATTGATGACAAATTGGGTTAATACATACGGTAACTGCATTAGAGACCTCTGGTCGAGTCTCTCAGGTATAACATAACATTGTCCAATACACCCCCGGACTGATATACCATACATCCATTACTATGAGATTCCCAAGATTCACCTTGATCACATCTATTTCCTCCTCTTCCATTTTGTGAACCACCTCTAATTGCATAAATAGAAGTATGGTAAAATTAAAGCCGAGAATCTACTGGGCAGAACCCAATCCATGTCGAGGATAGTCCCTTACATAATGTTTTATATCATTACATACAAAACACTCCATACTTAGAGAATCACAATGAGAGGTCCTAGAAGAACTAAAATGACGTTCATATCTTGAAGAACTATAACCATAGCCTCTACCCACATGACCTGAACCCTAGCTACTCGAAGCCATAAACACCATGGACATGCTACTTAAAATTTTTAAGGTTTCCTAAACTAGTCTACCTACGAGAATATTTTCTAGAGAAATCCTTACCTCAGGATATATATCCATAAAAATCACCCTGCCGACAAACTTTTTTAGTGCCAACTTGAGTAGTTTGACTAATAGACATACTTAACGTAGTATGTTTTATAATACTCTAAAAGAATCTCTTGAAACTACCACTTGGGTTGTAGCCAACTAATAATATCCCTCCAATCCCTTGACAAACTTCTTGATTATTTTTTACTTAGTGGAGATACCAGCGATGGAAAATTTGGATAAACTATAAAAGAGTGCCTCATACTCAATAATAGTCATGGAGCCTTGATCCAGGTGATCAAACTCATCTCTCATCTGATCCCTCAAACTGTTAGGCACGAACCTATCTAAAAAATTCTTAAAAAATTGAGTCCATGTCATAGAAGGTGAAACTAATAGTCTACAACTAGAAAGGGACCTCCATCATTGTCTAGTCATATTAGTTAACTGATAAGTAATATAAATAACTCTACGGGACTTAACGAATCTGAGGTTGTGCAACCTCTTTTGATAGTTAAGTAAAAAATCATAGGTATCCTTTGTAATGGCAATACTAAACTTCAAAGGACCAAGCACATGAACATCTCAAAAATCTTCTTATCATTAGAAGAGATCATATAGGCTAAACTAACAAGAGAAACAATTAGATAACTAGGCAGTGAATCAACATATGGGGGTAACACAGAAGATGGTAGTACCCCTAAAGTCAGAATACCATAAGAAAAAGTTGACCCTAATGAATGAACACCTCCTAATGTTTGATGAATAACTGGTACACTTAAATAAACACTATCCTAGGGAATACAATCTAGATGGCTCGAGAGATGAATCAATATACCCTATAATTAACTAAACTCTTTGGGACCTGAGTTGACCTCACGCCCACTGTCTGATAATCATCCTCAGCATAATCATCCTTAGGCTTGGGAGAGGCCTCTCTAGCATGTCCTCTAACTAGAGTAGCTCCTCATGTCTATCCTTTACTTCTGAGTCATCTATGTCCCCTACCTAACCCCCTATCTGAGGCTCTTATATTGGGTGCTGGCTTAGTATCCCTAGGACTTTTGAACCTAGTCCTCACCATTACTAAAGAAAATAATAGAATACAAGATTACGATATAGGGTATGGATAACATCTACTATGAGTAACCAAATTAGAGAAGTTTTTCCTAAAGGCGTCTTATAATATCTCGAAGATAGATATGGACTTTTATGTAAAGATCCATAGGACTCTACTAGACATCCTGCTCTTACATTTATGGGACTGATAAAACTAGCAATTTGATACCAATTCTTCAAGACCCAAAAGTTGAGGTCATGATGGAACTTACCTTGGAACTAGCCTTAGTAAGTAAGACTAAACCCACCCAAAAATAAATAAGAAAATAATAAGAGAGAATCCCATAAAATTAGACTTCTAGAATAAAGTCAAGCTATAGCATAACACATAGCAAAAATCCAAATAAAATACATAAAACCCAAAAATAGTGTCATAAGTAGAAAAACATCTAATACATAGTCTAAATACTAAAAATACAAAATTTATCTCTGAATACTAATAAAGACATAATAAGGAAAAATAGATAAACATAGATTTAATACACTATGAATGAGCTCAATATATACTCTATAGGATAATGGTTTATGAAATAATCTATTATAAGGAACCACTAGTATGTATAGTCATGTAAGACATCAAGAATCTTATTTAAAATCATCATTCTAGTATTGATTATGTGAAAAAGGCAACTAAATGCTCAAATAAGGCCTATATTATCTAGTCAAGCCCCTAATTTAGCGACATAACAATACTTATGGAAAATAATGCACAAGGTCTAAATCATTAAATAAAGCCCCTGCATAAGCATCACATCATTTACCACCTCTCAAGTCAATAATAATAATATGCAAATAAAACCCCATTGGGCAACATGATTATAATAATAAACTCAAAAATATGATTTAAATGTCTAAAGTCCTAACCCATAGAATGCTTTATAATTTCATTAACTACCCAGCCCAGTTGAAGAAACTTGAGCTATAACCCACCTTGAATTTCTTAAATCCAAGCCCAAAATCCTCAATTTGGAGCCTTTTCTATTTCAATGTTATCAAAACAAGTTAAAACTATTAAAAACATCATATACATGTCAAAAGGAATCTAACGATACCCATATTAGCTATATTTAGAATGAGTCCATAATCAGTTCAAAAAATAGGTTCAAAATAACAAGAGTAAAACTATGATTTTTATAGAAACATGTTATTCAAGATCATTAAAGTATATAGTTAAAAACCCATGCAAAAATGAGTTAAAAATGATGCTTAAATCAAAGAAAATCTATTTTAAGAGTTAACCGACCCCTCTCGTCCCCCTAATTTCCCATGAAAATGGAGCTTTTATACTGTTCTATGAATAGTACTCTACGATCATGGCCCATCAATGTTAACTTGGATAAATAATTATCCATTGAATTCATTAATAGGTCTTCACATTCTTAAAGGGAGATAATCTGAACCATCACATTCACAACAAACCGATTGCATTTGTGATGAAGGGAAATAAACCTAACCCAAACGGATAACCTTATGCAAATGTGGCCCCACCATTTTATTATAATTAAGAGATTTTACCTTTTCCATGATCGTGATTAGGGTCTCACGAATGCAAAGAAGGCTTTTTCCTTGCACCAGATATAATAATTCAACTGAAAATACAAGTTTCCAAATTCTTTGAATGGATTATCGGGATTTATTTAGGACCCGTAATGAACCACATATCCTACTAGGCTATTTTCGACATTTCAAACACAATGAAAATACTGTATTCTTAAAAAGAAATCATTTACAACAATTTATCCCTTGGGACCCTTTTAGGCATTTTTTACTATTTTCTAAACTAAGGGTCAAAATATAAAATAAAGGCTTTAGGCTCAAACTACCCATCTTACTGATCCAAAATAAGTGTTTTATATCTAATGAAACTATCAAATTCACCATCCGACACTCAAATATGAAATGTTGATCGAAGTCAAACTTTTAGCTTTTAAAGCCTCCAAGAGTCTCAAACTCTGCTAGATCACTCTTGGATGTATCGAGAATTATTCCAACTATTTTGAAACCTCAAAATCAATATTTAATAATTACAAGAAAGGGTAAAATGGTCAAAACACATAAAAAGGATAATTTCACATGTTAGTTTATTATAATAGATGTTGGTGTTGATGGCATATTCCTTTATGAATGAGATTGAATTTTAGGCTTGTAGTCGGTGTTGTTGAGTTGAGTATTGCCTTGCGAGATTGGATTGGAGATATTTTAATGTTTCCTATTATTGCATTTCATACATACTCATTCATATTCATATCATAACATTTTGTAATTGATATATTGAGAAGGATTCATTTGAAATACCTTGCATGCCAATTAAAAAGTATTCAGACTCAATTTTATTGATTTATAACTTGCATCCGTAATGGTAAAGAGTTTTGAGTGGATTTTACTAATTTATAAATTTCTTGCCTAATAGAAGAGTATTCCTAGTGTATTTTATTTATTTTTACTTGAATGGTCAATGGTAAAGAGTTCTGGGTAGATTTTTATTAATCTATAAATTTCATGCCCAATGGAAAAGTATTCTAAGTGGATTTTATTTATTTTTACTTACACGCTCGATGGAAAATTATTTTGGTTAGCTCTATGGGAAATAGTTATGGATGAATTCATTAATTTGCATGCTCTAGAGAAAATTATTCGAGGTAGGTATATAGATGTAACGAGTCCTTTATGGATCTCAACTAGTCAGATAGAGTAGCGGGTGTATACTTTCACATTTCATTATATATGTATTCATATCATCATTTTAATATGATTGATTTTACAGGTATTGAATATTGTGATTTGTCATTGTTGATATCGTATTGATTTCAAGATAATATACTAGAACTATGTTGTTTCTATATTTTATGTTATCTATAGACTAGGTGTGATTTTCTTGAGTACAAGTTTATATGGTTGTATATGGTGGTTCGTTAGTAATTCTCGCCTTCACTTTAAATTAGGATCGATCGATGATGATGTTAAGTACTTGTGGTTGGTATTCATGCTTGTCTATTTTATACACCTTATGTATAGGTACTGAACTAATGGTCCTAAGAACTTAGCTTGTGATTTTCAAGTGATTGATGTCTAGAGATTTCCCGAGGTAGCGACTATTGATCCTAGAGACTACTAGATCTTCTATATCATTTTATTATGCTTTCTTTCAGATTTTTAGACATTTGTTGGACTATGTATTATTTTTTTCATACTCTTAGAAGATGGTACATGTGACTTCCAGACCATAGATATTTGAGATTGTTGTAGTCTCTTGTACTGGTTGGTTTTTGACACTATTTGGGTGTAATGATCCTCCAGGTCATTTCCTCAATTTGCATGCATTTCCAGCATTTTTAGCCTTTCCATAGTGGCTACAAGTAATTTATGACTTTTCATAACAGATGGTTCGGCGATAGAACAGTTCGTTTGGATTTTAGGCTCATTTTCCTATTTTGGAGTTTTCACTATTTAGGATTTGATATTGGACAAAAAATCCTAGTAGATGACCTCAGATAAGAATTTTGACAGCACCATCAGCTCCGGAATGATGATTTTAGGCTAGGGGACCCTTAGTTAAGGTCTCGGGGCTTCTAGATTTGTTTTGGGCTATTGGGTGGATTATTTAAAAAATAAAACTATAGGTGTAGGCCCCACATTTAGTCAAAATAATCTCGGATGAAAGTTTTGATGATTCCATTGGATTCAAAACATGTTTTAAAATTATATTTCACTATTAGATCATGTTCATAGGGTTCCGAATGAGTTTCGAGGGTCAAAAATAAGTTTTTGACTTTGTTGGTGCTAGTGCGTTTGTGAAAGCAAACTATGATCATTTGACCTGGTCGCGTAAGTGACCAAAAATTCGTGTAAGCTATAATTTTAACCCTTGATCAATTTGCTTAACTGATCGAAGTGTCGCTTAAGCGAACATCATTGAGTATAAGACCCCAAGTTTCTATTTGTGACATTTTGGGAGCTAGGAAGCTCCAATTTTGATGATTTTCAATGTGTTTTTCTTGTATAATATTCTTATATTAATTTAGAACTCTATTTTCTCCCTTTCTCAAGAAATTCTATTTTATTTTTTGTGATTTTCACCCAAGTTGAGAATTAAAACCCCATTTTTACATTTTTTTTGGGGCATGGGAGCTCGGATTTGGGTGATTCCAAAAGATTTCTGAAGATTTCTGCCAAGGGTAAGTACTATAATCTTATATTTATCATTTTACCTTGATTTTTTCTTCGAAACAACTTCAAATTCTTGATTTTAAAATGAGTTTTTGGGGGTTTTGCCTGTATAACTTAAATGATTTTTCTTTGATTTGAACTTTGTTTTAAACTAATTTTCGTACGATTTTCTAGATGTAGACTCCTATGAGTATTGGGAATGTGTTTTAAAATAAAATTATAGTTTTACACCTTTAATTTTCAAACCCCTTTTCGGGGTCCATTTTTGGACTTGTCTTGAATATTGCAATATGGGTCTAATTTTACTCCTAATGATGCATAGATTATGATTTATGATTTTAATAGCATGATGACATTTTGAGATCATGAAGTGAAGAAGGAATATTTGTTGATGATTCAAAGAATTTAGGTTCGACATCGAGGTAGGCCTCTATCTAATATTCTTTATGAGATGGAGTATTATATATGTTGCATGTTAGATAGGGATGTTAGGATGTAATATTGAAGAGAATACCATGAATTTGCTAAATTTATGAATTTGGGGTAAGGGTAATTAACTCGGAAAGTAAAATACTTATTGTGCTTCTATGACCTCATTTTCTTCTTCATAGATGTAATACCACGCATTTTCGGGCTAGTCTATGAACCGTCGCTCTTACATGTATAAGTTATAATCCAAGTGATTCCCATGTTAATACAAGTTTCAAAATATTTATCCTCATGTTTGATTTGATTTTGAGGTTAAAAATGTTCATAGGAATCACTTAGAGCCAAGTTGAGTTAAGATCATTTGATTCGTCCAAAATTTGATATTTGATTCTACAAGGGTTGAATATAAATGTGTATAACTTTTTATATACATGGAATTTTACAGCTCAAGACCCACCAAATTTTAGATAATTGAATTAGCTTTCCAACGATACCAATTTTACCAAAATCCAATACCCGAGTAAAAGGTTATGCCATTTTTTGTGTGAGGCAGTAAGCCGACACGATCTCGATGCGTCGCATCGACTGCGCCCCGACACGAAAAAGAAGATCCAAAGTTGTTTTACATGTTAATTCAGTTCCTAAAAGGTTTAGGAACACTTTGGTCAATTTCCCTCACCAAAATAGGACCCTAACACTTAATTTCAGTCCCAATAACATAAATACATTATTAATCATCTTTTGTTCTCTCCAACAAAACCCTAGTCTCCTCAAGAACACCAAGAACTCCATGAAATTTTCTTTAAGAAAAGAATCAAGAATCAAGTTTCCTAATTAAAGAATGCTTTCAAGATTGTGTTTCTCCTTCAAGATTAAGGCTTTAAGGTATGTGGGAGTTCATCCATGTGTCCTTTTTCACCCATAGAGCCCAAAAGTCAAATTTCAAGTTTAAAGTTATAATCTTTACATGTTCCCTTGAATTTTATTTATAAATTTTCATGAATCTCAAACTTATATCTTGTTTCTATGAAATTGTGGGTGATATTAAACCTTACATGTTTGAATGGTATTGTTTGCCAAATTTAAACTCTAATCGATGATTTTAGAGGTGAAATCATGCTATTACTACTATTTTTAACTACTCCTATGCTTAGCCTAAACCACGAATTACAAGTGTTTGATGAATGCTTACAAGAATAATTTTGAACAAAGGCTCACATATCATGTCCTTAGATTTTTAGTTTTATTCCATGGTGGATCTTATATTCAAGATAATTAGAAATAATTCCTTATTTTAAGTTTATGTTTTCCACATATTTGATCCTTACATGTTGTGATGAAATTTCCATGTCCTATTTCAAGTGAATTTCATGTAATTTTCCCAATTCAAGATGTTGGTTATGAAACCATGCTATGCATTCATGTTTTTAAGATATTCCCATGTCCAAATATTAATCTCCATGTGCTTGATAGAATGCCCATGTGAATTGAATAGGGTAATCGTGACATGTTACCATGTGTTCTCATCCATGTACAAGTCCACAACCTCCAAGTGTTTGACAAAATGTCTAAATAAAATCATTGTTGACAATTGACTATTGTTATACTATTATGATCATGCCATGCTTTACTTTCATGCTATCGAGTCCTGGGGGTATTTAATACCCAACAATTTAGCTGCTTACCTAGAGCCAGTGTCAGTTAAAAAATAGTCTCAGTCATGTCACGATTAGTAGTATTCTCAGTCAGTTACAGAACTCAATAGAACTCAGTCAGTTATAGACCTCAGGAAAATCTCAATAATCTAAGTATCACTCCAGTTCAGTTTAGTTAATCATGTTCAGTGTCTATTCAGATGAGAGTAGGATTTAGCACTGAGTGAACCCAAGGATAGGAACTCACCTGCCAGTAGAGGGTGTGAATCTTAGAAGCAATCCTTGCATTTCAGAACTATGTAGCCAGTGTAGGTTGAGACATCTAACCTGCCAGTTGAGGGTTGATGAGGTGGCTTACCTACCAGTTAAGGGTACCCATCATTCTCATTTGAGTACCTTCCAGTTGACGGTCACTCACAGCTTGTCCTTACTGGTGGCGCGGTATTGACACCCTTCCAATTGGGGTTATAGATTAGACACCAACTCATCTATATTGCTTTATTTGGGTCATGTCGGTTAGATGACTACTTCCCATAGTTTCAGTTTCAGACTCAGTGTAGAACTCAGTTCAGTTCTACAGAATTAGAAATGCCAGATACAGTTACCCAGCTTAGTATAGAACTCAATTCAGTTCTATAGATTCAGGACTGTCAGATACAGTCACTCAGCTCAGTACAGAACTCAGCATAGTTCTATAAAAATAGGACTGTTAGATACAGTCCCCCATTTATCAGTAATATAGTTATTAGTAATTCCAGATATCAGTCACTCAGTTATCAGAACTCAGTATTCAGTTCTAGTATGAGTCTCAGTTACATTATTAGTTACAGTCTCAATCATAATCTCAGTCTAGTAATCAGATCAGTAACTTAGTTTGGTTTCAGGTTTGCTTGACCATAGCATACATTTATCAGTTATGTAGCTATCAGTATTTCAGAACCTCAGTTTACAGTCTATTTTAGAATTATGTTATACACTTGGTCTTTCATTCTTAGATAATATAGTCTTCACGAATTCATGCTCAGTTACCTCATGTTATTCTGTCAGTCCTATTCTCATATACATAATACTCTACAGTTTCAGTCTAGTTATTCAGACTAAGTACAGTCCAGTTTTACGTACCCAGTATTCATATAGTATCTATGTGTTATTATATCCCATCTCCAGTTATTCTTATATCATTAAAGTAAGCTTTACAAAAACTAATTGTAAAGATTCATCAACTTATCAGATCATGTTTATTACTCATGTTTTAAGATATTTTTAGCTTTCAATTTATTCCAGCTTATTGGTGAGTCTACTTACACTTAGCATGCATGTTTTATGATTATGTATGAGATCAGTTTTACTTATTGCATTCACCCATGTATACTTAGTATATTCAAGAAGTACTGATCCACATATATTCCTGTGTGGCTATATTTTCTCATAATGAAGGTACCAGTTATAGCCTACTCATATCAATTAGATAGTTATAGATTCCAGCCAGCAAGTGATGAGTTTTTCTACTTCAGGAACTCCAAAAAGTTTTAGTTCATGTATAGTTCATTTACTTACATGTTTATTGATTAGTGGTAGTTGGAGGCATGTCCTACTATTTATAGTCAGTATAGTAGAGGCTTCATAGATGTTAGTTAAAGTCAGTTATGTAAATTTCAGTTTCATCATTTTAGATTTATCAGATTGTAAAGCGTCATCAGTATTGTATTTATTTTAGATCTTTAGTATGACTATATCTCCGTACAGTAAATAGTTATTTATCATGCCATAATTCAGCTGCTTAATAGTATGCCAGATCATGGGTTAGTTTGGGATCACTTATGGTTCCAAGCGTCGTGTGATGTCTCAACACAGATTTTTGGGGCGTTACAAATTTGGTATCAGAGCACAGAGTTCAAGTGTCCTAGAGTGTATATGAAGTCGTGTCTAGTAGAATCTTGCAGAATGGTACAAAGACATCTGTACTTTTCTTTGAGAGGCTGCAGGGCATTTAGAAAATGTTTCTCTTCTTTCAAATCTCAGATCGTGCAGTAGAAGTATTATCTAAGAAATTTATATAGATCCTTATCTTGAACTATTCATTCTAACTCTGTCTTAGTTTTTTCATGATAGAAATAGTAAAGCTTAAGTTCTTACAGATAGTGTTGCCTCATCCAGTCCCCACAAATAGTTATGGGATTGCATATTGGCTCAGAAAGTATCCCATCAGTGCCCTTATGTCCTAAATTTTGAAATATTTCATTCATGTTGATGAAAATCATGCATTAAGCCAAATTTAGATATGCTTTCAGATCCCTTCTTAGAATTCCTTTTACAGTATGTGATTTAGAGTTAGAATCATAAACCCAGAAGTTTAGCAGTAGTAGAGTTTGGATGGCATTATCCAAATTCAGTAGATTATGTATTCATGGGATAGTTTACTAGAGGTAAATTAGTAGGCTTGAATAGTACATATAACAATTTAAGTTTATTGATTTAAAATTAAGTATGATGGTGTGGATGTGAGTTAGGAGATGTGATATTAGTAGTCTATGAAGAAACAGAAGCAGATGATGTGTTTAGTGAGGCAAGTGTGTGTCGAAAAGAGTGTAAGTATATGATGATAGAACAAGCAACCCAGTCAGGCTCTCACATTCTAGTAGTAGTGCCAGTATGTGTAGAAAATTAGTAAGGGAGGATGATTCCCAACCTATTCTTATCTCAGTGCAAAGTTTATCAGTCATCACGATATCTACTCATGCCTAACATGTCATCTCCCTTATCATGGCTTATATTCATGCACTTTATAGACAAACCATGTACGCTTTCAGTTTTTAGTATGAGGATTTCCAGTTCAATCAGCAGTATAAATCATGTTTCATGAAATCATGAACTCCAAACTCAGGTCATGTAGCTTATGACTCACGCATTTATTTTTTATGGTATGATCAGATCTAGATACTCATGCTTCACTAATAATGATCAACGAAATTTAGTTTATGTCATGGGTGTCCTCAGTTTAGACCTCTCTGATGAATTCATGTCATTGATATTGTATTCCTCAGGCCTCAGTTGAGTGTCAAAGTTATTCCTTCATGTTTCTGGTCCTCATGTTCTAACCTTCAGTGACCTCTCCTTATGTTATGATTAGTTGAGATTCTTTGTGTGTTTTCTTGGGATAGTGTATAAAAGTTTTAGGGATAGAGGTTTAGAGAAAATAAAAAAGATGCTTTTGTGGTTTTTTGACTATAAGTTCATGTGTGGTTATGAAGATAGGCTTAAATGTCATGTTGGTGTACAAGTGGAATGTATAGTTAAGTATAAGATTTCAGTATAATTCAGTCTGTATAGCCAGCAATCCAGTCTAGCAGTCAGACAGACAAGTTCCTATGGTTTTTCATCTTTCCTATTCATGAGGTAATTTATTCATGACCATGCAAGTCATAAATTTAGTTTAGTTCATGCATCATGCATCAGTTTCAGATCCCAGATATTCAGTCATGTTTCAGTCTGTAAGTTTCCTATGCATCATCTCAGTCTTTCTTTAGTATTTCAGCCAAGTCAGTATTATTCGGGGGACAAAGTATCCGAAGGGGAGATGTAATACCCCGAGTATTAATTTCTTGAATCTTTTATCTCTTTCTCAAGAAACAAGATCCATCTTGAAGTAATGGTTACTCATCAGTTCACTCTCTCATTTCTATCTCAACCTTATGTCAGTGCATCTATTCATGAAATCGGTTCAGTTCATGATATTCAGGCCATATATCATGTTTCATAATCAGTTGCAATCACGTTTTTCGTCATGCATATTCAGAAAATGGTTTTAGTTTCCTTCGTATAGTACTCTCAGTCTAACCAGTCTCACTTGAGGTCGAATGTTCTCAAGGGGGAGATAATGTAATACCCTGCATTTTTGGGCTAGTCTATGAGCCGTCGTTCTTACATGTATAAGCTATAATCCAAGTGATTCCCATGTTAATACAAGTTTCAAAATCTTTATCCTCATGTTTGATTTGCTTTTGAGGTTAAAAATATTCACAGGAATCACTTAGAGCCAAGTTGAGTTAAGATCATTTGATTCATCCAAAATTTGATAGTTGATTCTACAAGGGTCGACTTTAAACGTGTATAACTCTTTATACACATAGAATTTTACAACTCAAGATCAATCAAATTGTAGATAATTTAATTAGATTTCCAACAATACCAATTTCTCCAAAATTCGATACCCAAGTAAAAAGTAATGCCATTTTTCATGTAACGTAAGCCGATGCGATCTCGATGTGTCGCATCGACTGCGCCCCGACACGAAAAACTAAAGCGGATACAAAATGTTTTACATGTTAATTCAGTTCCTAAAAGGTATAGTAACACTTTAGTCAATTCCCCTCACCCAAATACGACTCTAACACTTAATTTCATCCCCAAAAACATTAAATACATTATTAATTATCATTTTGTTTTCTCTCCAACAAAACCCTAGCCTCCTCAAGAACACCAAGAACTCCAAGAAATTTTCATTAAGAAAAGAATCAAGAATCAAGTTTCCTAATTCAAGAATGCTTTCAAGATTGTGTTTCTCCTTCAAAATTAAGGCTTTAAGGTATGTGGGAGTTCATCCATGGGTCCTCTTTCACTCATGGAGCCCAAAACTCAAATTTTAAGTTTAAAGTTATAATATTTACATGTTCCCATGAATTTTGTTTATAAATTTTCATGAATATCAAATTTATATCATGTTTCTATAAAATTGTGGGTGATATTAAATCTTACATGTTTGATTGGTATTGTTTGCCATATTTAAACTCTAATCGATTATTTTAGAGGTGAAATCATGATATTACTACTATTTTTAACTACTCCCGTGCTTAGTCTAAACCATGAATTACAAGTGTTTGATGAAATTCTTACAAGAATGATTTTGAACAAAGGCTCACATATCATGTCCTTAGAGTTTAAGTTTGATTCCATGGTAGATCCTATATTCAACATAATTAGAAATAATTTCTTATTTTAAGTTTATGTTTTCCACATATTTGATCCTTAAATGTTGTGATGAAATGCCTATGTCCTATTTCAAGTTAATTTCATGTAACTTCACCAATTTACGGTGTTGATTATGAAACCATGCTATGCTCCCATGTTTTTAAGATATTGCCAGGTCCAAGTATTAATATCCATGTGCTTGATAGAATGCCTATGTGAATTGAATAGAGTAATCATGACATGTTACCATGTGTTCTCATCCATGTACAAGTACATAACCTCCAAGTGTTTGACAAAATGTCTGAATAAAACCATTGTTGACAATTGACTATTGGTATGCTATTATGATCATGCCATGCTTTACTTTCATGCTATCGAGTCCTGGGGGTATTTAATACTTGACAATTTAGCTTCTTACCTAGAGCCAGTGTCAGTTACAAAATAGTCTCAGTCAACTCACGATCTATAGTATTCTCATTCAGTTACAGAACTCAATAGAACAAGTCAGTTACAGACCTTCAAAAAATCTCAATAATCTAAGTATCACTCCAATTTAGTTTAGAAGGGAGTAGGATTTAGCACCGAGTGAACTCAAGGATCGGAACTCACGTGCCAGTAGAGGGTGTGATTCTTAGAAGCAATCCTTACATTCCAGAACTACGTAGCTAGCGTAGGTTGATACATTTAACCTACCAGTTGAGGGTTGATGAGGTAGCTTACCTGCCAGTTGAGGGACCTTACCATTCTTATTTGAGTAACTTCCAGTAAGGGTCACTCACAGCTTATTCTTATCAGTGGTGCGGTATTGATACCTTTCCAATTGGGGTTACAGATTGGACCCTAACTCAGCTATATTGCTTTATTTAGGGCACGTTGGTAGATGACTACTTTCCACAGTTTCAGTTTCAGACTCAGTGTAGAACTCAGTTCAATTCTACAGAATCATAATTTTTAGATATAGTCACCTAGCTTAGTATAGAACTCAATTCAGTTTTATAGATTCAGGACTATTAGATACAGTCACTTAGCTTAATACGGAACTCAGCATAGTTCCACAAAATAGAACTGTCAGATATTGTCCCCCATTTATTAGTAATACAGTTATCAGTAATTCTAGATATCAGTCACTCCGTTATCAAAACTCAGTATTCAGTCCCAGTATGAGTCTCAGTTATAGTATTAGTTACAGCCTCATTCACAATCTCAGTCTAGTAATCAAATCAGTAACTCAGTTCAGTTTCAGGTTTGCTTGACCATAGTGTACATTTATCAGTTATCCAGCTATCAGTATTTTAGTACCTCAGTTTACATTCTATTTCATAATTATTTTATACGTTTGGTCATGCATTCTCAGATAATATAGTCTTCACGAATTCATGCTCAGTTACCTCATGTTAATCAGTCAGTCCCATTCTCATATACATAATACTCTACAGTTTCAGTCTAGTTATTCAGACTAAGTACAGTCCAATTTTACATACCCAGTATTCATACAGTATCTATGTGTTATTATATCCCAGCTCCAGTTATTCTTATATCATTAAAGTAAGTTTTATAGAAACTAAGTGTAGAGATTCACCAGCTTATCAGATCATGTTTATTACTCATGTTTTAAGATGTTTTCAGCTTTCAATTTATTCCAACTTATTGGTGAGTCTACTTACACTTAGCATGCATGTTTTACGATTACGTACAAAATTAGTTATACTTATTGCATTCACCCTTGTATACTCAGTACATTCCAGAAGTACCGATCCGCATATATGCTTGTGTGACTATATTTCCTCATAATATAGGTACCAGTTATAGCCTACTGATCCTAATTAGACAGTTGTAGATTCCAGCCAGCAGGTGATGAGTTCTCCCACTTTGGGAACTCCAGACAGTTTTAGTTCATGTATAGTTTATTTACTTTCATGTGTATTGATTAGTGGTAGTTGGAGGCATGTCCCAACTATCTATAGTTAGTATAGTAGAGTCTTCATAGATGTCAGTCAGAGTCAGTTATGTAAATGTCAGTTTTATTCTTTCAGATTTATCAGATTATAAAGATTCATCAGTATTGTATCTATTTTAGATATTTAGTATGACTATGTCTTCGCATAGTAAATAGTTATTTATTATGCCATAATTTAGTTTCTTAACAGTATGCCAGTTCATAGGTTAGTTTGGAATCATTTGTGGTTCCAAGTGTCGTGTGATATCTCGGGATAGATTTTTGGGGCGTTACAATAGATTAAGCTAATTCGTAGAATGATTATGATATTATGTTATATATGGGATAAGATTTAGGTATTGGAAGTGTAATTAGTATGATTAGCCTTATTTGGATGCTTTAGGCTATCTTGAAACCACAATTTAGGTGGAATTGACTTAGTTGCTCAGGTTTTAGTTGGAATTGATACCTTAGACCTAATTATGTCTAATTTAATATCTAGGAGTGAATTTATATACCTTAGCCTAGTCTGGGGAATAAATTATCTAAATATGGATTTAGGGGATTAGAAGTGGGTCCCTCTATCCCACCTTAGGCCAAGACTTGTGTTAACTTTATAGGATTATTTATGCATAATATACCCTTATTAATGTCCGATTTAGGACTTGAGGTGATTGTATATTTCTAATGAGTATGTTAGTGGAATATTGAAAGGTTAATACCAATTTTGGATATGCTTAATGATGTAGTTCATAGATATGCTTATTGATATAGATTCTGGATATGGTTAGTAAAATAACTTATGGTTATGATTCTTGGTGTGGTGCATAGATATGAGTAAAATGGATGGTTCATAATACTGGTATATTGGTATAGTCTATTCAGTTGTTAGCATATTATAAATAGCTGAGACTAATGAACCTTTATTATAAAGTTGCCACGATACTCGATGGATTGTTATGGTCTTTCCCAAATTATGATGTCATGGTTATGTCGTACATATAAATTATTGGACCAAATGCCATGATTATGCTATTAGTTGAATTTTGAGGAGTGGTTTATCCTTGTAAAGCATGTGGCCATAGTTTATAGTCATTTGGATACTTATGATTGCCTTGTTTGGATATTGGTGATGGCATGCATAGATTCTGTATATTCATGATCACTAAAATGGTAAATGGTACGATTCCAACTAAAATATAATTTTATTACTCTTTTTCCTGAAAAGAGATTTATTTCCACTTTTAACTTTTAAAATAGATTTGTTCATAACGGGAACCGTACAATCTTAATGAATAACTAATAAGCCTTTGAGTTTGAAAATAATGATTTAGTGATTTGATCGAGATAGATTTTGGTCCATGACTTTGTTACTACTATTTACCCAAGTAGTGAGAGATTTTGACCCTCTCTACACTTTTATGATGACTTAGTCCTGGAGTTTACCCTGAGCAATGGATTTACGAACTTATAATTTTTTAGCCAAGGTCCTAGCCATGCATTATATACATATATATTTTTGATACTGGACAAAGTATATAGATGATGATATTGATGATATAAAATCTAATTCATGTTCAACAATTAATGATATTGATGATATGAGTTCCAATTCAAGTCCAATGATTAATAATATTGATGATATGTATTTCAGATCAAGTCTGAAGATTGATGATAGTATAGTGGTTAAGGTATTATGTATTCTCTTTATATTCTTTTATGTATATGTATTGCCTATCACCATTATACACCTATATATTTATCAGTCTTATGAGGGTCTATATAGGTATAGGTGTTGAGTATGGCTTGTGGTATGCTGTGTGTTTAGTTGAACCTTCTAGTCCTATGGCGGTGGGGGTTTATTAAAGTCCAGGTTAGGTTATGCTTGTTTGTGCTAGCCGATTACTGTTTATTATTATTGTTATTATAGTTAGTTCGTGACATGTTGATTATTGGTCTGGTATTGAGATTTGAGGTATGATTCTGGTTCTTTTATATTATAGTTATATATTTTTATGCATGATTACCCATTGGTTGGGCATTATGATTTTAGACCCTGATATTCTCATTTCTTTCTTTATGGTTGCTTCATTATGGTAATTATCTCATTCTTAGAAGTATGGATTACAGATCCTGATTATATTAGCACTAGTTCCTACTATGATTAGGAGGCCTTGGGATGCTAGTGCAATAACTTAATTGGTACCTTGAGTTTCCCTTGTTTATTTATATGTATCCATCTATTGTGGTTATGGTATTACCATATATCCCTCCATTCTTTTACTTATTCATGTTGTATATCCATTTCTTATTCTTGTATACTACTATATATTCTTCTTTCGATATTTATTCATATATTGGTCAGTGATATACGGTAAGGAGTTTAAGTACCTATGTATGGCTAGAATACGATAGTTTATCCTTATCGTCTCCTTAGCTTTATTGTGTAGTTGTTGGATATCTGAGTGTAGTTTACATTCTTATTTGCATGTTACTTATCTCTGCATTATTTTTGGAGCTCAACTGATAGTTGCTACTAAGTACTATGTGTTTGGCACTCATACCACACTTCTGCAGCCTAAAGATCACAGTACGGTTTCTGGATGTTATTGTGTGTGTCGTGCATAGAAGCTATGGTTCAAAGAAATAAGGTGAGAACCTAGTGTTAAGAACATTGCTATTATCCTTCTTATGTATTGGACTAATATCTATGTTATATTCAGAGCTGGGTTGTGTCAGTATCTTCATTTAGTACTTCATGTTGTAGGCTAACTATATTAGAAGCTCTAGTACTGATTTCACCAAGTTTTGAGACTATCTTGTGTATTTTAGCCTTTTTACTATATTTATTTTGCATTTTTCCTTCATTTTTCTTAGTAGTCCATTACTAGTAGTTTTGAACTACTGGTTGGCTTACCAATTGATGAGTTACAATAGGTTCCATCATGACTTGAGAAATTGGGACATGATAAAAAAATGGTATTAGAGCCTAAGTTTACTACTATGTTGGTACCAGAGCTAAGTGTCTGGTAGAGTCTAGTAGATCAGTGCGGAAATGTCTGTAACCTATTTGGGGGAGGCTACATGACATTCTTAGAAAATTCTATTCTACACTTTTTATCATACATCCGTATTTCTATAAGCTTCAAGTTTTTTTTTGACTCTATTCTATCCTAGATTGATGATGCGAGGTTATCAATAGATGCAGATGGGACTTCATCATACATTTCTAGAGTTTCAGCGCAACATCAAACTAGGGAGTTAAGGATAGGTATCAAAGAGATACAATGTTAGATAGAGGATTTGGGGACAGCTCAAGCTCCAGTGAGGTTTACAATTGCTTCATCCTTTTGAGATTCAGCAATAGGGATCTTAAGTCTTTTTGCAGATACCTCATAGCTAGGCGTGGCATTAGGTTCATCAAGTAGTTCTCTGATAAGAGTTGGGTTTGTTGGTGTTCAGTAGGGTCCTTTGATGGTTTTAGAGTATGATATTGGGTTTCTTGAGTGGACCAGGTATATTTTATGCTATATCCTTCAGATCATGACATAGTGCATGGATTTATTAGAGGATTAGCATTGCCACTCCATTTGGCATCAGAATATTTGATAGTAATTGGGTCTTCCTTTTTTCAGGTTATTGATCATATGAGGGACATAGAGAGAGTATGTGTAGAGACTTATAGAGATGGTGGTAAGATGCCATGCCATCAGTAAAGTATTATTGGTATTCCATCTGAGAGTGAGGATCCTTCCGATAAAGGTTAGCTTTACTTACAACCTATTGATTTTATGCAAGTAGAGTCTTAGACTATGGGTGGATCTTAGGTTAGTCGTGGTAGTCTTAGTGGGCAGAGTTCACATCAGACCTTGCAAAGTATTCAGTATAGGTTTTTAGGCCATGGTGGTCATTTTGGATCAAGAGGGGCAGTACCTCAGAGTATTTCAAGAGCTTGTTGTGGTTGTGGAGAGATTGGTCATTGGTATAGAGAGTGCCTCAGACATGAGTGGGTTGCTCAGATAGAGTTAGCGTATATTCCTTACAAGCCTAAAGTTCCAAAGATGTGTTATGATTACGAGAAGGATGGCCATTTTGATAGGGAGGGCCCTCAGCATTAGTTAGTCAGGTAGTTGGGATCAGCTCATGTTCTTTGCTAGGTTAGAGTAGTAATAATTTGATATGACTGTAGAGAGACCATTTGCTGGTCTAAAAAGTGTCCTCGAAATAAGATTAGTAGTTGTTCAGCTTATTCAGATTGATCTCACGGTATTGTGGCAGCTTTGGATAGAGGCAGTGTGCTTAATTCCTTAATTAATGATTCAGATACTTAGTCTGACTTTGGAACCTCTCAGATTCATTCTCTCTTGGGCACGTTAGGCTTGTGACTTTGAATTTCATCGTGATAGGTTCACTTTTATTTCCTACCTTTACCCTTTATTTATGTTAATTAGGGTTCTCATACCCATTGATGATTATTTGCTTTGGTAGGTTTATATTGGGTATTGTGTACCTTGATATAGAGTTCATGATTATATGACTACCCTATATATGATTTCTTTTAGTAGAGGATGAAGTAGATCTATATTGATATTTTTCCCTTATAGGTGTAGCATTTGGGTTCAAGTCCCATTTACCTTGGCATATTTGCCTTATTATACCCAAAGTGGTACTTGCTATTAATTTCTATTTTAGGTACTACCTATTCCCTTATATTGATGTTTATATTTCTGTTTTTATTGTTGTCATTGTTTAATGAAATTGATCCTCGCTTGGTAGATGGATAGATTGTTAGTTTCTTGTTAGAATTTTCCCTTTTTTATGGTTCTTATTCATTATCTTGGGCAGCTAACTTGGTTGGATGTTTACTCTCTTATAGCAAGGTGTGGTTAGTTATTTTCTTCTTCTTTTAGTAATACTAGATTGGTTGTTGAATGAATTATGGTGTAGAAGGTAAGTTGACCTTTCGTGGTTTTGTTATGGTTCTAGAGTTGGCAATTTGGTTATATTATCCGTTCTTGAGTTTGGGATTCTTGTACTTGCCTCCTGGATTGCGAATATTTTTGCATTGACTATCCCTCTCTATGTAGACCATTTTTGAGGTTGACCAATTTAGGGTTCGTTCTTCAAATATGACTAGTTCATCACTCGATAGTGGTTTCAATGTTAATGATGAGAAGTCTTGGATTTATCTTTTTGGTTTGTTAGGTTTGTCTCCTAGTGGTGGTTTGCTCTTTGTATTAGTGTGGAGTTAGATACTCCATTCTTGCAGTGATGTGGTTATTTTCTAATTCGAGTTAGAGAGTTGTAGCCATGTGATATTTCTTGTGACCGCTTCTTAAGTTGGTAAATTAGAAATTCTTTATCTTGAGTTGCTTGGTTCATTTTTTGTAATAGTCTTGACTTTGGCATTAGTGTCGAGATTAGTACTTTCTTCCTCGATAAGGTGATTCACGAGTTGATTGAGGTATGATTATCTTACTTAGTCTTCAGAATTTGTTCGTCCTAATAAACTTGAAATTTTTGGATGATATACTCATAAGGAGTAGTAAGCTTGAGTTGGATTCAACATGGATTTATTAACGATTGATGGGACATCCTGGAGTGGGTGGTTTAGTGGTGAGTAGTTGTGCTTTAGACTCCTAGATTTCAGTTTCGATTGTCATCTGAACTAGTTATAGCATTGGCATAGATTACAGACCTTGGTTATCTCTATTTGTTTGCCTAGGTGGTTCCTTATGAGCTTATTCTCATGCTTACCAGTATGGATGTTTGATGGATCAACTTAAGTATTTTTAAGGTTAGTGTGATGAGATTGCACGAACAGGACTTGGGTGACTTTCTTCTTAGTTTGAAGTGTTAGAAGGCTTGGAAAGGCAAAAGAAGATTATATAGGGATTTAGAGTTGGTTGCATAACTCATGCCTTGATTTGCCTTTGTCTTGCATGAGTTTTCATTTGATAGTGCTGGTATTAGTGTGGTATCAATGTGTCATAGTTTGGATTTTTATGCATCATCCTTCCTTGGTTCAGTTGGAGGCTATTTGGTGGTTATGGTTGAGTTTTAGCTATTTGAGAGTGAAGTTCGGAATTTGATTGAAAAAGGGATACCTGTGGAAAAATTCCTTGGATGTGTTGTCTCTTCTTAGAGGTTATTTGGGAAGTCATGCTTAGAGCGTGCGGGCCTAGTACCTCATTTTTGTAGTTTTGATGATCTTTCTATCCATTGACGTTCACAAATGAAAGTCCTTTTAGTAGTGCATATTGTAATGACCCTCCAGGGTATTTTCTTGACTTGCGTGCATTTTTGGCATTTCGAGCCTTCTCATAATGGCTATAGGTCATTATGTCTTGCTGGAACTATTGGTTTGGTGATCAAACAGTTAATTTAGATTTTAGGATCTTTCTCTATTTTGGAGCTTTCACTGTTTAGTATTTGATCTAGGACCAAAACTCCTAGTAGATGACCTCGGATGAGAATTCTAATAATGCCATCAACTCTAGAATGTTGCTTTTAGGCTAGGGGACCCTTGGTTCAGGTCTCAAGGCTTCCAAAATTATTTTGGGCTATTGGGCAGATTATATGAAAAATAATACAATAGGTGTGGATCCCACATTTAGTCAAAACAATCTTGGATGAAAGTTTTACAATCAAATTTCACTATTGAATCATATTCATAGGCTTCCGAATGTGTTCTGAGGGTCAAAACAAGTTTTTGACTTTGTTTGTGCTGGTGTCTTCGCGTAAGTGACATTGTTACCCCCTGATCATGTCGCTTAAGAGATCAAAGTGTCGCTTAAGTGACCATCGCTGAGTATAAGACCCCAAGTTTGTATTTTTGACATTTGGGAGATAGAAAGCCCCAATTTTGACAATTTTTGATGCGTTTTTCTCGTATAATCTTTGTCTCAATTTAAAAATCTATTTTCCCCATTTCCCAAGATTTTTTTTATTTTTTGTGATTTTCATCCAAGTTGAGAATCAAAACTCCACTTTCACAATTTTTTGGGCTTGGGATCTCTGATTTGGGCGATTCTAAAGGAGTTTTTGAGATTTCTTCCATAGGTAAGTTTCATAGTGTTATAATTATCATTTTCCCTCAATTTCATCTTAAAAAAAACTTCAAATTCTTGATTTCAAAATGGGTTTTTGAGGAGTTTAGCCGGTAAAGCTTAAAAATAATTTTTCTTTGATTGAAACTTCATTTTAAATTTATTTTTGCATGGGTTTTTAGCTATAGACTCCTATGAGTATGGGAACGTGTTTCTAAAAATTATAATTTTACTTCTTTTATTTTCAAACCCATTTTTGGGATTCATTTTTTAACATGTCTTGAATATAGCAATATGGTCTCATTTTACTCCTAATGACATGTAGATTAAGATTTTGATAGCGTGGCGCCATTTTGAGATTGTGAATTGAATATAGACGATTTGAGGATGACTTAAGGAATTTCAATTTGGCATCGAGGTAGGCTTCTGTCTACTATTTTTCATGAAATGGTGTATTATATATGTTGCATGTTAGCTATGGATGTTAAGATGTAACATCGGAGAGAACACCATGACTTAGCCGAATTTATAAGTTTGAGGGATAGAAGGGTAATTGACCCTTAAGGTGAAATACTTATTACACTTCTATTATCCTATTACCTTCTTCATAGATTGAGCTAATTCATAAAATAATTACGATATTATGCTAGATATGGGATGGGATTTAGGTATTGGAAGCGTGATTAGTATGATTAGCCTTATTTGAACTTTTTAAGCTATCTTGGAACTGCAATTTAGGTGGAATGAACTTAGTTGTTGATGTTTTAGGTGGAATTGCTACCTTAGAACAAATTATTTCTTATTTAACATCTAGGAGTGAATTTAGATACATTAGCCTAGTCCGAGGTAGAAATTGTCTAAATATGAATTTCAGGGATTAAAAGTGGGTCCTTTCGGCCCACTTAGGCCAAGACTTGTGTTAAATTTTTAGGCTTATTTATGCATGATATACCCTTATTAATGTCAGGTCTGGGGCTTGAGGTGATTGTATATGTCTAAGGAGTATATTACTGAAATATTAAAAGGTTAATTCTAATTCTGGATATGCTTAATGATATAGTTCATAGATATGTTTAGTGATATGGATTTCGGATTTGGATAATAAGATGACTTATAGTTATGATTCTTGGTTCAGTGCATAAATATGAGTAAAATGAATGGTTTCCAGTATGGATATATTGGTAAAGTCTATTGAGTTGTTGCATTTTAGACATAGTTGAGACTGATAACCGATTATTATAAAGTTGCTATGATACTCAATGGATTGTAATGGTCTTTCCCTGATTATTATGTTATGGTTATGTTGTATATATAAATTATTGGGCCAAAGGCCATAATTATTCTATCGGTTAAATTTCGGGGAGTGTTTTATCCTAGTAAAAGTTGTGACCATAGTTTTTAGTCATTTGGATGCTTATGATTGCCTTGTTTGGATACTGGTGATGGCATGCATAGATTCTGTACATTTATGATCACTAAAATGGTAAATGATACAATTCCAACTAAAATATAATTTTATTACTCTTTTTCCTAAAAAAGGATTCATTCCCAATTTTCACTTTTAAAAAAGCTTTGTTCTTAATGGGAATCATACCATCTTAATGAATAACTTATGAGCCTTTGAGGAAAAAAATGATGATTTGACTTATATAGATTTTGTTCCACAACTTTGTTACTACTATTTACTCCAACTGTGAGAGATTATGACTCCTTGAATACTTTTATGATGACTTAGTCTCAGAGTTACCCCGAGCAATAGATTTTTATGGACTTATACTCTTAATGCCATGGTCCTAGCCGTGTATTTTACACATACACACATATATATATCTGATGCTGGGCAGAGTATATTAATGATATGAGTTTAGATTCAAGTCCGGTAATTGATGATATTGATGATATGAGTTTTGGTTAAAATCTAGCTATTGATGATATCAATGATATAAGTTCCGATTCAAGTCCTACGATTGATGATGGTATAGTGGTTAAGGTATTATAGATTTTTCTCACATTTATTCATGCATGTGCATTACCTATCACTAGTATACACCTATATCTATTAGCCTTATGGGGGCTGCTTAGGTATAGGTAATATATGTGGCTTGTGGTGTGGTGTTTGTTGATTGGATCTTCTGGTCCTATGGCAGTGGGGTTTTATGAAAGGCCCAATTAGGTATTTTTTTTGGGGTAGCCAGTTACTTTATATTGTTATTGCTATTATGGTTAGTTTGTGACAAGTTGATTATTGACTGGTATTGAAATTTGAGGTATGATTCTGGTTCTTTTATCTTACGGTTATATTATTATGCATGATTACTCATTGGTTAGGCAATTATGGTTTTGGATTGTGATATTCTCATTTCTTTCTTTACAGTTGCTTTATTATGGTAATTATCTCTTGTTTAAATGCATAGATTTGATATACTGATTATATTAGCACTAGTTCCTACAATGATTAGGAGGTCATGGGATGCTAGTGTAGTGACTTAATTGGTACCTTGAGTTGTCCTTGTTTATTTATATGTATCTATCTATAGTGGTTATGGTATTATTGTATATCCCTCCCTTCATTTGCTTATTCATGTTATATATCCATTTTTTGGCCTTATATACTACTATATATCCTTGTTTTGATATTTATTTGTATATTGGTTAGTGATATATGGTATGGTGTTTAAGTTCCTAAGTATGACTAGAATAGGATAGTTTATCCTTATTATCTCCTTAGCTTTAATGTGTAGTTGTTGGAAATCTGAGTGTACTTTACATTCTTCTTTGCATGTTACTTATATCTGCATTATCTTTGGAGCTCAGTCGGTAGTTTCCAACTGAGTATCATGTGTTTGGTACTCATACTACATTTCTGTAGCCTGTAGATTATAGTATGGATTTTTTCCGTGTTCGTCGTGCGGAGCAGTTATGGTTCAGAGATGTAGGGTGAGCTCCTAGCATTCAGAGCATTGTTATTCTCCCTCTTATGTATTAGACTAATCTCTATGTTATATTTTGAGATGAGTTGTATCAATATATTTATTTAGTACTTCATGTTGTAGTCTAATTATATTAGAAGCTCTTGTACTGATTTCACTAAGTTTCGTGTATTTTAGCCTTTTTACTAAATTTATTCCTTATTCTTCCTTCATTTCTCTTGGTAGTCTATTACTATTTGTTTTGGACTACGAATTGACTTACCTACTTGTGAATTATAGTAGGTGCCATCATGACCTGAGAAATTGGGTTGTGACATTGGGTCTATACTATTATTTTTTTTCTTCCGCTTATTTTTTTATCAATTTTGTTGCATGAGTTGGGTTGAGTTTAGGATTACTTATTGCAGTGGGTGTGGTAGCTTCCATCACGATCGAGTTTGGATTATGACAACTTGTTAATTAGATTTTAAGAAAATGATTGACTATGTTAAGTAATGAGCTTAAATAAGAACAACAAAGAAAAAAAGTTGATCAATTGAAACAATCGAGCTAAGTTACGTGATGTTTTAGTCGAATTCAGAGATAATTAAGTGTGACCAGTTTTGGATTGGGAGATGATTCAATATGAGTTGTTTGAGAGTTAATACTTGACAAAGAATATGAAAGATAATATAAAGCTTGAAGCACAAGAATATTTATGTTTGCTTTTGTATAGTCAAAAATCTAAAAAACTACTATTTATTGGCAACAAAGAAAATACCTCAGCTAATAGAAAAGCTCCACTCATTCTACGTCCAATGAAAATATTTCTAGAAATATCATTATACGTGCCAACTAATGTTCCTATATATTCAGCAGGATTTTGTTCATATATATTTGTTGTATCTACCATTTTGTTCTTTTATTCTTTCTTCGGAACACAAGTTCTTTTGCTGACTTTGGGTTTTGAGTACCACCTTATTTTTGATAATGACCATTGGATTAAATCTATATTGAGATGGGATAAAATCAGTTAATCATCGTTTAGTCACTTGTCACAATTCCTATTTTCATAAAACGCTTAATTAATTATTTTTAAAAAATTTAGAGAGTCGCCACCTAGATTTAGGAAAATTAGAAATCTGTTATTTTTTTAAAAAAAATAATCTACAAAACCAAATAGATTCTAGGTAGCTCAATTTATTGCAAAGGGAAGGTGATAGACACTGTTCGAAATCCACAAAGTGGTTCCTGGCTGAACTCATTATTTCAATTGAAGAGATGAATTTAATTTTTTCACAAGTATAATAAACATAAAATCTACACAAAGAATAAAGTAAAGCATGCATAACGAAAATAGCCTAATATTTTCCTATCATAAAATAAAATAAACAAATAGAATTATAATTTAAAATGATCCTCAAATTTGAATTCGTGTATCTTCTTTGGAATGCAACACCATGTACCTGTAAAAACACTTTGTAAAAGTATTAGTAATGAATGAATATAAATTAAAATGAATTAAAGAAGTAATAAATAAAAAATAAAATTCAGCTTTTTATATATGGGAGGGCTTGAAAATCAAAGAAAATATCTTCACCGACCAAGTATATTAGTTCTTGATATGAAAGAATTAATCAAAAAATTAAACTTAAAATAAAATCCGTCTTTTATAATGGGGAGGCTTCAAAAATATGTCGCAGAGATTCTTTCTTTGGCCAAGTAAATTGATGTACCTAGATAGGAGAACCCCTATCACCTATTTAGAAACTATGCTAAAGTCGTAAAAGAATACCATTAATCTCTTCAAAAGTATTATAAAACTTTACTTCAACTCCATTAAATGAAAATACAACAAGAAATTTCTTTTATCTGAGGATCTAGTCTAGATAGGTGCACGAGCTACTAAAGACAAGGATAATACAAGACTTAGCTTCCATCATATGCATAAGAAGATGGAAGTTGTTGAAGATCTCTATCCGCATCAAGCAATGAAAAGTAAATTGATCCTGCAACAAGCTATACCCCAAAAAGGATATAACAAGAGTAGTATCAGTACACCACATGTACTGGTAAACATCATTGGATGACCCAAGATAAATTACGTAAACATAACATAAATATCCAAAAATTAAACATGGACTTATGAAATAACATAAATTTCTATCTTTTTACCACTTCTCAGTCACCACTCTCCTTACATCTTACCCCTTTCTCTCTCAAGCAATAATTAACTTAAGCTCTTGCTATCCTCCAGCTGACCTACCACAATGCTCACTCTAATAGGTCACTCTCTTTCTCATCATTATATGCTATCATCGATTTAATTATTGAACCCAGCAACATATACTAATTCAAGAACTCCCAAACAATTAATCAACTATTCAATTCAAACTCATTCATATCAATATGACTCAAATGCATAGGACCAACATAAGCATGTCATACAACAACAATATTCAACCAACAATTTGCAAACAAGGAGTAACAATTTAACATTAGTAACTATCCCTTCAATTAGCCTTCCCTTTAAAAATTCACTTAAAAGCAATTAAGTAAACAAGAAGCATATCACAAGTAAAGATATTCAACTCAAGGCAGCTATCAAGACTTCTGAAATAGACCATTCAACTCATTGTAAATATCTCTTGAATGAGATTGAACAACACTAACTCAGTTCAAGTATATCAATATCCCAAACCACACAAGTATCTAACTAACATCTATAATATAACCGGCTCACTCAGGAAACCAAATAACCAGACTATAATATAACCTGGTCCACTGAAAGGACCCAAAACAATAATAATAGTATATCCCAATTTACTCTTAGAACTATCAAACTATCCAATACTGTGTATATACATACTAGGGGTCTTATAAATTTTCACTAGACATGACCTATGGGGGACGAGCTTAGTCCATGTATCAAATAATCCAGACAACTAGTATCTTCCACCTTTATTCACTTATCCCCACCCTTATACTCCTCAAAATCCACCAACTCTATGATGATTAACCTTTATAGGTTCATGTCAAAATATCAACTCATATTATAACATGCATAATAACATAACAAGGTAGTTTAACCACACTTACTGTCATGATTCAATTTCTGAGTCATAAAGGCACCTACTTTATTCCACTAGTAGGTAAGTCATACCATAGCCGGGAGCTATATGCAATGGTGTAATTTGGTAGAAAATGGCATAAATGTAAGAAAAACCCAAGTAAAATACTTACAACAATAAATCATGGAATACTAATAGAATGGAAGATAAATAAGAGAAATAACAATATCCCATGAACTAATAGTGTTGGTACAAGAGACACTAATCCAAAAAGTATACGAGAATTGTCATAGTCGAATATACATCAGTCTAAAAAATGAAAAGACTAATCAAAATACAGAAGATGAAGAAAAGATTAATTCTGGCTTCAAGAACTCAAACTGTCTCTGAATTCTGGCTCGCCTCACATCATCAACAATGGTAACTAGTAGTCGAATTTACACCAAAAAGATAAAAAAAATGTAGTATGAGTACCAAAGCCACAGGCACTCAGTAGGCATCATCAGTCGAATAAGCTAAATCATAATATATATATATATATATATACATATAATGAAATATGCGATAAATAAGCTAAGTCAAGGTAAGAGGCAAATCTGGAATAATGCTTTAAATATTATAAATAAATAACTAGAATAATGATATTAAAGAAACATAACTATCACTGCAAAGTTGGTACTCATAAGCTAATAAGTTCAACAAAGTAAATAACCCAACGCTAGCCTCCATAAGCGTGGAAGGTGCAATCAAAGAGAAATAATAACCAAAATTTTACTAATTAATCATATCTCAAAATCATAACCATGGATCCTTCCATACTATAAACACTAAACTCGAATCGATCCCATAATCATCACAAATAACCTCTCAATGTCGGACTTGAACCGAAACTCATATCATTATTTTCGAACTTGAATCAAAACTCATGTTATAAATAATATCAAAATCGAATCAGTCTTAAGATCATAAATCACCGGACTAGAATCAAAAATAATATAATCTCCCAAGTATCAATCTAGCATAAAACAAAATGTTTCTAATTTTCTTAGGCTCTAAAATAAATATTTAGATGATTTAACACGTCTATCAAGTCAACAAGGGGCTAAGGGGTCGTTTGGGGTGAGGGATAAGAAGAGTTAATCCCGGGATAACTTTTTAGTACCCCTTAATCCCTTGTTTGGTTATAAACTTTGGGATAACTTATCCCAGGATTAATAATTAGTACTAGGATAAGTTATCCCTACCTTTGGGTTGTATAGTAATACCGGTATAACCTATCCCAGGTTAAAATGTGTAAAATAACAAAAATATCCTCCTTAAACCCTCTTTTATACATCTATGTATATTCTCATATTTTTTAATACCATTTCCTTCACTACTTGTTATTTGTTTTATTTTTCCATTAAAAATTACACTATAAATATAATTTTTATTTATGAATATATTATACATTAAATTTGCTTTCCTAATTCTTATGTTTATTTACAATTTGTTTCTCTTATAAAAATGTTAAACTCCACTACTTAATAACATATTTTTAATTAAATAGTCTTTTTGTCGCTTAAAAATTAATAATTTAAATTTTTATATATCAACTAAAATAAAGATAACTTAAATATTTATAAGATAAGAGTGATATGTGCTTAAATGAAGTGACAAAAATAATAAAATCACTTTTACTTAATAAATTTAAGATGAAGTTTTATTTTAAAAAAAACACAAGACACAATCATAAGAATGCACACACAAAAATATTTAAGCTAAATAACTTCAATTGTTTCTGGTGCAAAGTCAGTAGTACTAGGGCGATGAAATTTTTTATTTTTATGAACTAATAAATAAAGCTTGCAAATAAAATAAAAATAAAATAAAACAAGGTGGAGGATATTTTTGTAAACAAACAACTTATTCTTATAAATTATGCAATGCATAATATTTTGAATTTGACAAACCAAACACTCAACAAGAAATAAGTCCAACATAACTAATTCCAACAAACTTATCCCAGCATAACTAATTCCAACATATCTTATTTTCAAACCAAATGACCCCTAAGAGTAGTCTTGGCCTAAGGTGGGCCAAAGGGGCCCACTTCTAATCCCTGCAATTCATTCTAAGAAAAATTTTATTTTGAACTTATCTAAGGTATTAAAATGAATTACTAGATATTAAATAAGGCACATTTTAGTCCTAAGATAGCAGTTCTACCGAGAGAATGAGTAGCTAAGTCAATTATGTCTAATTTACCCTTTTTAATGGGTTAAATAATTCAATTCACACTAAAAGTAACTCCAAGTCCTAATTTCCAACCCATATCTAGCATATTATCATAAATATACTAAAATTTAGTCCGATCTATGCGAAAGATAAACCTAGCCTACCTGGATGCCGAAGAAAGCCCGATGAAATCGCTAAATAGACATTCTTCTAAGAAGCTTCCGCACGATGTCACACTATCAAAATAATAATTCAATTATCAATACGAAATAATGTACCCATATTGAATTTTTATGCCTCAGATCTAAAATTATATAAAAATCTTATGTGGGATTCGCTTGCGGAATTACACTTTCAAAATCGCCAACACGTTCCTCTATGCTCAAGGAATATTTACCCTCAAGAATGAGTAAATTACAAGCTCAAATGATGCTAAAATCAACCCAAAAATTATCTAGGAATTTTGGGAGTAAATTAATAAATTAACCATGAAATTAATGGAAACTTACAATTAATTTGGGGAGAAAATGTGTAATCCAAGCTCACAAACACCCCAAAAATCTCCCAATAATGTTTCTCTCAATTTCCCAGGTAAATGAGGAGAAAATCAGGCAGAAGGGGGATTTAATGGACTCCAGGTGCCGCTTAAGCGGTAGCCTCCAAGCCTGCCCCTTTTATTAAAACACACGAGGAGTTGTTCAAGCGACCTTCACTTTAGCGGATTGGGCTCCGCTTTAGTGTCCCCCTTATGGCATAGCCAGTTCATTTAAGTGACCAACTGGCTGCCTAAGAAGCCTCCTCTAAAGCACTCAAAGTGCCTCTTTAGCGAATGCACTGGCTGAGACTTGGAAAAATTTCAAGTCTCTACCGACCCCTCAAGATTCATTTAGAATCCCATGAATGCAAAAAAACTATACAACCCTACCAAATTTGATATTTCAAACTCAATGGAATGATAGAAATTTCCATATGAGGTCATTCTGAGAAAAAGTAGGCCTCACACCCATGGGTCATTTTTATAAATTTTTGGGCACTAGTCCAAAATGTGTCTGTAAGCCTTGGGACCCAAACAAAAGGTACTTCTAGCCTATAATAAATGTTCTAGAGCTAATGGAACTGTCAGAATTAGCATACGAGGTTGTTAGACAAAAGTTTTTTTCCAATAGCCAATTCTTACCAATGAAGATTTCAAAATGGAGAATTGGCTCTAAAAATCAAACGAACTATTCAATAACTGCACTATTAGCTCTAGCAAGTCATAAATGACTTAGGGAAGCTATTGTAAAGCTCTAAGTGACAAAAGTATGTGAAAATACAAAAAATGACCTAGTGAGTCATTACACTTGCACTTACAGTACCTTTTATGTGATCTCATTTCAGGTGATCATTGTATAAAAATACAATAAGTCAATATTCATAGCATGAATTACAATAAGTGTACAAATTAACATGCACATATATACAAAATTGAGTCCTTAACTACACTTCAACCATCACTTACCCCATAAAAACTAGTACCCATTGCAACGATGAGATAAAAAATGTAGTTTCATGAGACAAAAAATGTAGTTTTATAGTCTAAAATATAAATTCATATTTTTCATTCCCATTATTTCTAATTTCGTTCAAGGGTTGAGAGAGGGCTATTTTCATAAAACTTGGGGGGTTTCCATATTTGATGTGTGGTTTTTTTACCATTCAAACGTGAATCTACTCCTTTTGATTCTTAGATTGTAAGAATCATAACCATGGTTGAAAATTGAGATTTAGCCCTAGGTTCATAATGTGGTGAAAATTGGTAGGAAACGACTTAAATTTAGTTATTTTTTATCTTAGGCTATTACAAAAGACTTATTAAGGTAGAATTCTTCCTTGTAACCATGAAATATAGATCATTCAAGGATATTAAAGGGTAGAAAACCCTAGAATGATGAACTCAATAAAGTTCATATGTTGAAATTAATAGGTTTATTATAATGCCTCAAAGTGCAGAAAGTTGTTTTGAAATATGCTTAATTGTTGTTTATTGATCAAGAATAAGTATAAATCAAAAGAAAAGACAAGGCTTTGCCCAATTAGTACTTTTGAACAAGGAATTATGGTAGGCTATGTTTTAAATATAGGTATAGACTTTATTTGACTCTGTGCTTATAATTGAGTTGAATGTTTGTGACTATCCTTTAAGAATTATTTGTGATTGCCAATTTTTATCATTCATTGGCATTATATTGATCTTTTTATTGAAATAAAGTATTCTGATTGGTTGTCATACCTATATTACTCTATGGATCGAGTGTCATTCCTACACTGGTAAATGGACTGAGCTCATCCTATGTAGGTCATAGCTAAGAGTCCCCACTAACCCTAGTATATGTATACACTTTTCATGCATACAATCATAATATATTTGCACACATGGCTGTCTTGACTATTGTTGACTAAAACTGCATAAATGTAAATATTATACCTTTATAACTTAAACCCAAATTAATATGATGAGAATTATTGTTAGCTATCAGTTGAAGTGTTATAACTTTATATTTAATTGCCAAGTGATTAAGAGTGTTGTCTTGATTGCTTCTTACTTGCATTTAACTTATCTATTTGTATAGCATTGGGTTAAGTCAGTGGATGATGCTTACCGATACGTAGTTATGGTGTAGAGCATGTTCCAGGAATTATGATGAGTTCTCGACTCTAGTTCATGATTCCAACTTTAATTCAAGGGTGAGCACTATGTTCGGGCAACCATTGGATCTTTTTCTATTTCATGTCCTTTGTTTCCAGACAAGACTTTCTTGTCGATCTAGTTTGTTGATTGATCTTTTTAGATCTTGTTCTGGATTTTAGAGTTCTTGTGCAATGACTTTTGTGTCCTGGGGATTTAATAAATATTAATAATTTTGTACTTTTATTTTATTTTAGTAAGTGTGATGGTTGGCTACGGGTTGGGTTGAATAGTTATCTTATTGTAGAGTTAGGGTAAGTGTCATTCATGAACGTTTGGGTATTGAAAAAGATCATATTAGAGAACTACATTTGTGGATCTCGTCATACAAGAATGGTTCTAGTAGAATCTTACAAATGGTACATAGATGTCAGTAATTTTCTTTGAGAGGCTACAAGTTTTACGAACAAAATTTTCACTTACAATTGATATCTGGTGATACAAATTGGTATCTAGCCTTCTTTCATTCTTGTTACATATATGGTGAACACTCGTTCAACTAGAGTATCATCACCCAAAGTAGCAACATTAAAACCAGCCACTAAGGTCGTGATTCAGGGCAAATCTTGGGTGAGGTGGGGCGAGAAGAGGAGGAATAGGGCAGCACCTATCAATAGTAGAGCCTAAGAAACTAGAAGACCATCAAGGCAAAGATCATCATTATCTCTCCCATAATATGCTTCTTCAAACTTAGTTTGAGATGAAGAGGTTGTAGATAAGGAGGAGAAGGTTTCCATTCTAGAAAATATAGTGTTAGTGCAAAGTGATGCAGCTCAGGTTCCAATGTCTATGGAATTGATTCAATATGTGTTGGTTTTTTTGAGTAGTTTAGGTGGAACTGGTACTACTCTGGTAGTTCCCACATTCTAGTCCCCATCCTTGTAGTATGCCACTACTATAGTACCTTGAATAAATGAGGGTTCTAAGACAAGAGTTTTCCCTTAATAGGTAATAGGTAAAGTTATGAGCGATGATAATCATGGTTTGTTTTGCAAGCAAATGAAAATAAAAACTCTTATTTTTAAGGGGCCGAGTCAGAGGATACATTTGAGGTTTTGATTGTCTGTGTGAAGCACTTGCTTAAAATGGGCACTATAGAGAGATATGGCATGAAGCTGTGACTTTTAAGTTATAGAGAGAGAGGAAAAGAAATGGTGGAGGTCCTTTGTTAAGTGTAGAGTTGGTTTATCTCCACTTACTTGGTATCAATTTCAAAATATGTTATTTGAGAAGTTTGTCCCTCATACCTATTAGAATATGAAGAATGGTGAGTTTCTAAGACTTGAGTAGGGTGATATGTCTAAGGCAACATATGAGGCCAAATTTTATTTCTTGTCCAATTATGCATTATAGTTAATTAGTATAGAAGAGAAAGGACCATGTATCTTGTGAAAGGTTTGAAAAATATTCTACTCGTGGCTGCACATCAAATGGCTTTATCCAGAAAAACTTTCCAGAAAATGGCAGAATTTGTGAAGAAAGTGAAAATGGTGGAATTCGACTATGTTTGTGTCCATAGAGGGCCCCCATCAGGGACTAGTTATCAACCCTCCCAGCCAAATAATTATACACATTCAACATCTTTAGTGTAATGACCTACTTTAGAGCTCAAATTCCATAAGTGCAGAAAAGTAGGTCATATTTTAAGGTTTTTATTGACTTTTTATTCGTAAGTTAGTTGACTCAACTGACAGCTTCTAGTGCTTTTGTTCAAGTAGGTCAGTGTAAGAGAGGATATGGTAGAGGTCGTCCACATATTTGGGGTGGAGATCAACTACTAGTAGGGGCAACTACTAAGCCAACTGTAGTGGCAGATTGGTTGGTCGAGGTGGCACATAGGCTAGTTAAAGTGGTGGTCAGGTTGGTGATAAGGCTTATCTTTATGCTTTTTAAAGTCATCTTGAGGCTGAAGCTTTTGATATTGTGATCATACCGACCATTCTTGCTTGTGATAGTATAGCTTTTATGTTGTTTGATTTGGGGTCTACATTCTCTTATGCACCTATGAAATTTGCTTTGGACGGGAACTTATAATATGAATTACTTGATGAACCTTTATATGTGTCTGGACTGGTTGGGGTTTCTCTACGTGTGGATCAAGTTTACCCGGCATGTACTATAATATTTATGTGGTATAGGACTTTTGGCAGAATAATGATTTTAGATATGGAGGAATTTATATTATTTTGGGAATGAGTTGGTTGTCTCACTATCGTGCCATTCTTGATTATTATGCTAACACTATTACTATAGGTATGCCTGGGATGGGGGGTTAGAGTGGGAAAGTACTTATAAGCCAAACCCTTTGTGTAGCAACATGATTTTTGTGTATTACACATATTTATGTAGTTTGACCATTTTATCTCTCTCTGTGGTTACTACATGATATTTCTGGGGTATGGAAATAATCAACACGGTTCCCAATGAATTTTAGTGTGATTTGTGCGAGTTTGTGATTTTTAGAGGTTAAAAAGGATTTATAGTTAACTTTGATCAACATCTCTTGTTCTATGCATTGGATGGCAAAATAGATCACGCCAGCAGATTTGAAATATTAATTTTGGGTTGGTACCATAGTTGGTGTGGTTTTATGGATTGTTTATCTCATTTTGATACTTGGTTTAGGAAATTATAAAATTGGGTCTTAGGGATCAATTTTGTGAAAACACCTTCTTTTCAATAATCTGATATTGCCATTGAGTCTACAATGTTGAATTTGATAGGGTAGCATTGTTTGTTTACATTCTAGAGATTCCAAATGAATCCCGAAGGATCATTGGACACTTGAAAATTTCCAAGTCATCAGCTGGTGCACTCGCTTAAGCGCCCATTGGGTTTCTTAAGGAAAGCTTCACTTAAGCGGCCAACCATTTACTTAAGCGATCAGGCGTCCAACTAGTATGCCGCTTAAGCATGCCCTTTCGCTTAAGCGAAGGCCACTTAAATGGATATTGGTTTGCTTTAGCGTAGGGTTCAGACTTGGCAGCTACCATAAAAGTGACTCTTTGCCACGAAAGCAGTAGCCGCTTAAGAGACCCAATGTCTACTTAAGCGGCACCTGGTAGCCTTAATTTCCCCCTTTCTCGATTGTCACTATTGTTGTGACTTTGAGCTTTGGGTTTTTGAGTTTTTCAGTAATTTTTTTCAATTTCAAGCTTGGGTAGGCTGCAAATCCCTATTTCAATCATTTTACTTTGATTTTTGTTATCTAAAGCTCGTTCAAATACAATTTCAAAAGTGAATTTGGGGATTTTGTCTCGGAAGCCTAAAAATGGTTTTCTTCAAATTTAAACATTATTTTAAGACATTTTTACTTGGGCTTTCTTCTATGGATTCCTTGAATCATGGGTAATGTAATTATGAACTAAAAATCCCAATTTTACCCCTTCTTTTCAAAAACACATCTAAGAAATAGGCAATATGGGTATCACTGCCTTCCTTTTAATTCATAGATTCTATATTTGTATATTTTAGCAAGTTTGAGTCTATTTGGTAAGGGAAAGCTCTATTTTGAGAATTATTTGGACCTGGTTTTCTGCATTCGAGATAGTTTATGTGTTAACTTTCTTTAGATTGGGATGAGTAGTTAATACTAATATAAAACATGCCATGGGTATTAATCATAAAAATGGTATTTTTACTATTTGTGCCCGTGTGGAGGCATATTTTGTTGTTATTGACGTTTGAGAGATTATTTGCTATGTGTGACCTGTGTGGTGGTCTTATATAATGTTGTTGGCCTTGTGTATATATTTGGTTGTATTCTTCCTGGTGGAAATGCCTAAGTTGGGTTTATGTGGTATTAATGACATATTTATTGTATATCTCATTCTACTGGTACATGGATTATATTGGATCATGGATGATTATTTTATTGAGTGGATTCTAGCTCACATGCTTATGTATTGGTTGGATTTGAAATGATTATTCTGGTTTGGCTGTGAGCATTACATCTTTATATCATATATACATTCATGAGGCATTGGTACTACTCTGGAAATACTGGTTTTCTGATGGAAATATGACACTTTTAGAAAAACCTTTGCCAAATATTATGTGCCAGAGAGAGTTATGGATATTGATTTGGTATTGGTATTGTCTATTGGATTGTATATGTGATGCGCACCCCCATGGGTCCTACCTTGGGAGCAATGCTTGATAAGTGTATCGGTAGGTTGTGCAACATCCTCAAATTTATCAAATCATCATTATCATTCTCATTGCATTTTCATACATTATGCACCTTTTGTGTTTTATTTTCATGTTCAATTAGATATTTATCTATTTTGTGCTTTCTTTTTGTACTTGTTCTTGTTATATGTTCTTATATCTAAAACTGTTAGTTGAGACGGTGTGGGCTACCATTTGAGACATTTTTTTACACATGTGAGGTACCCATAGTGTGTATTTTATATACCTTATTTTCTACTTTGCTTAGTTGGCCTATAATACCTACTAAGTATAAGTAGGTTGTTCTCATTCTAGTTGTGCCCTTTTGGTGCAGATCCAGGTATGAGTGCACTGCATGGTAGCTAATTTTCTAATGATGATTGGACATTTTTGAGGTAGTCTCTATGCTTTGCTTCAATATTTGACCTTCTACCCCATCCTATCTAGTTATGTCTTGTTTTGTAATTGGAGACAGACTTGTATCCCTTTTGTATTATCATTTGTATTTTCAGACATCAAGTTGTTTGTATATTGTTCTTACGCTATGACACCAGATCTTGGGATGGTTTATTTATTGTTTTGATATTCAGACTTCTGCTATATTTATGTATGTATGGTTTAACTTCTCTCTAAAAGTTTTGCCTTAGGATATGATGATGTTTTTCTCTTTTGGTATCAGTTTGGGTGATTGGCTTATTGGTCAAGGCTTAGACGCGATAAATTCCATCATGACCCTTAATTTTGGGTCATGACACTTTGAGAATTATTTCTTCTATTCATACCCATAAGCTAGTTAAAAGGGGTTAGGGCATTCCTATCTCATCTTTGGGATAACAGTTTGGCAGTCCCTCCCGTTTCTTTAGTTTCCATAGTGTGTGAGTTCATAGAGGTGTTACCAGATGATTTTGCTAGTTTCCACCTGACCATGATTTTAACTTTTGTATAGACTTAGAGTTGGGTACTCACCTTATATCCATCCCTCCCTATAGGATGGCACCGACCGAGTTAAGAGAATTAAAATCTCAGTTGTAGGAGCCGTTGTAGTTATTCGTCCAAGAATTTCTCCTTGGGGTTCTCCTCTTCTTTTGGTGAAAAAGTATGATGGTAGTATGTGGATGTGCATAGACTAACAAAATCCGAATAGAGGACCATTTGTAATAAGTATACCTTGCCTAGGATAGATGACTTATTTTACCATTTATAGGGATCCACAATTTTCTCAAAGATAGATTTAAGTTTGGGTTATCATAAATTTATGATTTAGGTATAGGACATCCCAAAGACTACTTTATGGACTTGTTATGGTCATTATGAATTTGTGGTTATGTCTTTTGTATTGACAAATACCCCAACTGGTTTTATTATTATGAATAGAGTCTTTATACCTTATTTAGATTTGCTTGTTATTATTCTCATTAATGTTATATGGTTTATTCTAAGAGTAAGGAGGAGACTGAAGCTCATTTTCTTATAATGTTGGGGTTGCTTAAGGAGAAGCAACTTTATGCTACGTATTTAAAGTGTGAATTCCGGTTGTCTTCAGTGCCTTTCTTAGGGCATATGGTGTCTAAGGAAGGGGTTACGATAGTCCACAATTGGTTGAAGCTATTAAGAATTGGGCTAAATAGACTAATGTGGTAGAGGTTCATAGTTTTTTGGGGTTGACCATATATTATGACCGATTCATAAAAGTATTTGCCTTTATTTCGTCTCATATTACCCATTTGGCATAGAAAAATGTACATTTGTATAGAATGATAAATGTGAAGAGATCTTTCAAAAGATTATGACTTTTTTAACTTGAGCTCCCATCTTTACCTTGCATAGGTAAGGACTTCATTTTTATATTGTGATGCATCATGGTTTAGTGTAGGTGCTGATGCGATACAAGACAAGCATATAGTTGCTTATGATTAGAGACAGCTGATGTGTCATGGTTTATGACATTTTTTATGCTTAAAACCAAAAATTGTGCAAGTACTGTGGTCTGTTTTGTTAGATGTGATGTGTTTTTGAGTTTCTTTTGCAGGAAAATAGGGTTGGAAGCATGAAAACAGAAAGAAACAGCTCAATATATGAAGCCTCTACTTGGACCACGAGTCATTGGGTGATGCCACAACTCATCGTCTAAGTCATAGGGTGACCAGTGAAGAAATCAACGAAGAATAATGATGTTACCACTGTCTAAAACTCGTATGATCTGACTATGAATCATGAAGAAGAAAATTCGGAGAAAAAATGTAACAAATTCCTAAAAGAATACAACTTTAATCCTAGTGGAAATGATGCGGCTGACGAGTCATAAGATCTGACTATGAATCGTAGTGAAGGTCGTACTAAGCATGTAGAGTAGTGATTTGAAAGTTGAAAAGTTACTAGAGAGGAAATGAGTCGGGTAATGACTCATCGGGAGACTTTATGAGTTGTCACTAAAGAGCAAAGCAGGTAGGATACAGAGCTGACAATAAGTCGTCGTCAGTCCAGACGACTCGTTGTCTGAGGCATTACCTTTCCCTGCCTTATTTTCCTATTTAGTTTTGGTTAAGATTTTTAGGGTTTATGATGTAACACTAAATACCCCTTTGATGTTTTTGTATTATTTTATGCATTCCTTATATTTACAACATTATATTGATTATAAAATGCACTTTTAACCTTGGAATCCTTGTTCTTCATTTTTACAGTTTGAGAATAATTTGAGCTTCTAGTTTTTATTCTTATTTTATTGTAAGATAATTCTTATGCTTTCTATTATGAATTCTATGGGACATAAGTGACTAAATTTCCTAACTAGGGTTGTGGGAACCCTTATGGAATAATGAAGTAGAGGAAGTGAAAAGTCTTTCTTTATTGATGTTCTCTCATGTATTGTGATTTTCTAAAGAAAATCACAACAGTAATTTGAATCTATGAACCTTCATATAATTAAATTGAGATCTAAAAGGAGATAGTTAATCTGGAATCCAAGACAAGGGTTAGTAATGCGACACTCTGAGACTCAAAAGGAGATGAGTGAAATTCAAAAGAGGTGTTCAAAAGACGGTTGGTGATACATTACTTGTCAGATTTTGCATGCAAGGCATCGAGATAGTTTGACGAGTACAATAATTCTGTGGAATTAGGAAGTCAGGGGGAACACAGTCCTAGTATTTTTCTTATATTGATTTCAACCTAAAGTGATCAAGATTTGTTACTACGGTTACCGTTCTCACAAAATCCTCACATTTACTTTCTGCACTTTCCAACTACTTCAGCAAGTTTATGATAGAGATTCATTCTATTCTATGTGGGTTCGACCCCAATCTTTATTGGGTTCTTTATTTAACAACGACTACATTATAGTTTCTTGGAGGTGTAATTTTGGGCGACATCAAATTTTGGCGTCGTTGCTTGGGAAAACAATTATGGATTGATTGATGGAGGTTCTTGAGGTTGTTGGTTTTTGTTTTTTATTGATCTTAGGTTGTATGCGGGTGTATGCCCAGCACTTGGAGTCAAAGAAATCCCTTGATCCCACTTGATCCAGATCTTGAAAGAACCTTACGACAAAATTATAAGATGGCTGAGCATGAGCATAGGGTTCAAGATGACCCTAATTTGATTCTATCTCCTCTACATGGTGTTTAAGAAATAGCTACACAAACCACTGCGTGGTTACTAGCTAAAGATAATGCAAGGAGGGAAGCTGCACAATGTGCAGCTCAAGAAAAAAGAGTCAGTGTCACGACCAAAACCAGGGACTTACCGTGATGTGTATATCAAGCCCACCATGGACCGGAGACCACCCCTATCACCTAACCTCATGAACAAAAAAAAAATAATAAGCCGGAAGCCAATTAAACAGTAATAAGATGATGAATGGATAACTCAAAAAAGACTAAGAGTCAAACAATAATAACCAACCCACATTTGTCCACAAAAGCCTCTAAACCAGAGTAGCAACTAGGTCAGGACATGACTCCTACTATAACCAAAATGAATCCAGGAGTGCTGAATTAATAAGGAAACAATAATGAAATGATAAGGCCTTCTAAATGATGGAGGCTCACTACTTCACAACAACTCAACAAATATGCCAATCCACTTAACGCTGCATAGGAGCAACAGAAAAGTCATTGAACCCAACATCATAAAATTATGTAGCGTCCTAGGAAGGTCAGTGAGATAAACACTGACATGTAACTCAGGGAAAGTGATAAAATAATGTCATGTCCAAAATAAGTCAAAATTGCATGCACAAATTTATATATACATATATAAAATGCCAGGATAGGGTAAGGGCTATGAACATTAGGGTTTTAAATCATTTACCTAGATTATGTAGCTCGATCCATCCTAAGGGAACCCATGGGTTATATGGGTTTAGCTCCCCCTACCGAAAGGGTCCTAATGCATGTTAGTTGCACGAACCGAGGAAAATCCAAAGAAAAACTAAAGCCACCATGGGTAATATATATATATAATGTGTGTGTCAATCACACAGTCATATAGACCCCCAACATAGGCAAACGTGGTTTCCAGTGTTCGTCCGCCCAGGACTTACACCTTCATGTTGAGCTACACAACCCCCTTTAAGCCCAATTAAAATAATTTGTACATACAATAAACCAGCGACCTAGGAGTCATTTATTAAGGCATTTACCACTTGGTATCGTCATAACAATATGCTTGCAAGATAATACATTTATGCCAAACCAATTCACACAACCAAATTAGACTCCTAAGTTACATTAAAATCTAAACCATGGCCACCAAGGCCATCCAAATAGATTTTTATATCCATTTATCAATTAATGCAATGCATTGAGTTCAAAAGCAAGTTAAACCATGTAATTTTTCATTAATAAAATCAAATTCACAAAATGGGTTGAGGTTCATGCAATTCTAAGCCAAAATTCATTCAATTTTGGGAAACCCATGTCCCCCATTCCAACCATTTAAATAATATACCATTCAGTCCTAAAAATATCAATTTAAAGCATGAATAATCAATTCAAAACATGGGAAAAGTAATTCAATCAGTAACAACCAAAACCCCTCAACCCAATTTCAAAACCCACAATTTAAATAACATGAAAATCCATTCAATTCAAGCCACAATGTAAAATTAAAGTTTAGGGAAGAGAAACATGCCTAAACCACACAAGAATTTGAAATCAATTTGAAGTTTGGAGCCCAGATGATGAATGCACTGTGAAACCTTTGAATGTTCTTGGGTTTTGAGTTTTAAGAGAGAATGGTTGATTTTAATCTTTGAAAACTGGAGAAAAGAGGCTTATTTTATTTTTAAGGGTCGTACAAGGGGTAAAAAGACAAAAAAAACCTCACCCTATATGAAAAAATAAAATTGGATGAAATTTACACACTGGCATGGAATGCCATTATTGCGGAGGTTATCCTCTGCGCCACACCAATATCGCGGAGGGTAACCTTCGCGACACGATGATATCATGAACCCTCACTATCTCGAGTTCCCAAACTGACCCCGAACCCCTTCCAGGAATTTCAAAACTTTCCCAAGTTATCCTTTTAACATCCCTAAACACAATTCAAGTAAAAAATCTATATTACGCATGTGGGAAGGTCAAAAATAAAATGATCAAAATTTTAAGGGTCTTACATTATCCCCTCGTAGGATCACTCAACCCCGAATGATGTGTTAGGTCACTTTTAGCACGAGGATATCAAGAATACACCAGAATCAATAGACAAACTCAAAAAATGATATGAGGAAAATGAAACTCATACCTTACGCACATTATTCCAACCCGGGGAGTAGGAATGGATATTTGGCCTTCATATCTTCCTCAGTTTCCTATGTAGCCTTTTCTACCTTTTGGTTTCTCCAAAAAACCTTTATTAAAGCTATATCCTTGGTCCTCAATCTACGAACTTGCCTATCCAATAATTCAATTAGTACTTTCTCATAAGACAAGGAATTTGTAGCACGAACTTCTTCAACAGGCACTATCAAGGAAGAATAACCCATACACTTTTTTCAGCATGGAAACATGAAACACGGGATGAATGGAACCCAAACTCACAGGCAAATCCAACTCATAAGAAATATTCCTAATTATCCTTAAAATCTGATATGGACCAATATAACAGGACTGAGCTTATCCTTCTTCCCAAACCTCACGACTCCTTTCATAGAGACACCTTCAAGAATACCTAATTATCTACTTCAAAATCCAATTCTCTTTGCCTCACATCTGCATAAGACTTTTGGTGACTTTGAGCACTCTTAAGTCTTTCTCTAATAAAATTCACCTTCTCCATGGATTGGTGAATCATGTTAGGACCAAACAACCTAGGCTGACCAACCTCAAACCATCCAATAGGATACCTACATCTCCTACCATAAAGAGCCTTCAAAATGATTTATATGAATGCTCGAATGATAACTATTATTGTACAGAAATTAAATAAGAGAAAAATGATCAACCCAACTAACGTTAAAATCAGTAACACAGGACCTTAGCCTATCCTCTAAGGTTTGAATAGTCTAATCCACTTGTCCATCTAGTTAAGGGTAGAAAGTGGTGCTAAGGTTCACTTATGTGCCAAACCTTCTTTGAAACAAATGCCAGAAGTGAGAAAAAAGTTGTGTACCACGTTTTGAAATGATGGACACTGGCGCACCATACAACTTTCAATCTCTTGAATGAACAACTTAGCATAATCCTTTCTTGAGTAGTTTATCCTCACAAGCAAGAAGTAAGTAGAATTAGTCATCCTATCCATAATGACCTAAATAGAATCACACTGATTGAGAGAGCGCGAAAGACTCGTAATGAAATTCATATTGATTATATCCCACTTCCATATGGGCAACCCTATCTCTTGAGATATGTAACCAGTTCTTAAATGCTCGACCATAACTTGCTAACAAACCATACACTTAGCAACAAAATTTGCCACATACCTCTTCATAGTATTCCACTAGTAAATTTACTTCAAGTCATGATAGATATTCATCGAACATATATGAACTGTATATATTGAATCATGAGCCTCAGTCAAGATCCTTTCCCGAATCCCATCAACTCAGGGACACACAACCTACCTTGGTACCTCAGAATACTATCTCCCCCAATCTCAAAAGTGATAACCTTTTACTGACCCATATCATCCTTAATCTGTATAAGTATGGGATCCAAAGAGTACTTCTCTTTTACCTCAGCACCAAGAGATGATTTGACCACTTACTAAACAAAAATCCTCCATCCTCAAAGTTCAAAAGATGAACTCCCAAGTTAGCCAATCTGTGAATATCCTTCACTGATCCTCTTTTCTCCTTATCATTATAGGATAAGCTCCCCATAAATAACCTGGAAAGAGCATCAACAACAACATTAGCTTTACCTGAATGGTAGTGAAGGCTCATGTCATAATACTTAACAAATTCAAGCCACCTCTTCTTCCTGAGGTTGAGCTTCTTCAGCTTGAACACATACTGCAAGCTTTTATTACCTAAATAAATATCCATATGCACTCTATAAATATAATGGTGCCAAATATTCAAAGAAAAACCCACAACCGCCAACTCTAAATTATGCTTTAGATAATTCTTCTAATGAAACTTAAGCTGCCTAGAAGCATAGGCCACAATCTTACCAAGCTGCATCAAGGTATAACCCAACCCCATTGGGACGCATTACCAAACACAACAAAACCATCACTACCTTTGGGTAAGGTCAAAATTTGTGCAGAAGTTAGATTATCCTTCAACTTATTAAAACTACTCTCACAAGCATCAAAACACAAAAACATAACCTTCTTTTAACTAAACCTCTTCAACAAAGCAAAAATAGATGACAAACTCTCCACAAACCCTATATAATACCTAGCCAAACCCAAGAAGATCTTAATGTCGATTATGGTCATAGGTATAGGCCATTTCTTAACCACCTAAACATTTTGTGGATCTACCTTGATCCCCCCACTAGATGCCACATGCCCAAGAAAGGTCACAACACTCGGCCAAAATTCATATTGAGAAAATTTAACATGAAACTTATAATCCTTAAGAGTTTCCCACACAATTCAGAGGTGATTGGCATGATCCTCCTCACTCTTAGAATGCACTAAGATGTCATCAATAAGGACTATAACAAAAAAATCTAGAAACTGCTTGAAACCCCAATTTAAACGATCCATGAACATAGTCGAAGCATTAGTCAACCCAAATAACATCACCAAAAAACTCATAGTGATCATACCGGGTTCAAAAAGTAGTCTTGGGAATATCAACCTCCCTAATTTTCAACTAATGATATCCTGAATGGTGATCAATCTTAGAAAAGTATCTAGCACCCTGAAGCTGATCAAAAAGGTCATCGATCCTAAGAAGGTGGTACTTGTTGTTCACTGTCACCTTGTTCAGTTAATGATAGTCTATACATATCCAAAGAGACCCATCTTTATTTCACTCAAAAAGTATAGGAGCATCCTACGGAGAAACACTAGGACGAATGAAAACCTTATCAAGAAGATTCTTTAATTTCTTCTTTAGCTAATTTAATTAATCTAGAGCCATTCTATAAGAAAGACAATAAATAAGATGAGTATATGGTAGAAGATCAATCCCAAAATCTATTTACTTGTTAGAAGGTATTCTAGGAAGATCATCGCGAAACACTTTAGGAAATTCATTAACCACGGGGACAGAATACAAAGAAAGGCTTTCAGAGTTAGAATCATTAACCCAAACTGGGTGATATAGATACCCTTTTGAAATTAATTTCTGAGCTCTAAGATAAGAGATAAACATCCCTTTGGGTACTAAGGAACTTCCCTCTCATTCTTATACCGGCTCATTAGAAAAGTTAAAACTGACCTTTTGCATTCTACAATCTAAATAATATAGCACGAATAAAGCCAATCTATTTCAAAGATAATATAAAAATCCATTATATCCAACTCTATAAAATCCACTAATGTCTCCCTATGAAAGATAGACACTACATAACTGTAACGCCCCAAGAGTACACCCTAGGCGTCATACAGTCTCGAGGGATCATAAGGTAACCCATGAGCTAGTACTTTTTATGAGCACTAAGTAAAACTGATAATAACATACTATATGGGGAATTTTTCTAAGGAATGCCATAGGGTTTTAAGTCATAAATATGATAAAATCTATAAGGCATAACTGATAATATTGGCAAAACGTCTGACAATGAAAATGGGAATCTGAGAAACTAATTAACTGTCTGAAATAGTCTAAAAAAACCTCTACTGACTGACTGAGGAGCTGATTGGACAAACCCCCAACTAACTCTAACTAAAAGGAAATGACTGAAACTTGTAAAGTAATTTGAGCTAAATAAATCATGTCCTCAAAATATAAGGACTCACAACTGCTATGACTGATAGTATGGAAAATCTATGTGCGATCCACGAACTGAGCGTCCGAAGCTATGATATGATACATCATAACACAAGAAAAGAGTATGCGATTAGTACTTTGAATATACTAGTATACTAAATGAGGTGGGTTGATATGCATGGTTTCATGAACATGAATAGTAACTGTCTGAATATATATATATATATGTATATATAAAACATAATATATGAAATAGAGTGCATAAAATCAGTAAATACAGAGGATATGTGAAATCTGTAAGCACTGAGGATGCATAAAATTTGTAAGTACTGTGGATGCATGTCCAAGCATATAACATATTCTGAATTTGATATATAAATACTGAAATACTAAAATCTGATAACTGAATCACTAATATTTGTATGCTATGGTCAGGCAACTGAAACTAAATTACTGAACTGATTATTGGACTGAGACTGTGGGAGGTATCATCTAACCAACATGCCCCAATCTGAAGTAATAGAGGTCTACCCTATACCCAATTAGAAGGGTGTTAGTACCGCACCAAGGGTTACTAACACTGGCTATATGGATCCACTAAGCTACTGAAGAACCAGGGTATCAAGCCTAAACTAATGGGTAATACCTAGGCAGAGTCAATCCTAATCTGACGAGTAACCCCTGGGAGGAAGTCAAGCCTATACTAATGGGTAACCCCTCATCCTACGCCGGCTATGTAGTTCTGGAACACAAGGACTGCTACTAATAACTCTACCTAACTGACAAGGAGGACGCCATCCCTATACTTGTTTGGTGCTAAGTCCTACTCCTAACTGAACTGACTCAAAATACTGAACTGTTCTAAGTTTGACTGATCATGACAACTGTCTGAACTAATATTGCTCAGAACATGTCTGAAACTATTCTGAAGATACTGAGACTAAGTAAACAACTATGTTTTTGGGTATTCATAATCCCCAAGACTCAATAGCAATAATAGTAAAATAGTACTTAACCTTGGAGGACATAACATGAAAGCTTTTATAAAATATTCATTCTTGTAGGCATTTCATCGAACATTGGGTATGCATGGTTTAGGCTAAGCATGAGAATAGTTTAGAATTGGAGTAACAACATGATTTTAATATCAATAACATTTAATCATAGTTTAATTCAGTAAATAGCAACATTAAAACATGAGGGGTTTGATAACAACAACAATTTCATGTAAACATGGTATGAAATCAAGATTCATAGAGATTTATGGTTGAAATCCCAATTTAAAATCATAATAACGCGTAAAGATCATAAATTGTATTTAAAATTGGGTACTTGGTCTCCATGCGTGAAAGGATCCCATGGATGAACACTTAACATACCTGGGTTGATGAATTCGTGAGAATTGATGGTGAATTCTTAAAATCTATTCTTTAATTGTGGAGGCTAGGATTTATTATTTTGAGAGAGATTGATTTCAATTTGGGGAAAATTATTAAAAGTGATGTAAAAGTGGTATTTAGGGACTTAAATCCCGTGTTTGGACTAAATAAGCTGAAGGAAAAAAGACTTAAAAGCCCTTGGGAAAATTAAAACACAGAATTGGAAACTAGAAATCTGGATTTTGACACCTGACGTGATGCGGTATAATCGCATTGGGCCACTAGAAAAAGGACTATACCCATTTTTTCCAATGGCGTGATGCGGTGTCATCGCGTTGCGCCACTAGAAAGGATAATTTTGAACTGGCATTTCGGCCCGACGTAGTGCCAATTATGGAGCCTTTAGGGAAAGAGACGATTGTGATATGGCACATCGACACGATGCTTATCACGAAAGCACACTGGAAAAGAATGAACACCATTTTTGGCTTCACCGCGACGCAGTACTGCTCGTATTGAGCTACAGCTTTCACTAAAAGTGCCATAACTTCTGACCTAAGTATTGAATTTGGGCAAAATTGGTATCGTTGGGAAGATAATTCACTTTCCCATAATTTGGTGGGTTTTTAACTGGAAAATTCTCAATAGAGAAAAGGATATGCTCATTTAAAGTTGACTAAAGCAACATTCTTATCAAAATTTCAATTGGTAAGGATTATTTTGATTCATCTAATAGCTGGGACTTATTTAGGGCCTTAATATACCTTAAACTAACTTATAAAACTCTCAAAGAATGATAGTATACTATGCATGAACTTGAAACACGACATTAACATTAGTTTGGATTTTTTTTGGGGTATTACAATATCGCCCCCTTGGAAATATTCGTCCTCAAATGAGACTGGTTAAGCTAAAAGCACAGAGGAACTGAGATTACAGGGTAAATATATGTGAAGAAAACATGAGTACATGACTGCGTCTGAAGAAAAATACATGAAATGGATATCATGAACTGGACTTATTTCTCAAACACATGTGGTGACATAAGCATGGCTATAAGGCTGAGATAGGAATGAGAGAGTCAACTTATGAGTAACCATTACTTCTGGATGGATCCGGTTTTGTAAAGAAAAGATGAGAGATTTAGTACATGAAAATCGTAGGGGTATTACATCTCCCCCTTGGTATAGTTCATCCCCCGAATGACTCTTACTTGACTGAAATACTAGGAAAACTAAGATGATGCATTGAACGCTTACGGACTGAATCATGACTGGATATCTGGGATCTAAAATATGATGCATAAACTAAACTGGATTTATAATTTATAGGGATGCGAACAAACTATTTCTTAGAAAGGATATATACATGAAACTTCAGATAGTAAAACTAGATCGAAAGACGAAAAATCCATAGGAACTTATCTGTCTGACTACTAATCTAAATTACTAGCTATACAGACTAACTCATACTGAAAACTTATATGTAACTAGAGTATTTCTTCGACACTCTTTATAAGAAGTTCTAATGAATTTAGTGAGCAAAGAATCTTAGGCATGGTTTGAATAAGACAACTAGATAAGAAATCACAACAAGGCTAAAATTCTGTAATATGAAACACAAGCCTACGAAACATCAGCTAGGATAGGGCTGCTAGGCCTTATGCGCTGCAACTACTATCTTTCAAGCTTAGACATAACCCTCGAATACCCTCTCAACTATACCTTCCACCTTCGAACTGTACTTAACCTGAGACTACTGATAATCCTTTCTTGAGTAGTTTATCCTCACAAGAAGGAAGTAAGTAGACTTAGTCATCTTATCCACAATGACCCAAATAGAATCAAACTAATTGCGAGACCTCAAAAAACTCATAATGAAATCCATATTGATCATATCCCAATTCAACATGGAAAACCCTATCTCTTGAGACATGTAACCAATTCTCAAATGCTCGACCATAACTTGCTGACAAACCATGCACTTAGAAACAAAATTTGCCACATCCCTCTACATATTGTTCCACTAGTAAATTAACTTTAAGTCATGATAAATCTTCATCGAAACTATACGAACTGTATAAATGGACTCATGAGCCTCAGTCAAGATCCTTTCCCGAATCCCATCAACTCAGGGACACACAACCTACCTTGGTACCTCAGAATACTATCTCCCCTAATCTCAAAAGCCATTACCTTTTACTGACCCATATTATCCTTAATCTGCGGAAGTATGGGATCCAAAGAGTGTTTCTCCTTCACCTCAGCACCAAGAGATGATTTGACCACTTACTGAACAAAACTCCTCCATCCTCAAAGTTCAAAAGACGATCTCCCAAGTTAGCCAATCTGTGAGTATCCTTCACTAATCCACTTTTCTCCTTATCATTATAGGATAAGCTCCCCATAAATAACCTGGTAAGAGCATCAACAACAACATTAGGTTTACCTGAATGGTAGTGAAGGCTCATGTCATAATACTTAACAAATTCAAGCCACGTCTTCTTCCTGAGGTTGAGCTTCTTCAACTTGAATACATACTACAAGGTTATATGATCTAAATAAATATCCACATGCACTCTATAAATATAATGGTGCCAAATATTCAAAGAAAAACCCACAACCGCCAACTCTAAATTATGGTTTAGATAATTCTTCTAATGAAACTTAAGCTGCCTAGAAGTATAGGCCACAATCTTACTAAGCTTCATCAAGGTACAACCCAGCCCCATGTGGGACGCATTACCAAACACAACAAAATCATCACTACCTTTGGGCAAGGTCAAAATTTGTGCAGAAGTTAGATTATCCTTCAACTTATTAAAACTACCCTCACAAGCAACAAAACACAAAAACATAACCTTCTTTTAACTAAACCTCTTCAATAGAGAAAAAGTAGATGACAAACTCTCCACAAACCCTATATAATACCTAGCCAAACCCAAGAAGATCTTAATGTCGATTATGGTCATAGGTATAGGCCATTTCTTAACCACCTAAACATTCCGTGGATCTACCTTGATCCCCCCACTAGATGCCACATGCCCAAGAAAGGTCACAACACTCGGCCAAAATTCATATTTAGAAAATTTAATATTAAACTTATAATCCTTAATAGTTTGCCACACAATTCAGAGGTGATTGGCATGATCCTCCTCACTCTTAGAATGCACTAAGATGTCATCAATAAGGACTATAACAAAAAAATCTAGAAACTGCTTGAAAACCTAATTTAAACGATCCATGAACATAGTCGAAGCATTAGTCAACCCAAATAACATCACCAAAAAAATCATAGTGATCATACCGGATTCAAAAAGTAGTCTTGGGAATATCAACCTTCCTAATTTTCAACTAATGATATCCTGAACGGTGATCAATATTAGAAAAGTATCTAGCACCCTGAAGCTGATAAAAAAGGTCATCAATCCTAGGAAGGTGGTACTTGTTGTTCACTGTCACCTTGTTCAGTTAATGATAGTCTATACATATCCAAAGAGACCCATCTTTCTTTCGCACAAAAAGTATAGGAGCATCCTACAGAGAAACACTAGGACGAATGAAAACCTTATCAAGAAAATTCTTTAATTTCTTCTTTAGGTAATTTAATTAATCTAGAGCCATTCTATAAGAAGGACAATAAATAAGATGAGTATATGGTAGAAGATCAATCCCAAAATCTATTTCCTTGTTAGGAGGTATTCTAGGAAGATCATCGTGAAACACTTTAGGAAATTCAATAACCACGGGGATAGAATTCGAGGAAAAGCTTTCAAAGTTAGAATCCTCAACCCAAACAAGGTGATATAGATACCCTTTTAAAATTAATTTCTGAGCTCTAAGATAAGAGATAAACTTTCCTTTGGGTACTAAGAAACTACCCTCCCATTCTTATACCGGCTCATTAGAAAAGTTAAAACTGACTTTTTGCATCCTACAATCTAAATAACATAGCACAAATAAAGCCAATCTATCCCTAAGATAATATAAAAATCTATTATATCCAACTCTATAAAATCCACTAATGTATCTCTTTGAAAGATAGACACGACATAATGGCAACACCCCAAGAGTACACCCTGGGTGCCATACAGTGCTTACAGTCTTGAGGGATCACAAGCTAACCCATGAGCTAGTACTTGTTGTGAGCACTAAGTAAAACTAATAATAACGTAACATTTGGCGAATTTTACTAAGGAATGTCATAAGGTTTTAAGCCATAAATATGATAAAATCTTTAAGGCATAATAGATAATATTGGCAAAACGTCTAACAATGAAAACTAAAATCTGAGAAACTAACTAACTGTCTGAAATAGTCTGAAAAACCTCTACTGACTGACTATGGAGCTAATTGATCATATAAAATCAAATAGAATCAAACTAATTGCGAGACCTCAAAAAATTCATAATGAAATACATATTGATCATATCCCAATTCAACATGGAAAACCCTATCTCTTGAGACATGTAACCAATTCTCAAATGCTCGACCATAACTTGCTGACAAACCATACACTTAGAAACAAAATTTGCCACATCCCTCTACATATTGTTCCACTAGTAAATTTACTTTAAGTCATGATAAATCTTCATCGAACCTATATGAACTGTATAAATGGACTCATGAGCCTCAGTCAAGATCCTTTCCCGAATCCCATCAACTCAGGGACACACAACCTACCTTGGTATCTCAGAATACTATCTCTCCTAATCTCAAAAGCCATTACCTTTTACTGACCCATATTATCCTTAATCTGCGGAAGTATGGGATCCAAAGAGTGTTTCTCCTTCACCTCAGCACCAAGAGATGACTTGACCACTTACTGAACAAAACCCCTTCATCCTCAAAGTTCAAAAGACGAACTCCCAAGTTAGCCAATCTGTGAATATCCTTCACTAATCCTCTTTTCTCCTTATCATTATAGGATAAGCTCCCCATAGATAACCTGGTAAGAGCGTTAACAACAAAATTAACTTTACCTGAATGGTAGTAAAGGCTCATATCATAATCCTTGAGAAATTCAAGCCACCTCTTCTACCTGAGGTTGAGCTTCTATAGCTTGAACACATACTGCAAGCTTTTATGGTCTAAATAAATATCCACATGCACCATATAAATATAATGGAACCAAATATTCAAAGGAAAAACAACAACCGCCAACTCTAAATTATAGTTCAGATAATTATTCTAATGAACCTTAAGCTACCTAGGCCACAATCTTACCAAGCTGCATCAAGGTACAACTCAGCCCCACGTAGGACGCATTACCGAACACAACAAAATCATCACTACCTTTTGGGCAGGGTAAAAATTTGTGCAGAAGTTAGCTTATCCTTCAACTTACTAAAACTACCCTCACAAGTATTAGAACACAAAAATATAACCTCCTTTAAAGTCAACCTCTTCAACAAAGAAAAAATAAATGACAAACTTTCCACAAACCCTCTATAATACCTAACCAAACCCAAGAAGTTCATAATGTTGAATATAGTCATAGGTCTAGGTCATTTCTTAACAGCCTAAACATTCTGTGGATCTACCTTGATCCACCCACTAGATGCCACATGCCCAAGAAAGGTCACAACACTCAGCAAAAATTCATCTTTAGAAAATTTAGCATAAAACTTATAATCCTTAAGAGTTTGCCACACAATTCAGAGGTGATTGGCATGATCCTCCTCACTATTAGAATACGCTAAGATGCCATCAATAAGGTCTATAATAAAAAAATCTAGAAACTACTTAAAAACCTAATTTAAACGATCCATGAACACAGTCGAAGCATTAGTCAATCCAAATAACATCACCAAAAAACTCATAGTGATCATATCGGGTTCAAAAAGTAGTCTTGGGAATATCAACCTCCCTAATTTTCAACTAATGATATCCTGAACGGTGATCAATCTTAGAAAAACATCTAGTACCCTGAAGCTGATCAAAATGGTCATCAATTCTAAGAAGGTGGTACTTGTTGTTCATTGTCACCTTGTTCAGTTAATAATAGTCTATACACATCCAAAGAGACCCATCTTTCTTTCGCAAAAAAAGTATAGGAGCATCCTACAGAGAAACACTAGGACGAATGAAAACCTTATCAAGAAGATTCTTTAATTTCTCCTTTAGCTAATTTAATTCAGATAGAGCCATTCTATAAGAAGGACTATAAAAAAGATGAGTATATGGTAGAAGATCAATCCCAAAATCAATTTCCTTATTAGGAAGAATTCTAAGAAGATCATCGCGAAACACTTTAGGAAATTCAATAACCATGGGGATAGAATGCGAGGAAAAACTTTCAGAGTTAGAATCCTCAACCCAAACAAGGTGATATAGATACCCTTTTAAAATTAATTTCAGAGCTCTAAGATAAGAGATAAACTTTCCTTTGGGTACTAAGGAACTCCCCTCCCATTCTTATACCGGATCATTAGAAAAGTTAAAACTGACCTTTAGCATCCTACAATCTAAATAACATAGCACGAATAAAGCCAATCTATCCCTAAGATAATATAAAAATCTATTATATCCAACTCTATAAAATCCACTAATGTCTCCCTTTGAAAGATAGACACGACATAATGGCAACACCCCAAGAGTACACCCTGGGTGCCATACAGTGCTTACAGTCTCGAGGGATCACAAGCTAACCCATGAACTTGTACTTGATATGAGCACTAAGTAAAACTGATAATAACATAACATTTGGGGAATTTTACTAAGGAATGTCATAAGGTTTTAAGTCATAAATATGATAAAATCTTTAAGGCATAACTGATAATATTGGCAAAACATCTAATAATGAAAACTGAAATCTGAGAAACTAACTAACTGTCTGAAATAGTCTGAAAAACCTCTACTGACTGACTATGGAGCTGATGGGACAAACCCCCAACTAACTCTAACTAAAAGGAATTGACTAAAACTTGTAAAGTAATCTGAGCTAAATAAATCATGTCCTCAAAATATGAGGACTCACAACTGCTACGACTGATAGTCTGGAAAATCTATGCGCTATCCGAGAACTGAGCATCCGAAGCTATGATATGATACATCATAGCGCAAGAAAAGAGTATGTGATTAGTACTTTGAATGTACTAGTATACTAAATGAGGTAGGCTAATATGCATGGTTTCATGAACATGAATAATAACTGTCTGAATATATATATATATATATATATATAAATATATAACATAACGTACTGAATAGAGTGCATAAAATCAGTAAATATAGAGGATACGTGAAATCTATAAGTACTGAGGATGCAGGAAATATGTCAGTATTGTGGATGCATGACAAAAAATATAACATATTCTAAATATAATATATAAATACTGAAATACTAAAATCTGATAATTGAATCACTAATATTTGTATGCTATGGTCAGCCAACTGAAACTAAATTACTGAACTGATTACTGGACTGAGACTATGGGAGGTATCATCTAACCGACATGCCCCAATCTGAGCTAATAGAGGTCTAACCTATAACCCAGTTGGAAGGGTGTTCGTATCGTGCCATGGGGTACTAACACTGGCTATGTAGATCCACTAAGCTACTGAAGAACCAGGGTATCAAGCCTAAACTAACGGGTGATCCCTGGGCGGAGGCAAGCCTAATCTGACGGGTAACCCGTAGGAGAAAGTCAAGCCTATATTGATGTGTGACCCCTCATCCTATGCTGGCTACGTTCTGGAATACAAGGACTGCTACTAACAACTCTGCCTAACTGGCGAGGAGGACTCCATCCCTATACTCGCTTGGTGCTAAATCCTACTCCCAACTAACTGACTCGAAATACTGAACTGTTTTAAGTTTGACTGATCATGAAAATTGTCTGAACTGATATTGCTCATAACATGTCTGAAACTATTCTGAAGATACTGAGACTAAGTAAACAACTTTATTTTTGGGTATTCAAAATCCTCAAGACTCAATAGCAATAATATTAAAATAGTACTTAAGCTTTGAGGACATAACATGAAAGCTTTTATAAAATATTCATTCTTCTAGGCATTTCATCGAACACTGGGTATGCATGGTTTAGGCTAAACATGAGAATAGTTTAAACATGGAGTAAGAACATTATTTTAACATCAATAACACTTAATCATGGTTTAATTCAGTAATTAGCAACATTAAAACATAAGGGGTTTGATAACAACAACAATTTCATGTAAGCATGGTATGAAATCAAGATTCATAGAGATTTATGGTTGAAATCCCAATTTAAATTCATAATAACGTGTAAAGATCATAACTTTGTATTTAAAATTGGGTACTTGGGCTCCATGGGTGATAGGATCCCATGGATGAACACTTAATATTCCCGGGTTGATGAATTCGTGATAATTGATGTTGAATTCTTGAAATCTATTCTTTAATTTTGGAGGCTAGGGTTTATTCTTTTGAGAGAGAGTGATTTCAATTTGGGAAAAATTATTAAAAGTTATGTAAAATTGGTATTTAGGGACTTAAATCCCGTGTTTGGACAAAATAAGCTGAAGAAAAAAAGAGTTAAAAGCCCTTGGGAAAATTAAAATTGAGAACTGGAAACTGGAAATCTGAATTTTGACACCCGATTCGATGCGGTACAATCACGTCAGGCCAATGGAAAAAGGACTATACCCATTTTGTCCAATGGCGTGATGTGGTGCTATCGCGTTGCGCCACTGGAAAGGATAATTCTGAACTGGCATTTCAGCGCGACGTGGTGCCCATCGTGGAGCCTCTATGGAAAGAGACAATTTTGAAATGGAACATCGACATGATGCGATGTTTATCATGATGGCACACTAAAAACGACGAACACCAATTTTGGCTTCACTGCGATGCAGTGTTGCTCGTATTGAGCTACAACTTTCACTAAAAGTGCCATAACTTCTGACCTAAGTATCAAATTTGGGAAAATTGGTATCGTTGGGAAGATAATTTAGTTTCCCACAATTTGGTGGGTTTTGAGATGGAAAATTCTCAATAAAGCAAAGGATATGCTCATTTGAAGTTGACTAAAGCAACATTTTTTTTAAAATTTTAATTGGTTAGGATTATTATGATACGTCTAATAGCTGGGAGTTATTTGGGGCCTTAATATACCTCAAACTAACTTATAAAACTATCAAAGAATGATACTATACTATGCATGAACTTGAAACATGACATTAACATTAGTTTGGATTTTTTGGGGGGTATTACAATATCTCTCCCTTGGGAACATTCGCCCTCAAATGAGACTGGTTAAGCTAAAAGCACTGAGGAACTGAGATTACAGGCTGAATATATGTGATAAAAACGTGAGTACATGACTGAGTCAGAAACATAATACATGAACTGGATATCATGAACTGGACTAATTTCTTAAACACATGCGGTGACATAAGCATGGCTATAAGGCTGAGATAAAAATGAGAGAGTCAACTTATGAGTAATCATTACCTCTGAATGGATTCGGTTTCATGAAGAAAAGATGAGAGATTTAGTACATAAAAATCTTGGGGGTATTACATCTCCCTCTTGGTATAGTTCATCCCCCAAATGATACTTACTTGACTGAAATACTAGGAAAACTAAGATGATGCACGGAATGCTTACGGACTGAATTATGACTGGATATCTGGGATCTAAAATATGATGCATGAACTAAACTGGATTTATAATTTACAGGGATACGAACAAACTATTTCTTAGAAGGGATATATTCATGAAACTTCAGATAGTAAGACTAGATCGGAAGATGGAAAATCCATAGGAACTTGTCTGTCTGACTTCTAATCTAAATTACTAGCTATACAGACTTACTCATACTGAAAACTTATATGTAACTAGAGTATTTCTTCGACACTCTTTCTAAGAAGTTCTAATGACTTTAGGGAGAAAAGACTCTTAGGCATGGTTTGAATAAGACATCTAGATAAGAATTCACAACAAGGCTAAAATTCTGTAATATGAAACACAAGCCTACGAAACATCAGCTAGGATAGGGCTACTAGGCCTTATGCACTGCAACTACTATATTTCAAGCTTAGACATACCCATCAAATACCCTCTCAACTATACCTTCCACCTTTGTACTGTACTTAACCTGAGACTACTGAAAATATTCACATGGGCAATGATAACTCTACTTATTGAAGTCTGAGTTGGACTGAATTCTCCTACTATATACAAACCTACTCAAATTTACAAAATGCACATATAACACAGTAATACTTGTATAAATCATGAATTTAACACACCCTACATTTTCACAACTTCTTATCTCATGAATAATTCTGATTTCCCCTTCTACAACTAAATACAACCTCTTACTGGCCATTCACTAACCGTAATGAATTTAACCGTAAGATGCATGAATATAAGATATGATCATAGTGTTGATTGTAAGTCATGAGTAGATATCGTAATAACTTAAGTACGAATACTGAAATAAGCATGGGTCGGGCATCTCCCTCCCTACCTTAAATCCATCATTCTAAGTCTGTGGACCACTTAAGAAACTCTAAAATAAATAAAAATCACTTTTCTCTAAAGACCAAGATATAAAAATACTCATAAACACTAAACTGACCTTGAAAGACTGCACCTGAAAGTGTAAAACCCTACTGCTAATACTTTCTTCTGAGATAGAACTATTAACTTTCTACCGCTCCCAATACATTATGTAACAACTTAAGAACTGACTAACTTAGAATTCTCAACTCTTCTTTGTATTAGTTCAATCTTCAAAGGCTCAAACTTAGATTCTAACACTTAACATGGATATCCCCAAGCCTTCAATGAACCATAATACTTTCATTATAGCCTACAATTATAAATTCTCTAAAATTATATTTTTCCCATACCATGAGAATTACCACTACACCAACATCAACAACATATAATTTTGAATCACTAAACTTGAAGTTTTCCATACACTGTTTCAAGCCTAGTGATTCACCTTTCATACAACTCGCCCCATGGAATACAAAATCTGCTTAAATTTAGAAAACACTATCCCAACTCTAATACTGCTGCTAAACTCCTAGTTTTATGCTTCTAATTCTAGATCATATGTTGTCATAGAATTCTGAGAAGGAATCTGAAATCGCATATGACTCCTAAGCAATGAGGTACTACCCCTCCATTCAATGACCGATTCATTTGGAAACTGAAAATAAACTACTCTATTTCTATAATCAACTGAAGCATAACATGAGTGGAGCCAATCCATGTCGATCATGATGTTAAAATATGTCATCTCTAACTCTACGAGATCCACAGAAGTAATTTTATGGGACACTATAATTGGGAAGTTCCTATATACCCGTAGGGTGACGATTGACTTTCCCACTGGGGTAGACACTGAGAAAGTCTCTACTAAGATTTTGGGACTGATTTCAAAGTTGATGGCTTTATAGGGATCACAAAAAGAAGTAAAGCCTCGGGATCTAACCAAGCATAAACATAAATATGAAAGACTTGTAACGTACCCTTAACTATATTAGGAGAACTTTCTTGATCATGTTGGGACTGGAGTGCATAAAGTCTATTTTGACGCTGACCATGGGTCGCACTGGAAGTGATGCCCTGCTGAGTCGACCGACTGAATGGAACTGAAGGATGATTGTACTTACTCTGCGGACTAGCCTTAGAACATTCTCTGACTTTGTGGCCTGACTCACCATATCTAAAACACACATAACTGCTAGCTCTACACACACCCTTATGATTCTTACCACATTATCCGCAAAGAGGATTAGTACGAACACCCTTCCCACTACCTTGTGACTTAGAGCCTGGTGCTCTGTCTCAAATCATTCTTAACTTAGGCACTAGAGCACTGGCTGAACGTGGAGCTGGGGTTGAGAATTTATGATGGAATTGGGAGTGGTTACTACCCCTTGACCTAGGCTTAAAACTACTTGTTCTGGCCCTCTTATTCTTTTTTTTTCTTCCTACGCTCCCCCTTCTCGCTTAGTTAAGCATGAGTCAAAAGCCTAAATAGGACAATAGACTGCAGATTGCTCTAAGAAACTACTGAATAAGGTAAGTTAGTAAAAGCAACTCTGAATTTAGCATGAGAGACATGCTCATTCAGGTGAACATCCTGAACGGGTGGAGGTGCAAGCTGATTCCTATTTCTCCTTTCATTGTTCTTTCTGGGAGGCATTTTCTATATATGGAAAGATGGATGAGTTAGGAAGGGATTTTAAATAGAACTCATGCTCTATCGCATGACATGAATGCTGGAAGAAGGGAAAATTTTCTTAAAACGCCTCATAGCCTCTTGTCCATAAGTATGGTCCACTTCACACCCATGTACAAGACTCTACTTAGCATAGTTTTCAGACTTCCTAGGAAACTTTAAAACCTTAGTCTTTGATTCCAAGTTTGTAATACCCCGAGAATACACCCTGGGCGTCACATGGTGCTTACAGTCCCGAGGGACCACAAGCTAACCCATGAGCTGGTACCTGCTATGAGCACTGAGTAAAACTGATAATGACATAACATATGTGGAATTTAACTAGGAATACCATAAAGTTTTAAGTCATAAATCTGATAAAATTTGTAAGGCATAACATATAATACTGACAAAACATTTGACAATGACAACTAAAATCTGAGAAACTGACTAATTGTCTGAAATAGTCTGAAAAGCCTCGACTAACTGACTGAGGAGCTGATGGGACAAACCCCCAACTAACTCAGACTGAAAGAAAATTACTAAAACTGGTAAAGTAATCTGAGCTAAATAAATCATATCCTCACAATATGAGGACTCACCACTGCTATGGTAGATAGTCTGGAAAATCTATGCACGATTCGGGAACTAAGCACCCAAACCTATGATATGATACATCATAGCACAAGAAAAGAGTATGCTATCAGTACTTTTAATGTACTGGTATGCTAAATGAGGTAGGCTAATATGCATGGTTTCACTAACATAAATAATAACTCTCTGAATATATATATATATAGCATGAAGTACTAAATAGAGTGCATGAATTCTGTAGATACTGAGGATACATGAAATCTGTAAGTACTGGGGATGCATGAGATCTATAAGTACTGAGGATGCATGACCAATCATATAACATGTTCTGAATATAATTTATAAATACTAAAATACTAAAATATAACAACTGAATCACAAATATTTGTATGCTACAGTCAAGTAACTTAAACTGAATTACTAAATTGATTACTGGACTGAGACTGTGGGAGGTATTATCTAACCAACATGCCCCAATCTGAGCTAATTGGGGTCCAACCTGTACCCCAGTTGCAAGGGTATTTATACCATGCCATGGGTGCTAACACTGGTTGTGTCGATCCACTAAGCTACTGAAGAACCAGGGCATCAAGTCTAAGCTAACGGGTGATCCCTGGGCAGAGTCAAGTCTGATCTGATAGGTGACCCCTGGGAGGAAGTCAATCCTAAACTGACGGGTGAACCCTCATCCTATGCTAGCTACATAGTTTTTGAATACAGAGACTACTACTAACGACTCTGCCTAACTGACGGGGAAGCCGCCATCCCTGCACTCGTTTGGTGCTAAATCCTACTTCCAACTGAACTGACTTAGAATACTGAACTTTTCTAAGTTTGATTGATCATGAGAAATGTCTAAACTGATATTGCTTATAACATGTCTTAAACTATTCTGGAGATACTGATACTGAGTAAACAACTATGTTTTTGGGTATTCATAACCCCTAGGACTCAATAGAAATAATAGTAAAATAGTAGTTAAGTTTGGAGGACATAATATGAAAGCTTTTACCAAATATTCATTCTTGTAGGCATTTCATCGAACACTGGGTATGCATGGTTTAGGATAAACATAGGAATAGTTTAAACTTTGAGTAACAGAATGATTTCAACATCAATAACACTTAATCATGGTTTAATTCAGTAAATAACAACATTAAAACATGCGGGGATTGATAACAACAACAATTTCATGTAAACATGGTATGAAATAAAGATTCATGGAGATTTATGATTTAAATCCCAATTTAATATCATAATAACATGTAAAGATCATAACTTTGTATTTAAAATTTGGTACTTGGGCTCCATCGGTGAAAGAAACCCATGGATGAACACTTAACATACCTGGGTTGATGAATTCGTGAGAATTGATGGTGAATTCTTGAAATTTGTTCTTGAATTGTGGAGGCTAGGGTTTATTCTTTTGAGAGAGAGTGATTTCAATTTGGGGAAAATTGTTAAAAGTGATGTAAAGGTGGTATTTAGGGACTTAAATCCCATGTTTGGACTAAATAAGGTGAAGGAAAAAGTCATAAAATGTAACACCCTGTAAAAGTCGTGCATGGATTAGCCTTTAATAGAGTGCCCTTAGACTTAAAAACTTGAAAATTTTTCTAAGTGTAATGAGGACTTAGAGTCATTTTAGCTGGCAATCTTCGGGATACAACTTTTCAACCTTCCCGACATCCTCTTTTAGATTTTCAAGTTGCGTTATGATCGGTAAATCTCATAGTACATCTTGGATAAGTTTCAGAATTTTTTGGAACGCATAAGGCTGCGTTTGGATTTAAAAACAGTAGCAAAACGCATAGACTATTGCCCAGTTTTCAGCATTTCAGGGTCAATTTCAAACGATCATAACTCCCTGTATATAATGAAATGTGTGAGCTATAATATATCAAACAAACTCTCTTCGAGTCCTCTTTCAATTTCAGTTGGTTTCATCCAATTTGAGTATATGAGTAAAAAGTTATAATCGATTTACTCCAGTCTATCAAACTGTCAACTGAGGGACAGATTTGACCTTAATTGTTCCTTAGGGGTATTTTGGTAATCCTCAACCCCTATATATACCACCAACACGGGATTTAATCCCTCAAACACCATAATACACATACTTTTCCCAAAATTACTCAAGAACTCTCCCTAGGGTTTCAACATTAAAACCCAAGCAACTCAAGATTCAACTGCGGGTTCGTGAAACAAATTACAGATTTGGAATCCTCTCGACGTAGGCTTCGATAGACACCCAAAATTTTTGGACAACAAGGTACGCGAGGTTTTCCTAAAATCTCATGGGCATAGAAATCATGTTTTAAGAATTGGGTTTTCGAATTCATGTACATACTCATGTTTCAGAAGCTTTAATGATATTGTTTTGGCCTTTTGGCTTTCCCCCAAAGTGATTTGAAAGTTATATGTATATATATATATGCGTTTGTCCTGAAATATGAATTTAGAGCATAATTTTCATGAAACCTCTCTCTTAATGTAAATTTTTCCATGTTTCACGTAATATACAATGTTTTGAACACGAAAGAGAGGGTTATGAATGTTGAATATGCATGTAATGAAAGAATGCATGGTTTTGCCAAAAATGCACATGACCACCATATGTTTGATGAAAGTTTTGCATGGATTTGACTTGAGTTTCAGAACATGACATCTTTAATGCAAATTACATGTTTTGGTGGTCTAAACTATGTTTTGAATGAAAGCTCTTGCTTAATACATTATGGCTCAGAAATAGGACTTGCAAGTCTTGGTATGACGATACCAACTCAGACAAATGCCATAACAGACACAGACTAGTTCAGAAATCAGATTTTTATCAGACTCTCATAATTTAGAAATTTCAGAATGGTACATGTTCAGAAAAGGCTAAAATAGGGCATAAAGAGAGCTTAGTTGGTTCCCTGAAGAAGGCGGGAGTTTCAGACAACTCTTTGCCAAAAACCGTGGTTTGCCGACCCGGGTATATTATTATGCGCTGACTTAAATGTCCTGTGGCGTATCAGACTCAGACACTCCAACCCTTGCGGCACACTTGGGTTGGGGGCTTCCCCGCCGAGTCAATGGCGGATTCCATACAGCCCGTGGAATATCAGACTTGTAGGGGAATACCACCTAACTCAGAAGTAAAACACAGATCATGATTTGAAATGAACAGACAGGTTACATATTTTCAGAAAGTGCCCATGTATTTTTCAGAAACAGTTTTATACATGATGTCTTGATGAAAAATTGCTTTCACTTAATATGTATGTATATATATATATGTATGTTCCATTATACTATTTTTTTTGGATTGCTTCGCGTGCCAGTACTTTTGTGCTGACCCCCCCTCCTTCCAGGTTCTGAGGCACAGTCTAGGGGTCCAGCTACTCAGTAGACATTCTCGGATTTGCAGACTTGATCTCACAGTGGTGAGCCTTCTATTATTCGGAAGGCCTAATTATGTCAGACACTATCTTATTTATTATGTTTTTGGTTTACTGGGGGCCTTGTCCCAGTTTCTTTTTAGATAGATGTTTATGTTCTTAGTAGAGATTTTCGCAGACTGATGTCAGATAATATTATTCAGAAATGTTGCAAAACTTGACCATGTTTTCCGTACTCAGTTTCAATTCCGCATTTTATTATGATTATGAATGTTGTGCATGATAACCAGATAGAGAATGGGTGTTCTGGGCCTTCATGGTTTGGGATGCTCATCACGGCTAGGGCCTAGGCTCGGATCGTGACAAACTTGGTATCAGAGCACGGTTCATGATCCCAGGGTGTCTGCGAAATCGCATTGAGTATAGTTCTGTTTATGGGTGTGTAGCGCGCCACACTTATAAACAGGAGGCTACTAGGCATTTAGGAATGTTTTCCTTCTTTGTGATTTAGTTCGTGCTTCAGAGTCTAAACTGTCCCATTATTGGGTTGATTCAAGTGCAAAAAGTTTAGAGTATACATGATATAGTCCGTTTCTATTACGTTCTATAAGATTTTAAAAATTATGGAAAAACTCGATAGGAGTCTGTTAGTGCATCAATATATGCTGATTCTGATGTAAATATTGATCCTGATGGAATCGTGCATTCCAACTTAAGGTATTAAGTATATATTGTCCCTCTCAAAATCTTGTTACAGTTGTGGACAATGTATAGCAGAATGTTGGAACTATATTTCTACCCAAATAGTAGCATAAGTTAAAGTATTGTTGTCATGACCGATTGGTAGTGATATTGGACCAAGAAGTTGGTGATGTAAAGTCAGAAAGTTAGAAGTCAGAGTGAGGGTGATTTTGTGTAAATAAATATTTCAGTTGAATAATCGATGTTTGAGGATGATTTACCCCTTTATAGTGATAAACTAATGTGATAGCTAGCAGCATGTGTGGATTGTATGGTAGTCCATGGAGGAAGTGTTTTACTCAGATTTTTATTTATACAGAATAATATGTATATTCTTAGACCATTAAATATTAGGTGTCAATTTTCTATCCCTTGTAATATGTAATCTTGTTATCATGATGTTTTTGAAAAGAAAAAAAATTTAAAGTCTAGTAAAGCCGTGTGGGGATCTTTCGATTCACTAGCATAGTTGCCTTGTCATCCATCTCATTTTCTTGTTCAAAATACAAAACCAAAGTCTAGTGAAGCCGTGTGAGGCCTGTTTTGATTCACTAGCAACTTGTTGTCCAACTTGTTGTTCTTTCATTGGTTTAATATATGTATGGCAGAATCTGTTTGCATGAGATAGAGTTGGTAATGAAGTGATTCATCCTTGTGTGTTATTAGTTGAAGGTAGAGAAGGAGTTGTTGGTCAGGGTGATTTGTTGATTGCTTGAATGTGGAAATGGCTATATTAGCGAGTAAGTTATGATTATAGACTCATGGTTGTTTGAGGAATTTGAAGGCAGTCTAAATGTATGAATGAGTGAGTAAGTATGAGGTGAGAAATCTGTATAAGTTGATACAATTGTACGGGGTTATAATATAAGATTAAGGTTGACCATGTCTATTATGAGGCTTTAACCCCCTTGACCCTCTTTTCATTGGTAGTTGTAAACTAGTGCTACTTGTGAGAAGGTATGTAGTAGATTTTTGAGATATTTGGGTAGAATGTCCCAATTTGATGGATTAGTGTATTTATATTATGTTGCATTCTTCATTGGTGGTAGATGATTGATACTAAACTATAGGCTTGAATTTAAATGGTGTGGTGGTAAATAGTGGCAAGAGTTTGTTGATGCATATTTTGTGGGATTAATTTAGTAGGCTTGAGGTGCTGAAATAGTACATGCTAACGGAATGATGATAAGGTAAACCGTTAGGTCATGATCGATTATTGTGGTTATGAAGTTCTAGTGCACTAGTGTTTCGTGATGTTTACTTATAGTTTCCAAGTAAAAAATTTGTGTAAGGTTGGGTTGTAAGTCATGCATAGCACTAGATATTAAGTTTGAATAGTTGAAGTTCATAAAGGTGGATGTGATGATTTCTTGATCAATGATGTTAGTTATATGAAAGTGATCTAATAGGCTTGAACGGTGTGTGAAATGGCTTAAATTTAAATTGATTCGTAATGAAGTATAATGTTGTGGGTATGGTGTGTAAGTATGCCCAAGGCGATATGGAGTTGTGGTATTTCTCTAAGACTATTACATGTTGTGTGTGACTAGTGGTACCATGGAGTTGCTAGTTGGAAAAAGACTAGTTAGATGATATATGGTGTTCTAGATAGCCAAGTTAAGGAGCCTTGATTGATAGTGTTGAGCCTTTTGATGTGATCTCGATTCTCATGGTAGAGAGATATAAGTTTGGAGTAGCAATATTGGTATGCTAGGACGGAAGTGGTATGGTTCATCAAAGGCTTGGTGATATCCATGTTAAGTGTTAGAATCTAAGTTTGAGTTTTGAAGGTTGAACGGATAGAAATAAGTGTGCAAGCATTATACTTTGACTATTGGTGGCTATTGAAAGATAGAGTGTATCCCAGAAGGTAGTCATTCGGGTTGAGTTCTATGATATGCATGTATTGTCAATTTTTCAGACCTTAGAGTGCAGTAAGTGTAGTTCAGTTAGAATCTGGTAAGGGATCTCCCAAACGCTAGATGATGACTTGAAGCTAAGTGGGAGATGATAGAACGAATAACCAAGTAAGGCTCTCAGATTCTAGTAGTGATGCAGTGTGATTTAGAACATCAGAAAGTAAGGGTGAATCTCAACCCATTCCTACCTCAATATATTTTTTTTTGTTATCCAGATACTTACTCATGCCTTACGATGTAGTTCCCTGATAATAGTTCATGATTCCGGTATATGATAGAGAGTCACGTACTCTTCCAATTCCAAGATAATGAGTTCTAGTTCATTCAAGTAGTCAGAATCACATTCCTTATGTTATGAACTCTTGTTGAGGTCATGCAACTCATGACGCATGTACTCACTCTTTATAGTGTGCTCAGTCCCATATAAAGATCTTTTTCACGCTTGAGGGTCTTATGTTTTAACCTTTTAGTGACCCTTCTTATGCAATGATAGTGGTGTTGATGTAAATGTTCTTGTTGATGGAAGATCATAGTATGCTTGTTTAGATAAGGCCATAAGTATGAAGTAAGATTTGGGGCCAAGTCTTTGATACATGTGATGGTTAGTGGAAAAGTTTGTGTGTGTATGTTTTTAGGATAGCGCGTGGGAGTTATATTGATAGTAGTTTAGAAACTATGTGAAGTATCTACTTATGGGTGTTTGCCTTGAAGTTAACATATGGTTATAAATTAGGCTTGAACGACGTTTTGGGGTTGTAGTTGAAGGTCGCCATATGCATTAGCGACTTCATATTAAGAGTTCAGTGTAGTCATTGAATTGGTAAGGCATGTTATTCTTAGGATATGATTTTTAAAAGAGGTATAGAAGGTGGCATCATATGGTTTAGAATAATAGTGTGGTGTAGCATGTTGTATTTTTGTGTTTTAGAGTTAGGCTTGATCGCGGGGTAAGGATTAAGATATTTTAGACATTAGTAGAAAAAAAAACATTATCAATGCTCATATGAGAATTTTAAGTTTAGTTGAATGAATATGATATTTATAGGGAATAGTATAGTTAAGGGATATTCGGGAAGTGCTCTAAGCCTTAAAGTAAGAAGTTGTATTTCCAAAGGTCTGAAAATTCTATCCTAATTTAGGAGTTATATGTCTATATTCCAGACTGCAGAGTAGTGTCAATGTTGTGATTTCCTCAGTGGGATGTTTTGTGTAATCCATACCCAAGATTCATGGTTCCCTATTACTTCTAGAGCTTCCTTAGAGAGAGTGTTGAAGAGAATACTCCAGTTAAGTATGAGGGTGTAGTATAATTCAGTCTGTGTGGCCAAAAAGTCAGTTTAGCAGTCAGATTCGCATGACTTGTTTTCTTGTCTTTGCACTTATTCATGCTACTCGAAATCTCAGACATGCTACTAGTCGAAGATAGAGTATACCAGTAGTTACGAGTATAGCCCAGTTCATGCATCATGCATTAAATTCAGATTCCAAATGTTCAGATCAGTGTATTTTTTATTAGAGGACATGTCATGTCCGCGTTATTCCATATATTTAAGGCTTCAACAAGTTCCTACCCATCATTCGAGGACGAATGATCCCAAGGGGGAGATAATGTAACACCCTGTAAATGTCGTGCATGGATTAGCCTTTAATAGAGTGCCCTTAGACTTAAAAACTTGAAAATTTTTCTAAGTGTAATGAGGACTTAGAGTCATTTTAGCTGGCAATCTTCGGGATACAACTTTTCAACCTTCCCGACATCCTCTTTTAGATTTTCAAGTTGCGTTATGATCGGTAAATCTCATAGTACATCTTGGATAAGTTTCAGAATTTTTTGGAACGCATAAGGCTGCGTTTGGATTTAAAAACAGTAGCAAAACGCATAGACTATTGCCCAGTTTTCAGCATTTCAGGGTCAATTTCAAACGATCATAACTCCCTGTATATAATGAAATGTGTGAGCTATAATATATCAAACAAACTCTCTTCGAGTCCTCTTTCAATTTCAGTTGGTTTCATCCAATTTGAGTATATGAGTAAAAAGTTATAATCGATTTACTCCAGTCTATCAAACTGTCAACTGAGGGACAGATTTGACCTTAATTGTTCCTTAGGGGTATTTTGGTAATCCTCAACCCCTATATATACCACCAACACGGGATTTAATCCCTCAAACACCATAATACACATACTTTTCCCAAAATTACTCAAGAACTCTCCCTAGGGTTTCAACATTAAAACCCAAGCAACTCAAGATTCAACTGCGGGTTCGTGAAACAAATTACAGATTTGGAATCCTCTCGACGTAGGCTTCGATAGACACCCAAAATTTTTGGACAACAAGGTACGCGAGGTTTTCCTAAAATCTCATGGGCATAGAAATCATGTTTTAAGAATTGGGTTTTCGAATTCATGTACATACTCATGTTTCAGAAGCTTTAATGATATTGTTTTGGCCTTTTGGCTTTCCCCCAAAGTGATTTGAAAGTTATATGTATATATATATATGCGTTTGTCCTGAAATATGAATTTAGAGCATGATTTTTATGAAACCTCTCTCTTAATGTAAATTTTTCCATGTTTCACGTAATATACAATGTTTTGAACACGAAAGAGAGGGTTGTGAATGTTGAATATGCATGTAATGAAAGAATGCATGGTTTTGCCAAAAATGCACATGACCACCATATGTTTGATGAAAGTTTTGAATGGATTTGATTTGAGTTTCGGAACATGACATCTTTAATGCAAATTACATATTTTAGTGGTCTAAACTATGTTTTGAATGAAAGCTCTTGCTTAATACATTATGGCTCAGAAATAGGACTTGCAAGTCTTGGTATGACGATACCAACTCAGAAAAATGCCATAACAGACACAGACTAGTTCAGAAATCAGATTTTTATCAGACTCTCATGATTTAGAAATTTTAGAATGATACATGTTCAGAAAAGGCTAAAATAGGGCATAATGAGAGATTAGGTAGTTCCCTGAAGAAGGCGGGAGTTTCAGACAACTCTTTGCCTAAAACCGTGGTTTGCCGACCCGGGTATATTATTATGCGCTGACTTAAATGTCCTGTGGCGTATCAGACTCAGACACTCCAACCCTTGCGGTACACTTGGGTTGGGGGCTTCCCCGCCGAGTCAATGGCGGATTCCATACAGCCTGTGGAATATCAGACTTGTAGAGGAATACCACCTAACTCAGAAGTAAAACACAGATCATGATTTGAAATGAACAGACAGGTTACATGTTTTCAGAATGTGCCCATGTATTTTTCAGAAACAGTTTTATACATGATGTCTTGATGAAAAATTGCTTTCACTTAATATGTATATATATATATATGTATGTTCCATTATACTATTTTTTTTGGATTGCTTCGCGTGCCAGTACTTTTGTGCTGACCCCCCCCTCCTTCCAGGTTCTGAGGCACAGTCTAGGGGTCCAGCTACTCAGTAGACATTCTCGGATTTGCAGACTTGATCTCACAGTGGTGAGCCTTCTATTATTCGAAAGGCCTAATTATGTCAGACACTATCTTATTTATTATGTTTTTGGTTTACTGGGGGCCTTGTCCCAGTTTCTTTTCAGACAGATGTTTATGTTCTTAGTAGAGATTTTCGCAGACTGATGTCAGATAGTATTATTCAAAAATATTGCAGAACTTGACCATGTTTTCCGTACTCAGTTTCAATTCCGCATTTTATTATGATTATGAATGTTGTGCATGATAACCAGATAGAGAATGGGTGTCCCGGGCCTTCATGGTTCGGGATGCTCGTCACGGCTAGGGCCTAGGCTCGGGTCGTGACATAAAAGACCTTGGAAAAATTAAAACTCGAAACTAGCAACTGGAAATCCTAATTTTGACACCCAGCATGACGCGGTACAATAAATTCAGGCTACTGGAAAAAGGACAATCCCCATTTTGTCCAATGGCGTAACGCGATGCTATCGCGTTGCTCCACTAGAAAGGACAATTCTGAACTGGCACTTCGGCGCGACGTGGTGCCAATCGCGGAGCCTCACTGGAAAGTGACTATTGTGAAATGACACATCGGCATGATGCGATGCTTATCGTGATGGCACACTGGAAAAGGAAAAAAGCTATTTTTGGTTTCAACGCGACGTGGTGCTGCTCGTATTGAGCTACTGCTTTCACTAAAAGTGCCATGACTTCTCACTCAAGTATTAGATTTGGGCAAAATTAGTACCGTTGGATCGCTAATTCAATTTTCCATAGCTTGGTGGGTTTTGAGTTGGAAAATTCTCAATAGAGAAAAATATATGCTCATTTGAAGTTGACTAAAGCAACCTTCTTATCAAAATTTCAATCGGTAAAGATTATTTTGATTCGTCTAATAGTATACTATGCATGAGCTTGAAACACGATGCTAACATTGGTTTGCATTTTTTTAGGGGTATTACAATAACCCTTATATATTTTCCTATCAATAATAGAATCACCCATGAGAGTATGCACTGAAAAGGGATTAGAAATACTTACAGGACCAAAACTAAAATGCACACCCATATAAGGGGTCACGTAAGAAAGGGTAGAACTCAGATCAAGCAAACAATAAACATCGCATGAAAAGAGCTATAACATACCAGTAATAACATATAGAGATGACTCAGATTCCTGGAGTGTAGCAAGTGTATCGCGGCGATTATGACCAGTGCTGGTACTAAAAGTAAAGCCTTTTGCCACAAGAGCTGAAGATCTGGAAACTAGAACTTTTTTAGATCCAGTGGTAACCTTGGCTAAAGGATAATCTCGTTGCATATGACCAAATTGATCAAAATTATAACACCAATTTCTCCCCTCCTCATAATAACCACAATGAAGATGATAAGGAGGATAAAGTAGGGTTAACTGAGCTCCACCCTGTGGCTTTGGACCACTGTTAGCCTAAAAACAATGATCACCCAAAGATTTAGGATAGGGAACACTAGCATACGAATAAGAATAACCCATATTCATTTTTTTGGTCCACTTTCTACCATCTTTCCCACTATTCTGTTGACCCTTCCCTACTCTTAATGCCTAAATATCTTGTTCTGCGTCTCTCTCATCTCTGTCTGTCTCTTTTTTCCATCCTCAACCTACTTCATATAAACCACAAACCTGGGGATATCCATGTCAATGTTAATATTGCATTCTTATATTCCAATTCAAAGTCGTGGGACAACCCAGAAGCAAACTTCCTCATCTTGGATCTCATGGTAGAGACAAACTCTAAAGCATAATGAGCTAACTGCTGAAATTTTAGTGCATACTCCTTAACACTCATCTTTCCTTTCTTTAGATTAGCAAACGCCTCAGCCTTAGCTTTTCTCAACTTCTGAGGAAAGAAATGATCAAGAAAGGCACCAAAACACTCATCCCATAATGCCAGCTCTGCATCATCAACCCTCAATTGCTCTCATTCTTAATACCACTGATAAGCTATATCTTTGAGCTGATATGCAGCAAACTCTACACCTTTAGAAATAGTAGTATGCATTACTTTAAAAATCTTCTCTATCTCATCCACAAACCCTTGAGGATCCTCCTCAACCTTAGAGCCTATAATGGTTGGGGTACTTAACCTTATGAATTGGCTAACCTGAGTGACCTCAGACGAAAGTGTAATAGAACCAACATATTTTGACTGATAAAAATGAGATGTCATAAATTGAGTAAGCAAATGAATAGACTGATGAAACTCCTCATTAAAGATGTCCTCATTTGGCGGCTGATCATAAGCATCACCACTCTGAGAAGTCTGAGGAGGACTAGTGGGGATAGGTGGAACTTTACGGGGGAAAGCACAATCAAGAGTTGGGACCTTAGATCGGGTCTGCACTCCATACACAGGATGAGTCCCCCCCCTCCCTCATATTTTCCCCAGGTAGGACATAGTTCTCAGCAGAGTTTCTACGAACACCAGATCCTTGGGGAGGTATAATCTAAAATGCGAGAAAGCCAGGAGTTAGAGAAGTTTCATTGCACTAAACTCTATAGCTTAAAATAGAACACAAAAAAGGGAAATGTTACAAAATGCCTTGTAGCCCCCTGCTTATAAGTATGGCATGCTACAAACCCATAAAAAGAAATCTATTTTTCATGGCTTTATGGACACCCAACGACTCTAAACCATGCTTTGATACCAAGATTGTCATGACCTAAATCAGGGCTTAGCCGTGATGAGTATCTCACGCCCACCATGGACAAAAAACCACCCCCATTGCCAACCTCATCAGCACAAAAATAATAATAATAATAATAATAAGGAAGAAGCCAATTAAAAAGTAATAAGATAATGAATGGATAACTCAAAAAATACTATGAATCAAACAGTAATAACCAAACCACATCTGTCCACAAAATCCTCTAAACCAGAATAACAACTATGTCAGGACATGCCCCTGACTATGACCAAAAAGAATCCAAGAGTGCTGAATCAATAAGGAAAAATAATAAAATGATAAGGCCTTCCAAAGAATGAAGGCTCACCACTTCACAGCAATTCAACAGGCGTGCTAATCAACCCAACACTACATAGGAGTAACAGAAAAGTCTTCGAACCCTACATCATGAAATGATGTAGCATCATAGGATCGTCAGTGGGATAAGCACTAACATGTAAATCAGGAAAAGTGATAAAATAATGACCATGAGGGTTTAAAATTATTAACCTGGACTATTTTTCTTGATCCATCCTAAGGGCACCTGTGGGATATATATGCTTAGCTTCCCCTGCCGAAAGGGCCCTAGTGTGTGTTACCCTCACTAACTGAGAAATATCCGAAGGAAAACTAAAGACACCATGGACAAAGTACATCACACATATATATATGAATATATATCAAGTGACACCTTCACGGTGAGCTACACATCACCCTTTAAGCCCAAGTAAAAACAATTTGCACATGCAACCAACTAGCAACCCAGGAGTCATTCATTAAGGCATTTACCACTTGGTATCATCCTACCAATACGCTTGCAAGATAATATATTTATGCAAAATAAATTCACACAAATAAATTGGGCTCCCAAGTTCTATTAAAATCCAAACCATGGTCACCAAGGCCATCCAAATCCTTTTTTATATCCATTTATCTATTAAGGCAATATATTGAGTTCAAAATCTAGTCAAACAATGATATTTTCCATAATTAAAGTCAAATTCATAAAGTGGGCTGAGGTTCATGTAATTCCAAGCCAAAACTCATCCAATTTAGGGAAACCCATGTCCTCCATTCCAACAATTAAAATAATATACCAATTCTGACACCAAAACATCAATTTAAAGTATGAATATTCAATTAAAACATGGGATAAGTATTCAATCAGTAACAACCAAAACCCCGCAGTCCAATTTCAAAAGCCATTATTTAAATCACATAAAAATCTATTTAACTCATACCAAAATGTACAATTAAAGTTTAGAGAAGAAAAACATGACTGAAACATACAAGAATTTGAAATCAATTTGAAGTTTGGAGCCCGGATGATGAATGCATTGTGTAACCCTTAAATGTTTTTGTGTTTTGAGTTTTATGAGATAATGGATGATTTTGATCTTTGAAAACTAAATAAAAGTGGCTTATATTATGCTTAAAGGTCATACAAGGGGTAAAATAACCAAAAGCCCCTCACCCCAAGTAAAAAACAAAACTGAATGTAATTTATACACTGGGTTGGCACGCCATTATCGCCGAGGCTAACCTCCATTACATGGCAATATCATGGACCCTCACTACCTTAGGGTCCCAAAATGACCCCGAACCCTTTTTTAAAATTCCAAAACTTCCTAAATTACTCTTTTAACAACCCTTAATACAATTCAAGTCAAAAATTGATATTAAGCATGCAAGAATGCTGAAAATAAAATAATTGAAATTTAATGGTCTTACAGTGAGAGAGGAAGAAGAGAATTGAATAAAACTCAACGAGATAGAGCTAGAAGGGATAAATTTCAACCCCCGATTTTCAGTACATACAAGTGTTTAATGAACTAGAGAAATATTTAGGGTATGTGGAACCTATCAATCTAGGAGTTATCATTCCTCCAGAGTTGACCTAAGAGGTAAAGTTTGATATTACGAGTGGGGTGATTTAATTTCTTAATCTGAAGGGTGTGTTTGTTGGTTTGCCTACTGACGATGCAAACATACACATCATGAATTTTGTAGGAATTTGTACTTCATATAATCTACTTGGGGTGAGTCAGAAAGCTTTGAGAATCAGGTTTTTCCTATTCTCTCTTACAGGTAAAGTGATGTTATGGTTAGGGGAACTTCTTTATGGGTTCGTCTCTAATTGGAATCAGTTAAAAATAATTCTTGGATCAATTCTTTCCGCCTTATAGAATTCTGCAGTTGAAAGATCAGATTTACAATTTCAAGCAATTGTATTCAGAGGTATTATATGAGACATAGTTGAGATTCAAGAAAAAGTTGATGAATATTCCTAATCATAGAATTTCAGGGAGAGCTTTGCTCGAGATATTCTATACATCTCTAAATGCGAACACTAATGTTGTTGCTGATACTATTACTGGTGGGGCTTTTATAAGCCTTCATTAGGATCTAGCTATGGAAATCTTAGACCTCTCTAATACTAGTGAGGATTGCATACTCAGGAGGTAGAAAGAAGAGCTAGTGCTTATGCTATTGGTGCTTCGAGTGAGCTGAGAGTCATAGATTATAAAGTGGTTAAAGAGGTGCCATAAATTTGGACTGATATTAGGTTACTTACTAAGTAGTTGCAACTATAAATTCTAAAAAAGTGAATGAAGAGGGTACGTGAGATAATTTTATTAGATATGATGAGTCTGACTATAAGAAGAAGGATAAATATTTAGACATTGATATGGCAGTTTTTCGAGCCAAGGGCCAAGGTTCCAATCAGGAGTCTTAGAATTCAAGGCAAGAGAACAAAGGTTGAAACTATTATGAAGACAGGAATAGGTATCAGAGCAAAAAGAGAGAGATGGTAATAAAGGAGAAAAAATAACTATTAGAAGAAGAGTGAACCCTTGCAAAGTTGGTTAATGGTTCAAAGAGTCAAGAGAGTTGCCTTAAAGAGATTAAAGTAAATATTTCAGGATTGAGCTAGAAGGTATAATCGCATGCTACTATGATTAAGCAGCTTGAGCACCAGTTTGGTTAGATGTTGGCAACATTAAATCGGTGTTAACCAGGAACTCTCTCGAGAAACACCATTCAAAATTCAAAGAACGACAAACACTATTTAACAATCACCATTCAGAGTAGTACAACTACAACTGATCCTCCTATGTAGGTAGTTGATGAGGTAAGGAGATAATATTTATCTTGATAATACACCCGAAGCTAAAGCTAAGAAGTTAATAAATAATAGTAAGACATCACAGAAATTGATGGGTGTTGAAAAGCGAGTTGAGACTAATAAAGGAAAAGGTATGAAGTTCTAACTAGTTTTGAAGACCATTCCATGACCTCCCTACCTTTTCCTCAAGGGTTGAAGAAGAAACAAGAAGAAGGGAAATATCAAAAATTTATATTGATGTTTAAAAAATTGTTTGTGAATATCCCTTTTGTAGAAGCATTGGAGATGATGCTCGATAATGCAAAGTTCATGAAGGACTTAGTGATGAAGGAGAAAACGGTGAGTTTTTAGCATGCTGGTTGTATCCACCATTGTAATTAATGAGTGGTGATTTCACCACTCACTCACACTCAACATTCATATATATTACGATATTTTGAATGAATAAATAAGACATTATTATGATTAAATGCACTAATAACCACTCTTTGCAAGTATAGAGTTAAGGGAATAGAAAGATAAGGATCGAAGCTTAAAATGATCAAAAAGAGGGCAAGAAAGTGCAGCTAAAGACCGGGAGCAGAAGGGCCTCAGGTACCGCGATTGCAGCAGTCAAGCAGAGTCAATCAACCGCGGTCGCGTAACCGTGGTCTTAGCCAAGCAGGAGCGATCAAGGCTTAGCGGAAGAGTTCAACCCAAGGGCAAATCTGGAAATTCACATGGCTAACCCCAATTTTGACAAAAAGACTCAAACCCTAGAATCATGAATCAATATTCCATCTTTCCCAAATTTTTAGGTTCTTCTCTTGAATTCATAGCCTCTATTTTTTAAGAAGAAAATATTGTATAATTTTTGGTTGAAGAATACATTGGAGACTTTCTAAGTGGAAAATTACCTCACTTCTATTGTTGATTTGTTGGAGTACCAAGTTTGAAGTAACATTCACTTAATCTTTAATAAATCACTTCAATGGAGATTATGGGTATATCTATGCTTTATGGGTATATCTATGCTTATTTATCTTATGTGTAGCTAGATCTCCCTCTTGGGGTTATGTGTGAATAGGGATTAAAGTATGTGTGGGTTGTTATTGATTAGCTTTTATTTAGTAGTTCATGTTTATGGGTTTTATCATTACTATGCTAACTTGGTTGGAGTTTGATTGGTGAAAGCCCCAAATATCCACATGGGTATGATGAGTGAAAGCTCCATGATCTAGAAAACCCAAAGCCATATTCGAAAAAAGGTTTTAGGTGAAGCTTAGAAATCCATATCATTCTTAAAAGAGGGATGTAGAGACCAAAGAAATGATGTACAATTGTGTGTGTAGTTGGCTTAATTTTTACTATCTTAGACATAAGGGTGAATATGAGGTTGACTATACCATGGGTATCATCCTAGAAATAGGGATGCCTAGATTGAGGTTGTGGTTACCAAATATTAAACACCCCTATTAGTTTTTTGAAAGAATCAGTGGGTGAAAGTTTGTTGTTTTATTGAAATAATAACATCAAAATCTATAACTAAACCTACCCATATTTGACTTACTAAATTGATGTTGATTGCTAACACCTAAATATAAATCTCTTAGAAGTGCATAATACCAAGATTTGTGCATACCTATTAAAACTCTAATTATTTGTATCCCCAAATTTATACTAGAAAAATCCAAAAAGAAATATTAGTGTAGATACATATCTCTCCCATTTTTTCTTCTTGTAACATTGGTTTGGATTTAATTTGTATCTATTATTTTAAAGTAACTTGATTGCTGCTCACATTATTCCTCGTGGATTTGACCCCGACTCCAAAATTGAGTAAATATATTGACAACGACCGCCTTGCACTTAAATTGACGTGTAAGTTGAGCGTTATCAAAAGTGGCGTCGTTGTCGGGGAATAATTTGGCGTATTAAGTTAGTTTGAAATTTTAGTTACTTGCTTGAATTCAAGCTTGTATATATTTGTTTCTAATTTTCTTTTGTAGGTAGATTTTATTTTACTTTTATTTTCCTCTATGGCATCTCCTATAAAATATGATATTTGTAGTTGGGAATCCTAGAGTGATGACCCATATCCAATATATGACGGACCACACTTTAGGAGAGATTTTAACTATTCTTCCCAGAGAGAGATGGACCCACTATCTTGATCTTATTGGGAGTATAGGTGTCCCTTATCTAGTGGTCGAGATGGACATAGGGATGATTGTCCAAATGCCCCGTCCCCCTATTATCATAACCAAATTGCTAGTTCATCCATTGAGATTGATAGGTCTTATGATGAGAAGAAGGAGAAGCAACAAATCGGACCCATTGATCTTAGAGAAATACTTCAAACCATTTTGGGTCGGGTAACTATAACTGAGGAGAATGCACAAGACTTGCATCAATCCCACGGGGTGTTCGAATGGGAAAATGTCAAGGCAAAGGAATTGGGAAAGACTGTAATTCTTGCAAACATTACAACTATGCCCATTTCCCAAGAGAAGGTCCATCAAGAAGAGCAAATAAGCTATGATGATGGGTTTGGTAGCAAAGACTCCTCTGGGACTTCCCAACAATCCAAATCATATGAGGTAAAAGAATCCAAAATAAAAGAAATGGTACTAGATTCAAAAGAAGAATCATTGCAAACCTCTTATGATGACTCTAGTTCATTTTGAGGTGAAGATTCTTTTGAGGAGGCTAACCCAAAATTAGGAGTTGGAAGTTATTCAAACCACTTTTCACCATTATGCTTAGAGGATGTGATGAGGATCTATCACTCCGAGCAAATGGTGTATCATGGGGAGACGGAGTCAAATTCTTATATTTTGGAATTTGGCATTCAAAAGAGCATATGGAACACCATCGATCAATGGACAAAGAACACACCTTTTGATGTACAAGGAGTGGCCTATTGATGTGCCAACTTTTTCCCAATGATCCAACTCAGAAATTTGATTTCAAATTGGGTAAAAGTCTTAAGTCCTCAAAATGGAGAGACCGAAGCTTGCTCGCCATTTCCTTACATCTTCCAAGTTTTATCTTGGAAGATTTGAATCTTCTGTCCCTCTGTTGCTCATTACATATTGAATGAAAGTTAGGATGGAGATTCAAATTTTCTTAGTGGAAACATAAAAGGAAGTGGTGAAGGCATCATGCCGTGACATTAAACTAAGAGCTAGATGGGAGGAAACCAATCACGCCACAAAAAGTGGCCCGTATCCTTTTTATTTACGCATGATATAGTAGATTTCATTTTTGTTTATGCATGAAAAATCCATGAAATTTTGGTGCTAAGGGGAATTTTGGTTGAAGTATGAATGGGCCTACTAGACTGACCTTGATATTAATAAGACTGGCGAGGAAGGTACCTACCCTGAGAAACTCTACCTCTAAATCGTGAGCCACCCCGACACCCACTCAAACTACCCTAGTAACATAGTCTTTATGGCTACCCCATTGGGCATCACGCTGCATATCCTCCATAGTCTGAGCATAATTAGGGACCTCAATAAAAGACCTAGCAGCAGCAACCAAGCTCTTAGTGGTCAAGTAAAGAGAAAGTCTTAGTCCTCAAATAAAACACTGAATTCGCTCAAACTCGGTCAGTAAGATAGTTGTAGCATACATGGCTAACTCATGGAACCGAGCCTTATACTCTAAGATGGTCATAGAACTCTTCTCCAATCTCAAAAAATAATATCGAAAACACTTTCTAAGACTATGAGGCATATACTTCTCTAAGAAAACCTCAGAGAATTGAGTCCATGTTAAAGGAGGAGATCCAGCTGGCCTAGAATCAAGATATCCTCTCCACTAATGTCTAACTACCAAATCCAACTGGAAAGTAGTGTAGTCAATGCCATAAGTCTAGGCTAATATTATAAAGCCTATCCTTATAAGCAGTTAAGAACTTTAATACATCCTTGTATAGTGCCCTAAAAAACCTAGTCAAAATCAATCTTAAAAATCTTCCCAGCATCTTCTACTCCTCAACGGACATACCAAGCTGGGTGACTAACGGCTGAGCAACTACTAGTGTTGGGGGGATATCAATTCTAGGCATTGTAGCTAAGGGTTTCACCATGCATTTGTACTACTCTGATCCGTAGACTGAGTATTATCAGATGGTGCACCACTAACTAAACCAAAAAACTAAACTAAAGTATCTCTGAGCAGTGACAAATGAATAAACCATGTTGGAGCCTGGACTACCCCCTGTCCCACCATTAGTTGGGCTAGAGGAACCTCTTGTATAGTAGAAGGAATGGTATTAGGTGAAGGATCCCTACCTGGACCTCTAGCTTAAGTTGCAGCTCTCGTCTACCCTTAATCTCTTGGTTGGTAACAACCTTCAGAATGATCCCTAGTTGTGATCTTGGGGTCCTCGTCTTCAGTAGTAGTAGAACGCGTCCTGACCATCTTTGAAATAGTGAAACAAAGCAAACTTTTAGAAATTGACTAGGACTAGTAGCACAAAATGAATGAAGAAGGTGAATATCTACTAAGAATGTCCTATAGCCTCCTAAAAATAAAAATCATACATCATTGTTCTGATCCGCAAGACTCCACTAGACACTTGCTCTTGTACCAACAATACCAGTGAACCTAGGCTCTGATACCAATTTGGCATGACCCGATTTTATGAGTCATGATGGCACCTACTTTAACTCACTAGTAGGAAAGCGAAACCGTAACCTAAAATGATGAGTAACGGGCTAGTTAGTAGAAAGAAGAATAAATACCAATATTACACAAGTAATTAGATTACAAACAGTAAAAATATAAGAATGATAACACAATTAGGGATAAATAAGAAAAAGAGTAAAAGTATCCCATGACCTAGTAAGGTCGGTACAAGAGCCTCTAGAAAAAGAATAAGAGTACTAGTAGTATAAAATATAAAATAGTCATGAAAAGAAACACCATCCAAAAAATAAAATGAGAGAAATTCAGCTATGGCTCCAAAAGCACACCCTATCTCTGAACTTTGATCGGCACTAGTACCGTCATTAATGACAGTAGCTAGTGCTCAGATTTGCATCAAGAAAAAAGAAAACATGAAGTCTGAGTAACAAAACAATGGGTACTCAGTATTCATCATCGGCCAACTAAGATAAATCGTAATATAAGCAAAATAAGATGTGAGATAGTAAACTAAAGTCAAGAAAAAGGGGGCAAACCTAGAGTAATGCTCCAATTATTGAAAATAAATAATCAATTAAATAATATCAAAAAGAATGTAACTAAATATAGCCTACCTTGGGCCCTGTAAGCCTATAAGGTGCAAATAAGAGCAAAAAATCCAATTGAGACCTCATAAGCCCGATGGATACAACCACAGAAAAAAATACCGATAGTAATAATTTCAACTTAAATTGAACCTCAAAACTGTAACCATGGGTCCTCCAATACCATAAACACCAAACCCGAATTGGTTCCTTAATCATCATAAGTATCTGCTCAATATTGAACTCGAACCAAAAAAAGTATCTTAAATACCATACTCAAACCAGGATTAGTATCATAGATACCAGACTCAAATCAACCGTATTATCATAATTGTCGAACTCAACCTAGTCTTATTATCATAATTGTCAGACTCAAACCTATCTTTAAATAAATCTAAGGTACAACAAAGTCAAAAATGTCAAAATCATCTTCGGTCTCAAGAATATAAATAAGATGACCGAAGAGGGCCTACAAGGAGCTAATTATAATATTGACCTAAAAGGCTCGAGGGGCCTTCTTCTAACCCTAAAAGTCCATTTTAAGTAAATTTCGACCCAAAGCTAGACTAAGGTTCCCAAGAACTGCTACAAGGTGCTAAATTAAGTCTCATTAAGTCCTAAGGTAGACGTTCAATCCAAGAAACAGATCAGTAGGTTAAATTCATCCAAATATGGCTCACTAACCGACTTAATAACCTGAATTTTCTCAATATACAATTGAGTCATAATTTCCTACCCCCAAGACTAGCATAATATTGTACTAATACCATAATAAAGCTCAATCTATTAGAAGAGTGAGCCTAGCCTACCTAAACGTAGAAGAATGACCGCTAACGTTTGCTACATTGGGGATTTTCTATTTTGAGAAGCTTCCGCACGATGCCACGCTATCAAAATAGTGATTTATCTATTAATATAAAAATAATGATACGCATTTTGCATTTTAATGTTTTGGGTCCAAAATTGAGTCAAAATCCCATGACAGGATCACTTGTGGAATGATAATTTTAAAATCGTCAACACATCCCTCTATGCTCAAGGATCATTTACCCTCAAGAATGAGTAAATTTTGAGCTTAGGTGATACCAAAATCAACCGATCAAGAAACTAGCTATTTAAGACTAAATTGGAGAATTAAATCAATAATTAGATGGAAATTTACAAAGATTACAATGAGGTAATGACTTTTCCAAGCTCACCAACACCCCACGATCACCTAAGGATCAATCTCCTAATTTTTTAAGCGCATTAGGGTTTTGATGGACTTGGATCTTAAGAATAATGAGATAAAAATGGGTGAAGAGTGAAATAAATGCCCCTGCGATTACTGCTTAAGTGGTCATCTAACTGCTTAAGCGGCATATAGTCGCTTAATCGACCTCTGTCTCGGTGTCCTCTACAAAAATGAACAACATGTCACTTAAGCGATGTCTGCTAAACGGTCAGGTCTCCGCTAAAGAGAATGGGTAGGAACCTGGATTGCCCGCTAAAGCAACTCTCCTGGCCTCTTAAGAGACCAAAGGTCTACTTAAACAGTTGCACCAGCTGAGTCCATACACCAGTTGAAACTTAGTTTTTGTCAAGTTTCTATCGACCCCTCAAGATTCATTTAGAATCTCGTGAACACAAACGAACTATGCTACCTTATTAAATTCAGGAATTTAGACTCAATGGCACCATCAAAATTTTCATACGAAGTCATTTCGATGGAATGTGGTCCCTACACCCAAAGGCCACTTTTACAAAAATCCATCCAATAGCCTAAAATAAGTCTAGAAGTCTTGCTACCAGAACCAAAGACCCCTCTAGCCTAAAGTCGACATTCTGGAGTTGATCAAACTATAAAAATTATCAAACAAAGTTGCTAACCTAAAGGTAATGCCCAATAGCCAATTCTTACCAGTAATGACTTCAAAATAAGGAATTGGCTCTAAAATCAAATGAACTGCCCGATAAATGAATTGTCAGCTCCAGCAAGTTAGAATTGACATGGGGCAGCTATAGGAAAGCTCTAAACGACAAAAATATGGAAATGCAGAAAATGACCTAGAGGGTCATTATAAAGAATCTCAAGGGTTCAAAGCCTATCTCCTAATCATAAGGTCATGAATACGCATCTCAGGCGGATAAGTCCACTAAAGCAAGGCAGGTCCCAAATTCTAGGTCAAAAAGGTATGATCCAGGATCAGTTGCTACTTTACCTGGATCTTCTGATCCTCTAAAGACATAACTGGCTGGGCTACTACCCAGCATCTTCTACTCCTCTAAAGACATAACTGACTGGGCTACTTTTGATTGTGGGATAACTGGTACTAGCGGAACATCTGCCCTAGTCGCTGCTACTATAGGTTGTGCTTGATCGATCAGAGAACCACCAACTAGCCCTAATAACTATACCAATGCATCTCAAAGGACCAAAGAGGATATAAAACCGGGTAAAGCTTAGGCTTCCCCTTTCCCATCGGCTGTTGTAGCAGAATACCTGGAGCTCTCTCAGTCTTAGGAGCTATGATAGGATAAGTTGATGGATCTCTGGCCTAATTTAGAACAGGGGTCACTACTCTACTTTCCTCGACCTCTGGGTTGACCCCGACCCCAAATCAAAACTCTAGTAGTAGGCTCAGGGTCTCGATCTCTGACTACCGAACCTTGCACCCTAGCCATCTTCGTAAAGAGTGAACCAATAAAAGTTAAATACTGACTCAGACTAAAGCACGAAAATGGATCAATAAAATAACATTTTTTTCTAAAAATACTTCTTAGCCTCCCGAAGATAAGATATAGACGTCTCCATACTGATCCGCAAGACTCTACTAACCATCGGCTCCAGTACCAACAGTACCAGTGAAACCTAGGCTTTGATACTAAGCTGTCACGATCCGATTTCTCAAGTAGTAATGACACCTACCTTAACCTACCAGTAGGCAATCCAAGTCATAGTTCAAAATAATAGGTAACAGGCTAATAGATAGAAATAAAAAAATATCACATATAATGATAACAACAATAACAATAAGTGAAAACCAAAAAGGAAACACATATATACGAGAAGAGAAAAAAGGATGAAATATGCAAATGATTCCCTCCCAAGACCTGGTAAGTCCAGTACTAGAGCCACTACTAAAAGATACCCAGAGTACTGGACAGAATTTAAAATATACATGACATATACAAGCGGTTTTGAGTATAAAATACTAAATTAGAGTAGATATAGGAGGATCAGCCTTGAACGGCAATAAGCTCACCCTGCGTCAAATCAATACTAGAAGGCAGGAATCACGTTAATGTCGGTTGCTACTACCCGAATCTGCATCAGGGGAAATATAGAGAAGTGTAGTATGAGTACCAAAGCAATGGGTACTCAGTAGGCATCATCGACCAACTGAACTCAATACAAGAAAAGTATAACTACAATAAGAGGGTATAATCTAATACAACAGTAAACAGGGATAAAAAGGTTAAAAACTTCCAAGCTACACAAATGCGGTAAAGGAATAAATATAAGAGATACAGAAAATAAATAACGCAGTAATATAACAGAAAAATTAAACATAACCTAACTAGACCCCCATAAGCTCGCTAGGCATACTGAAAAAGATAGTCAACCTGACCGTACCCTCATAAGTTAGTGGCATACATAGGAATTAATTAAAGAAAATAAACATAAATAATCTGTAACTAAGTCAATCCCTAGAAATCATAGTAGTCATTTTAATGTGCACGGGCTTAAACTGACACCAATGGGTAGTAATGAGAGGCTAGATGACGAGATTAAATTGATAGTGGAAGATAATAACAAGAGGTCATATGACGGATTCGAACCAATAATAGTGGGTAATAATGAGAGGCCATATATATGATATACAACAGAACACATAATCAGATGCTGGACTCAAAGTAGAACTCAGCGGAACCACAACTCCCAAAACAACCATAATCAGTACCAGAACTCCCAAACCATCATAACCAGATCTCAGACTCGAACCAAAACTCATAGAAACCATACCCAACTATATTATTAAAATCCAAACCATAGCATAACCAATGCCAAAGTAGTACCAAAATTCAAAACTAATGACAAAAATAAAGTATATGCTGAACCTAAATCGGAACTAAAATACATTTAATTAACCATTCATCCATGTTAATTAAAAAGAAGAAAAATAAAAGATTTTTATAGATTAATTCCATGTACTAAAGTGATAGATGATATATCATACTATATACCAAAATTCACTAGAGTGGGGCCCTAACAGGATAAATAAGGCATGCTATATAAATATCAAATGGTACGCATCTACAATTACTTATCCAAACTAGCATAATAGTACATAATTTCAATAAATAAACTCAATGTAAAGGTAGGGTAAGCCTAACCAACCTGGACACCAAAGCTAAAATGTATCTGTGAAGCCTACAAATAATATTCTACTAGAATCTGAGCTTGAATAAATATAACAATATCTTTTAAATTCCTTCCTAATTTAATTATGCAAGGTGAAATTTATGGATAGCTAATTTTTTAAATAAAAAGGCAATGAAGAGACTGTTTTTCCATCCTTAGTGCTAATTGAAATTTGCACTTATATAGCATTGCCATATTTCTTAGTAATTATCCTTGAAATTAACTTGTCAAGATACTAGCTAGCCTAATGACACCACTTTATATGGTGTCCTTTGCATGCATTTTATGCAGGATGTGTGGCAACACCACCCCTACTCTCCTTTATATTCTTACTTAGGTATTGCATAGATTTATGTATTGAGATATTTTCCAATCATCTTGGCATCTACTTTCTGTGGGATTAACCCACCGAAGGAACTAGTAATCCATAAGGAAGATGATAACCATAAAGAAGAAGTGAAAGAGAAAATCATATGTAGACATACTTAAACCTAAAGAGTACGTACATGAGAGTACTCGGGTGCATTCAAACCCAGTTATTATAGTACATAGTGAACTAAGCATTACTTGGAAATCTTCAGAAGTAAAAAACATGATATATCAAGAGAATTTACAATACGCAATAATTGGTAAGTTCTCTTATGAAAAAAAACAATATTAATGAGTTGAGAAAAAATATACTAGTGCAACATGGAATCAAAAGAGAATGTACAATTGGTGTGTTAGATACAAGACATATACTAATTCGATTGAGTAGATTGGACAATTATGTGCAATTACTATCAACTGTAGTGTTTTACATTAAGAAGAAGGACATATACTAGAAGATGACAACTCTTAAATGGGATCCATAGTTTGAACCGGATATCAAAACCATGATAGGAGTAGCATGGATCTCATTTCCAAATTTACCACCAAATGTTTTTGCAAAAAAGGCAATTTTCTCTATAACTTCTGCAGTACAAAAGCCTTTAACTGTAGATATGGCTACAAAGAATCAAACCAGTCCTAGCTATGCATGGGTAAAGGTTGAAGTTGATTTGATTGCTAAGCTACCTCAAAGAGTGAGAATTAATGAAGAAAATGAATACATGGGTGATATAAAGTCAAAATGGATCACTATACAGTATAACTACATGCCTAAGTATTGTAAAGAGTGCTCACTTCAAGGGCATGATAAAGTAAGTTGCTAGAATGTTCATCCGGAGTTACATGATAAGGTGTAGATTAAGAAAGAGGAAATGAACAACAAAACAAGACAAGGAAAAAATAATAGACAAAGAGAAACTGAGAGAGGAGTTGCAGATAACAAACAGCAATAGTTGCAAGGGATAAATAAATATAAAAGAGATAAGTGTAGGAACATAGTGAGTGAGATAGAACAAGTATCCCAGAAGGAAATGCTTATTTCCAACACTTTTTAAGCCTTGATGAATTATATGAGATCAAAGATAATGATAAAAGTGAAACAGCATTAAGGAATCAACAAAGGATTGGGTTAATAAAAGCTTTGGTAAGACTGGCGCATAAAAGAATATACAAAGAGGGATAGGCCAATACCTAAGCAACATCAATTAAAGAAGGATGATGCATGTTCAGGCCAAAATTAAGTTGATAGAAGCAAAGAAGAAGGTTCAACAATTCAATAAAAAATAGAACAACAGCAGCACAGAGAACAAAATATTTTTCTAGGAGAAAAATCCATGGATCAACAAGAGGAACTAGGGAGCTGTAAGAATTTAGTCGATATCAAAAATATTTTAGAAGGGTAATAAATTATATTTTTACTTAATGCCAATTTAAATTAAATACTCTATGATATAATTGGTATCACTAATATTATTAAATAAACCAACCAAAAATCAGACTATCAGTCCAAGCAAGTCCTAACTAACTTAGGGTAGTTATAGAAAAGCTCTAGACACCAAAAATGTGTGAAATAAGAAAAATGATCGTGAGGGTCATTACATATACTCTGAAGAAATAAATTAACTGTAAACTTTCATTTATTATCTAGTACTAAGCTTGGCTAACCAAGTTGTGTTGAACAGAGAAGAGAAAGGAAGAAAGGAAATTTTATTAACTATCAAAGTCCACTTACATTTCTACAACTTGCATCTATATATAGATGTGTATATATATCTTCTAGAAGCTTCTCACCTTGACTACACTACACTTCAGCTGCCGACTCATCACATAAGTCACCAACTAGCTAACAAACTCACAAGCATTAACAACCAACTCATATGTAAAGTAAACCAATGTAACAATGCACAAATAATGAACACAAATGATTTTGCCAATACTCCCCCTCAAGATGAAGGGTGCAAAATGTTAAGCAAACCAAGCTTGCTCATAATTTTAGAATATTGATCATGACCCAGACTTTTAGTTGGTATATCAACCACCTGATGATATGAAGAGACATGCAGAGTCTGCACAAAACCACTCTTAATTTTGTCTCTGATAAAATGGAAATCAATCTCTATATGTTTTGTTCTTTCATGAAAGATGAGATTAGCTTCTACTTTTATGGTTGACTTTCCATGAATGAGCACTATAATAGATTTAGAAACCAGCACATTCAATTCTACAAATAATCTTTTGAGCCAAGTATGTTCTGCGATAGCTGAAGCCATGCTTCTGTACTCAGCTTCAGCTAAGCTTTTAGATACTGTGTGTTGTTTATTGGACTTACAAGATACTAAAGAACCACAAAAATTCACCACATATCTAGTCACTAACCTTTTTATATTAAGACAAGCAACCCAGTCTGAGTCACATCAACAAACTAAATTAGTGTTGGTTTGATTTTTTAACCATATCTCCTAACCTACTAAGCCTTTTAAGTACCTAATCATCCTGTAAGTTGATTCTAGATGAGATCTCTTAGGCTTTTGCATAAACTAACTTAATATTTGAACAACATAGCTGATATCTTGTTTATTTATAGTAGCATTTTACAAGTACCCTTTAATAATAAAATGCATTTTTCAGAACAACATTAACAACGTAACATATGGCTTCATCATACTCCACTGATGTCAACTTAGCATTGGATTCTAGAGGTGTAGATGCTGGATTTGCACTAGCTAAACCAATTTCTAAGATCAACTCTAGAAGATATTTCCTTTAATTCAAAATAACTCCTTGTAATGACCTCTAAACTTTAATTACCAAAAAGTACTTAAGCATCCTAAGTCTTTGAGCATAAACTATTTATGTAATATTTTTTTGGCTTTAGAATTCATACTCTCATTATCTCCAGTGATTAACAGGTCATCCATATAGACTAAAATTATCAAAATTTCTTCCTTTTTTCCATGTTAACAAAGAGTAGTCATAAGCACTTTAAGTGAATCCTGCAGTTATGAGAGTTGAAGTTAGTTTGATGTTCCACTTCCTAGAAGATTGTTTAAGTCCTTATAAGGAATTTAGAAACCTGCAGACCTTGTTGTTTCCCTTCTGTTAAAAGCCTTCAGGTAGTTGCCTATACATTTCTTTATCATTATAGACATCTACTTGATACAAGCACTACCCCCTTGATACAACAAGTGCAATAACACACCTAACAGTCACCATCACAAGTGAAAAGGTGTCATGATAGTATAGTCCTTCCTGTTAACTATAACCTTTAGCTACCAGTCTTGCTTTGAATCTCTCAACCTCCCCATTTGATTTATACTTGATCTTATATACCCATTTTAAGCTAATGTCATTCTTACTAGGAGCAAAATCAACCACTTCCCATGTGGTATTGTTCTCAAATTCTTAGATCTCCAGATTTATAGCCTGAATCCATTTGTCATCTCTAGCAGCTTGAGTAAAAAAACTGAGGCTCTACTAAGTCTAAAAACTATTCACATAGAAATGATAGCTAGATGTGGTATTCTTGTAGGATAAATAATCTGTTATTATATATCTTTTGCCTTTTCTCTTTCTAGGTATAGTATAGTCCTTCATCCAAATAGGTTCCTTATCCACTCTAGATATCTTCTATAAGGAATAGGACTTGCACTGTCTATGCATGTAGGGAATGACTCAATAGGTTGAATAACTGGTTGATCTATTATATCTACTGGTAGAACAGGTGTTGAAGTATCTTGATATGATTCTCATGTAGTTAAAGTTTGATCATAAGTAATATCTACCAAATCAACTAACTCTTTATCATCGCCACTATCTTCTGGATATGACTTGAATGAGTCTATAGATGATTCTAGCCTTCTTTCTCAACAAAAGGGAAAACACTTTTCTAAGATATAATATCTTTGCTAACAAATAACTTGTTAAAATTTAGATCGATTAACAACTACCACTTTTGTGTGGTGAAATACCCCATTAATGCTACAGGTTTAGCTCTTTCAGAGAACTTGTCTCATTTAGGCAGTATTGAGGAATAGCATAAATTACCTAGTACCCTCATTTGTGATATGGAAAGTACCTTAGAAAATAAAACCTCATATGGACTCTTACCATTGATATAAGGTGAAGGAAATCTATTCATCAAATATAAAACAACTTGAACAACTAAAACCTAGTATCTGATAGGCATTTGTGATTAGAGCCTGATAGCCCTGGCTACATTCAGAAATTACCTATGTTTTCTTTCCACTTCACCATTCTGTTGTGGTGTATAAGGACCACTACTTTGATGCAACACAGCTAAGGTCTTAAACATGTCATTACATTGAGGATTGAAAAACTCAGTACAATTATCAGTTCTTATGATCCTCGTATTAGTTCTAATTGAACTTTAACCATCAACATAAAATCCCTAAGAGCAATAATGGTCTCAGATTTAAGCTACAGTAAGTGTATCCAAGTATATCTACTACAATCATCCACAATGGTCAAGAAGTAGAACTTTTTATCAAAAATAAGTGTTTTATAAGGTCCCAACAGATCCATGTACAATATCAAACACAATCATGACTTAATTTCACTACTAAGAAATAGCAATCTAGTCTGTTTAGCTAGAGGACAGACAAGACACTTATTTAATAGCTCAGAATCCTTACAATGACTCAATAAGTCTAGTGACTTCAATACTTGTATGGATGGATTACCAAATCTTTTATACCATAGGTTGTTGTCTTGCACCATCATGCTTGCTACTAGCTTTTGTTTATCTTCAGATGTATTCTTCCTTCTATACTCACCTTTAAGAATGTATAATCTTCTTTTTTTCCTTATTAATCCCCCTCACCCTACTACTATAAAGATTTTGAAACACACAAAAGTTAGCATAAAAGGATACAAAATAAGACAACTATCTAGTAACCTTGGAAATAAACAACAGATTCAGCTTGAAATCAAGGACAAACAACACATCCATCACAGTTTCACTTTGCAAAACTAGTGCCTCTCCAGTATGAGATATATCAGCCTTGGCTCTATTTGTAAGATTCATTTTATCCTCTCCTACTCTATTTACTTTACTTCTTGTAAAAAAATGCATTATTATTTGATATAATGTGATGAGTAGCATCAGAATCTACTACCCACTCTTGTTGCTCAATATGTGAAAATAGATAGGTAGCTATACCTAACATATTAGCATGTTTACCTCATGTTGATTCTTGTTAAGAAGCTCCATAATCTGATTGTACTCTTTATCAGTGAAGACTTGACCTTTGGATAGTATTGAATTATTGATTTCTTTCTGACCACCTTGACTATTTGAAGCATTTTGACCTGCATCTCTACTAGTAGTTTGTCCAATGAAATTATTTAATGAAATTTGAGTGTTAACTTAACTTTTATATTGACTCTCGGGATGCCTAGGAGCATTAAACCTTTCATTGTCTTAATTACCATATCTATTTGTAAGATTGTGATGCATGAATCCCTTTGAACTTCCATTATTATAATTCACTTTCCTTCTTGATTTCCAGTCAGTAGGATAGCCTATCAGCTTGTAACAATTATCTCTTATATGTCCAGTGAAGTGATAGTTGTCACACTTCTTCCCTCTGTAATTCTGATTTATATATCTCATTTATGAGTCTTTATTCACCTGTATTGCAAACGGATCTGACTTCTTACTTGTAAAATATGAACAAGTAAGTTTTTACGATCCATTTTCTGCTATTATAGAATATTCTTGATTGAGATAAGGTGTAACTCTTTTTAATAGAATCTGTCTCCTAGCCTTTCACGTGAATCATTCAATCCACCCAGAAACTGTATCAACCTTATTTGAGAAGGTGAACTTTATAATCTTTAGACCTTGGACAATCACATGAAAGAGCAGGGATCACTGCATCATACTCATTCCACAAACTCTTCAGTTTAGTAAAGTAAGTAGTTACTGAATCAGTACCTTGCAACAATGTGTTAATTTTGTTGTGTAATTGATATAACCTTATTTGACTCACTTTATCAAACCTTTTCTTTAGATCTTTCCACACTTCTAGAGTATTTGTGCCATATACAATCCCATTCAACAACTTGAAACTTACCGAGCTCATTAACTATGACAACATTATGGCATTACAGGTCTCATATTGTTCATGTAACTCCTCTCTATATATCTTACTACATGCACTAGTTATAAATCCAAAATTACTTTTCCATAATAGTTCAATCTTCATTGATCTACTCCACACACTATAATTCTCAAATCCCACAAGCTTGACTGAAATCAAAGTAGCTCCAGACACATCTGATCTGCCTATGAATAAAGGATCACTAGGATATATCTTAGGTGCCATTTTCACACTTCAGCAATCAAGTAACTAGCTATAGGAATCAAAATCTAACAACTACCTCACTTTCTTATAGTATCATACAAAATTCAGGTGAAAACAGAGATAGATCTACTACAGCAATTCAGATTTTAAACTAAGAGCCGTAATTCAAAAAATTAAACTAATAATAGAGATCAAAAACTCTACCGCAATGGAGATCTAAACTCCATTGACTTCTTCTCAAACTCAAAGATCGAATTGGTGCTCTGATACCTTGTAAACTTTCGTCAATTATCTAGTGCTAAGCTTGGCTAACCAAGTTGTGTTGAACAGAGAAGAGAAAGGAACAGAGGAAATTTTATGAACTATCAAAGTCCACCTACATTGCTATAACTTCCATCAATATATAGATATGTATATATCATCTAGACGTTTCTCACCTTGACTACATTATACACTCAGCTACCAGCTCATCACATAAGTCACCAACTAGCTAACAAAATCACGTGCATTAACAACCAACTCATGTGCACAGTAATCCAATGTAACAGAGCATAGAGAATGAACACACCTGATCTTTCCAATATTAACTGTATATATACTTTTCAAGTTATCATGTTGGTCAGCATTCATCCATGAAGCCATACATATATTTTATTTAGAGCACTCATACTACAGCAGGAAGTTCTCAGTTATTTCGATCTATATCTTATGTATCCACTTTACTAAATATACTTTATTTTTATTTCATCGAATTTTGCAATATATAGAATGATTTTAAATCCTATGTTGTTCAGACTATTCAAAATAGTCATGGAGTGTATATTTCATCCTCTTAAAGCAATACATTTTTTAATGAATTTGACATGCATGAGATGGATTTTTTAGAAATTCCAGCAACATAGATCCTTAGTCTTGGTTCTTATCTCTTTTTCACTATAATATTAAGGTAATATTGATTGTTTATATTATTATAGTAATAAAGGAAGGAAATGAGAAGCTTTGACGATAATGAAGAGATTTGATAGACAATAAGGATAATGTATTCTGTATGAGAGTTAGTTAAGATTGTCATATGTATTTTCTTCTCTCTCTTTATTTGTTCATACATACATATTTTGGCGAATGGGGTGATATCTAAATCTAATGCAAGCTTTAGGATATTTATGTCAAGATATTGGTCATCAAAGATTTTACCTGCTATATTTGGAATTGGAATTCCTCCTCAAGTTCGTCACTTTTAGGATTTGACAGAATGATATTATTCAAGTGGATAGATGTGTTGAAGTGGAGGTGAAAAGAATTAGAGAAAGTGGAAAGGAAGAAATAGAGGCTCCGTATTTTGAATTCTTAGATAGGAAGAGGAAGACAAGAGGGATTAGTTTTTCAGATGGTAAATACCTCTCACTTCTAACTCAAAAGTTGTAAGGAGCGAAAAGGTGGGAGCAAGAGAGGGATTAAAAAAAAGATAAAAGGAAATGGGTCGAATGTATACAAATAAGTATGAGTGTATATAGTTGATTTTATTTTCAATTCTTTTTGTTAGTTTCCATTTTTTTTTGTTTTTTCTTATATTTGATATAAATGAAAAAGTTTCAACCTTATGCAACATATTCCCTCCGTTTCAACAAGAATGACCTACTTTGACTTGGCATAAAGCTTAAGAAAATAAAAAAGACTTTTGAATCTTGTGACCTTAAATTAAAGTTGTGTCAAATGTACCAAAATATCCTTTAATCTTGTGGTCCTAAACAGGCCATGTGGAAAGTTGAAATTATAGTATTGTCAAAAAAGGAAAGGGTCATTCTTTTTTAAACGCACTAAAAATGAAAGTAGGTCATTCTTTTTTAAATGGAGGGAGTATTCATTAGCAGTTGATACTATCATGAAATAAAAGGCTACAAAGATGGTCTTATAGCAATAAAAGAAGACATATGACAGAAATTAAAGAAGACAGACAATAGCAAAACAAGAAAATAGTCGATATATTTTTTGGGAAAGGACACAAATGTCAGCTCGCCCAAAATATTTTCACTAATATAGCCATTGATTTGGAAATTCCAATACATAGCCATTTAGGCTTTTCTGTTGCTACTACCCATTTTTTTGTCTTTTTTTTATTTATTATTTAATTTTTAATGTCAATTATTTTATATGTTACGTTCTCTTTCTTCCTATTTTTTTATTTGATTTTCACTATTTTTTTCTTTTAATGTTGTTAATTTATTTTTTTAAAAGTCCACTCTGTCCACCCATTTATTTTTTCAAATGCGATCACGAAAATAAAAACAAGAAATACAAGTCCACCCATAAGTATTCTATCTCTTTTCATATGAGTTAACACTATAGTGACACTTTGACTTTTTTTTTTATCTCTCGCTTTTTAAAAAATTAAGGAATGCTTGGACAGTAAAGGTACAGAGTTAAATAAATTTTGTATATGCTTGCACAAATTTTCACAATAACTTAGGTGAAGTTAACAAATTCACGAATAACGAATTACTATATATGCTTGCACAGATTTTCTCTGTAAAAGGTCTATTTATATGGTATATATATTGTATCAACGTGATGTAAAAGAGTATCAATCTAGTATAAAAGTGTATCAATGTAGTATCAAAGTATATTAATGTAGTATTAAAGTGTATCAATGTAGTATAAAAGTGTATTAATGTGGTATAAAAGAGTACCAATTGGGTATAGGGACTGCAGGTGCTTGGATAGAATTTACTTTCTCTTGGATAGAATTTACTTTCTCTTTTTTAAAAAGTGTATCAATACAATATAAAAGTGTATGAATTTGATATAAAAGTGTATCAATTGAATATAGAGACTGCATGTGCCCAATTGGGCCAAATGGCTAAAAAAGGAATTAAATTTAGCCGACAGGTTACATTTGTCCACCTTTTAAAATTGTGTCTATTTTTTTTTAAAATGGCCACCCCATGTCCTTTTCCCTATATTTTTCTCTTTTTCATTAGTTTTTTATTTATATATTCCCTATTCAAGTTTCTTTTATATTGATCTAAATGAGATGTTTCATATATATATATAACCGGGTATATCTCACACGTATTTTTTCAAAGAATAATCTATGTATGAGGGATTTAATAAGAGAAAAGATTTCTTTGCGTAAAAATATTCTATAGAATTTGAAATTATGGCATTTCCATAATTAATAATGCTTTACCTATATATATATATATATATATATATATAATACTTCATAGTTACCGTGCGAAACACAGAAAAGTACACTACTACTGAAAATAAATTGAGATGACCAATGAAGTAAGCAATTAAAGATGGAAAAGAAATCAAGGAAATAGGGGGTGTTGGGTACAAAGGAAAATGTTTTCTAAAAACAAAAAATAATTCTCACTTATTAATTTATATTTGATAAAAGAACAAAAAATATTATTCAAAGTCTTTATACGTAATATAAGGGAAAACACTATTAAGGTGAGTAGAAGTACGTAATGCGGGTTGGGGTGGAGGGGGCAAATGGTCAAGGACTGCGGGTTGGGGTATTTATAAGAACCTTGATAGTGAAATTTTTTGGTTTATGTGTTTTAACCAATTTTCCCTTTCCCGTAGGTGTTGCATGCTGTTTATGAGGTGTGGAAATGGTTGACACGATCCCAATGAAATTCAAAATTGATTTGAGAGAGTTTGAGACTCTTAAAGACTTTAAAGCCATTAATTTGACGTCGGTTAATATTTTGTGTTTTGAGGACCGTGTGGCAATTTGGACAGTTTTATTAGACTTGAAATGTCGATTTTGGATTAGTGGTGGGGTTAGCTTAGGTTTGGAGCCTCCTTTTTACATTTTGACCCTCCACCCGAAAATAGTTTTATTAAGTTTTTTAGGATCTCGGGGGCTAGTTGATTGTAAATGATATCTTTTTAAAAAATTAACATTCCAATTGAGTCTTGAACATAGAAAATAGCCAAGTAGCATATATGATTTAGTTTTGTAGGATCCCGATCAAATTTTGAAGGTCCAATCGAAACTATTTCTCCAAGTCCCAACAGCTGAATTATTGTATCTGGTGTAGGAAAAAACCTTCTTTGAGTTTATGAGCCCCAAGTTGTGATCATGAATAAGGAAAAAACTCTTCATTATGAACTTGATGGTGAGACTATGTTCGCAAAGGGTTGTCCTCTTCACTCATCATGTTCGCGGTCGAGAGATCGCATTTGCGAAAGAAATTTAGGAGTAGGTCAGGTTGGTCACCCATTGTGTTCATAATGAGACTGCTTATGATTTCAGTGCCTTCAATTCGGGTCAGGTTGTAGATGTAACCTTTTGCTCATATTTGCAAAGGATGTTTCAACTCTGGACAGATTAAGATCGAGATTTTCGATCAAACCCCCAATTTCTCTATTTTTGGACTTTAAGATCTTGAGTCGGGGAAATTTCAAGGTATTTTTCATCAAAGTTCATGTGAGTAATTTCTAAACCTCTATTTCATCAATTTCTATTGATTTCCTTTTAAATCCATCTTTAAAATTACATGTTCAAACTAGAATTTGGAAATTTTTCTAGTAAACTCTTAAAATAGTTTTTCATTGATTTAAACATTGTTTTCAATTTGTTTTCATGCGAGTTAAGTTGTAGATTTCTATTTTAATGGAGAACATATTTTTAAAATAGAATTCTCATTTTACCCCTTTTGATTTCGAACCCATTTTTTGAACCTATTTTGGACCCATCTTAAAAATAATCGATATGAATACCATTTTCTTTCTTTTGATACATAGATTACGTATTTGATAGATTTAACTCATTTTGAGACCGTTCAAAAGGGAAAGGCGTTGTGTTGAAGGTTCTAGGATTAGATTTTAGCACTTCGAGGCAGGTTATGACTTAACTTTCTTCAAATAAGGATGGGTAGTTAATAAGCATGTAAAGCATGTTATGGGTTAGGGAATTATCCATGTGAGGTATGTTTTGAGATTATTATTATACTCTTGCACCCATGTGGTTGCTTATATTTATATTGTTGTTGACTTGAGAGATTACATATCGTATGTTGCCCATGCACGGGCTTTATTTGACATCATAGAACCTATTTGTAGATTAAATACCATTATAATTATTGTAATACCTATGTGGGGACTTGAATAGATGTTATAGGCCTTGTTTAAGCATTATTTTCCTTTATCATGATAGAAATATCTGAGTAAGGGATTGCAAAATGATATTATTAGTGTCTTACATGACCACTCATTCTAGTGGTGTTGAACGAGGGTTGATATCATGAATTATAATACATTTAGTTGATCATAAGATCACTTATACATGTGTTAAATGGATTATCATCTTCACACTAATTAGTTGTGAGCATTACATCCTCATTTCATACATACATAATCATGAGATACTAGTACCACTAAGAAACACTAATCATAAAACCCTTGATCCGTGAACAATAGTTAGAGAGGTGTATCAAACACTTTATGAAAACCTTGATCCATGAACTTGAATTGGAGAGGTGAGTTGATATTTAAGAAAGTATATGAGTTACGAACCCCTCTTATGTCCTATCTTGGGAGTACTAAAGGCACGAAAGGTGTATACAGAAAGTTATGCGATGACTTTTGATCATTCATCATGATCCTACCATCATTGCACTGCCTCTTCTATGTTTATTTTATGTACCCTTGATGTGTGTTTCATTTTCCTATGTGTATATTTTATGTGTAGTTGTTTCCTTAGATCTTTTATTAGAGAATTGTTAGTGGAGATGGTGTGAGCTACCATTTTGAAACTTTTTTATTTACAGATGATATGTTCATAGTATCTTTTAATTGCATTATTTTCTAATTTGCTCAGTTGGTCTATGATACCTATTGAGTACAAGTAGACCGTGCTCACTCTTATTGTGTTATTTCGGTGTAGATCCTAGCTTGAGTCTGAGATATGGTAACTGATTTATATGGTGCTAGTTGATTTTTGGAGTATCTAATGAGCTCCTCATTCAGAGTCCTATTCCAGCCTTTATCTATCATTTATGTCATTACTTGTATTTGAAGACAAATTATGTATTTCATATATACAATTATGTTTAAGATGCTCTTCCACTTATTATATAAGATTTTTGGGGGATTTATGTATATTATTTAGATTCGCGTTAACTACATGATGTGGTCTAACTTTATTCTAGAAGTCTCGTATTTTTCATATTAATTTTATATTTTAGACTTTTGAATCTCTAATAGAGTCTTGTTGATCAATACATTAACTTTCATATTTATCTTCGAGAAACTATAGGATATCTTTAGGAAAAACTTCTCTAATTTGATTCCTTATCATGTGGGTTGTTCATGCCCAATATTTTAAGCTTGTATTCTACTCTTTTTTTAGCAAATGGTAAGGATTAGGTCTAGAGACACTAGGGATGTTGATCTAGCACCTTCTATGGGAGCCCTAGTCATGGGGTGAGGCAAGGGTCTTGGTCAACCCAGAGGCAGCGGACTGGCACATAGAGCTTCCCTAGTCAAAGAAAGTTCTAGGGAGGCCTCTCTTGAGACAAAGATTGACTATGTTGAGGATTATTATCTAAAAGAGGATAGGGAAAAACTATGGTCCCACAAGGTTCAGTTGATACTTTGATGCAACGGGATTTATTAATTCATATCTTGAGTTATTAGGATGGTGTTCCCAGACTAGTATTCCTTGCAGTGTGTTGGGTACTTCTCAGACTCCATGGGGTATTCAGCTACCAAGGCATATTCCTACATATGGTTTTCCATCTTTAAAGGTACAACCTTATTTTGTGGTACCCCCACATGTGGATTCACTGCTTACTAGATGTTTTATTTCTTTTATTACTTTAGGTCTCATGATATCTTTTGACTATCAAAAGAGGTTTGGGAGGTTCATTTGCTTGGCTCCTCCTAAGTTTAGTGGTGCCACTGGAGAGGATGCCTATGAGTTTCAACATGACTTTTAGGAGAGGTTGCATAACCTTAGTTCCTTTGAGACCCACGGTGTTTCGTATATTAATTATTAGTTGACTGATATGGCCAAATAGTGGTGGAGGTCTTTTTTAGTTGTAGACCATTGGGTTCACCTGCTATGACATGGGCTCAATGTTTTGAGACTTTTTGGAGAGGTTTGTGCCATACAATTTGATAAATCAGATAAGAGATGAATTAGATCACCTAGAGTAGGGATCTATATCCATTGCTGAGTATGAGGCATATTTCCATGCACTATCCAGATATTCCGCCATTAGTATCCTCACTTAGTTTGAGAGGATTAGGAAGTTTGTCAAGGGTTTGGCAAGCATTTATTAGTTAGCTACAGCTCAGACAGTGGTGTCAAGAAATTTTTCTCTATATATAGTTGAGCATACCAAAATGCTTGAGATAATTTATCAAGGTACCTAGGGTGGAGGTGATGCTAAGACGAGCCGTTATCAGGGTGCATTCAATAGACATGTATCTTGAGGCATGGATTTCTTTGGCAGAGGCTCTCGTAGTTATCATGGTAGGCTAATTTAGTTAGATTTACAAATTTCAGGTGGTAGGCCTTCAATTTCTATGGCTTCAGGTAGACAGGGTTCAGGTTATGTGAGTAGAGGATCTAGTTTCATTTCATCGGAATAGTGGTCATTCTAGTTCTTCTAGGCCCCCTCAGCTACTTTCAGGAAGTAGAGTATGTTATGTAAGTAAAGAGGTAGATCACATGGAGAGGGACTATCCTTTGTATATATTTGTTCCTACCTAGCAGGGTTCCCAACTTTAGCTTTGCCCTACTCCTATATCTATAGTCAAAGGTGGTTCACAGAGTGGCAGGGGTAGTGCTAGAGGTACTTAAATATCTCATGTTGTTAGATGTTGTGTTGCTCAATATGAGAGGAAATGTTTATAGTGTTATTCTACAACTAGGATACTCGAGGAAGAGGCCTCTAATGTAGTGATTACTGGTATTATCCGTATTTGCTACCGATCTACTTCCATGTTATTTGACCCTTGGTCTACATTGTCCTATGTGTGAACCTATTTTTCAACTGATTTTGATGTTTTACAAGAGTACCTTTCTAAGTTTGATACCCCAAGTTTTCGAGTTCTAGACCCATCAACATATAGGCAATTGAATTAGCTTTCCAATGCCACCAGTCCCGCCTTAATCCGATATCGTAGTAAAAAGTTATGGTAAATTGACTGAGGAACTATCAAACTTCTAGTGACAACGACTTTGGAAATGACTCGTTGTAAGGACACAACGAGTCATAGTGAATACTCATTTCCATAATAGTAGGGAACCAAAGAATTCAGCCCATTGACTACGACTCGTCGTTACGACTCATGGGCTGACTAAATAAGTTATCAGGAAGGAGTCATTGTCATAATAGTGAGGACCCAAGGTTTAGGTCCTCTGGTCATGACTCCAGGCCGTGAATCATGGTTAGAACCAATGAGTCATAGCCTCAATCATCGAAACTATTTTAGAAATTTTCTACACATTTTTAAAAAGGGCTTTTTGGTATTTTTCCACTCTTTAACACCTAAACAACGTCATTTAGGCTTTTCAAAGGCTGAAATATAAGGGGAAATGCCCCAAATTCCTTATTAAGTCATAAATTCAATTGACACTTAGATAAGGTACAATTTTTTCTTCTCCAAAAGCAAATTAGGTTCTTCAATCTCCAACTCCAATGGGTTCCATCTCAAGGTATGGGGGATTTTATCAATGGGTTCCTTCTACCTATTGAGTCCAAGGATTTCTCCAATACTCAAGTTAAATTCACCATTCAATTTTAGGGTTCCGTAAAAATCATGAGTTTCATATTTCTTCAGTTTATTTCTTGAATTAAACCATGAATATGTGTTTCCCATAAGTTTAAGCATATTCTAATACTCAGAAACAAGAAATCCCAGTATAATGGTGAAATTCTTAATTCTTGGGTTTGAATTATGAAATTCCCTATCATATTTATATTTTGATATTGTCATGTAAAGTTGCACTCTTCAGAGCTAGTGGGTTATGAACACCCAATACCTAGGAATTCAAGCATACATCAGTTTACATGTTCTTGAGTACTTCTGATTATGCATATTTATTGTTATTTTTAGAGTATAATTATATTGAGCATATCAGTTATCAGTGTCTTTCTGTTGGGAAGTACTTATCACTGAGTGAACGCTGGGATAAAGGATCACCCATTAGTTATGACTGATACCTTTAGTAAAAGTCTCTAAATTCTAGAACTACAGTACCAACATAGGTTATAAGGGATCACTTGCCAGATTAGGACTGGCACCCTAGTCCTTTTGGACACCATTGTAGTAGATCTATGCCATCCAGTGTTCATAACCTTGGAAAGGTACTCAACACCCATCAAACTAGGGTTATAGGTTTGACCCTGATCAACTCAGATTGGGGTATGTCGGTTATTGTTAGCTCTCAGAGTCTAAAATTTATGTTTCAGTCTCAGATTTTGCAAGACTTTGTACTCATCTTATCATTCAGTACATATTTATACTTGGTCTTGCATTGGTTCACCATGTTTCCTGCATCATGCTCAACTTATGTTAGTTATTAACCATCTTACATACTCAGTACATTCAAATTATAGATCACATACTTTTCTTGTGCTATATTGTCTAATAATATAGATTCCGACACTCAAAATCTAGATCAAACTTAACACATTTTCGTATCACATCAACTACAATATTTGGTGAGTCCTCATCATTTGAAGACCATTTATCAGTCTTATTTTTCATTATTCTTTTAGTTTTAAATAGTTAGAGTTAGTTGGGGGTTTATCCCAACAACTCATATGAGTGAAAGGCTTTCAGATAGATGTTTAGATTTTCAGCATATTGAGTATTCTTAGACAGTCTCATTTTGTATATTTAGTATTCAATTTAATTATTATTTATTATCAGTTCGTTTTTATTTAGCTTCTGCATTGTATATTATCTCTTCAGAATTCTTAGTGTTATGCCAGGCCATGGGTTAGATTGGGGTCACTTGTGACTCTAAGCACCGTGTTATGACTAAGGGGTAGTCTTGGGTCATGACACTAAGCCTCTTTGTGTTTCTACCCCTGATGGGAGATTCTATAATAGTGGATTGGGTGTACCGATCTGGTGTAGTGACCTTTACGAGGCATGAGACATGGGTAGACTTGATTTTCCTAGACATCATTGATTTTGATATCATCTTGGGTATGTATTTGTTAGCTCCCTATCATGCTATTTTGGATTGTTATGCCTAGATCGTGACTTTAGCTACTCCAGGTATGCCAAGGGTATCTTGTAATGGTACACTTAATTCGGGTCTGAAGGAAGTTATATCTTATTTTTCATGCTAGTCACATAGTAGAAAAAGGTGTTTGTTTTTTTGGCTTATGGAAGTACAAGTGTTGCCTCACTGCGTCCTTTGGATTCTGTTCAAGTTGTTCGTGAGTTCATAGATGTGTTTCCTATCAATTTTCTTGGTATTCCTCCAGACCGTGATAAGGATTTTGTTATTGATGTTTAACAGGGCACCAGTCTCATTTCCATTTCTCCTTATGAAATGGCCTCAGCCGAGTTGAAGGAATTGAAGGAGAAATTGCAAGTTATGTTGGGTAAGGGGTTTACTAGACCTAGTGTATCCGCTTAGGTTATTCCTATCTTATTTGTGAAGAAAAAGGATGGATATATGCACATGTGTATTGGCTATTGGCAATTGAACAAGGTGAAGGTCAAGATTAAGTATCCTCTGTCTCATATTGATGAACTATTTCACCAGCTTCAGGGTGTTTTAGCATTTTCCAAGATTGACTTAAGATTTAGGTATCACCAGCTGAAGATTAGAATTTCAAACGTTTTGAAGCCTGTTGCGCCCAAGTACACATGCAGGTGTATGTGGTCACCCAAGTAGTAAAGTGGCCTATGAAATCCAAGTATCGATCCCATAGGGACTTGGGCTCTACAATGATCTATTCTAGTTTTACTATGAAGATTAAACAAGCGTGAAAGTAACCCAAACGTTTGAGAATTCAAAACTAAAAGTAACCGTAAATAATTCGATAATACAAAGTATTGGAAAATAATAGGAATAAACCCAAGGTTAAGGAACTACAAACAATCCTACTTAGCTATGTAATCTCGTTGTTTTAGTTAATTATCTTGATTTTTGGTTCTTGGGGTTGATAACATGACTATGGTCTTCCAATCCTCTAATCGATTATCTAACTTAGTTCCACAACTACATCGTTGCGAGGGGATACGAGTACTAAGTTAAATACATTTATATTCATCCCATATATGAACCAAATAGGACGAATTATGTATATTTCTATCCTAAATACAAATCTTAAATTCAATCCCTTGAATGATTAAGATGTTACTCCATACATCCAAAGTTCTAATCTATTGTTCCTCCTTCCGGGCTCACAATAGAAATATATATTTATTCAAAGGGTTGTGAATTAGTATAATAGTAAAAATAAAAATATATGATAAATAACACAATCCAACTCAAATATAAGCATAAGTAATCATGTTCTTGGCCTCCACCCAAGATAAGGGTGTTTAGCCGCTTATGGTCTTATAACGAAATGTAATTAAGAAACTGTAATACCCCATACCTTTTCCTAGCTTGAAATCATCTCAAAAATGTTAGGAGCTTTCTTTGAAAGATGAATCCACTTTTTTACATGTGGTATTTTTAAGATTTTCACCTTTTTCATATGGGAAATTCAATAAGCATTCCAACGATATAAAATTTGCCTAAATTCGATAACCAGGTAAGAAGTTATGACTATTTCAAGTTCCCGTCGTAAAACAGCGCCATATTGGTCAGTGGCGCACCGCGCCACAAGCTAAAATGGGAATTTTCCTTTTCTAGTGTCTCAACGCGATTTCCTCCGCGTCGTGCCAAAGTTCCAGGTCTCAAAAAAAAGGGCAGCGGGATGGCTCCGTGTCGTGCCATCCTCAGTTTCCCAATTGTCAAATTCCAGTGACACGACGTGATAGCACCACATCGCTCTAGGGGTTCAATTCGGGAAATTTTTACTGAAATTACAAGACACGTCCATGGTTAAAAGGGTCAATTTCCCACCCCTATTTAAACCCTTTAACACGTTATTCAGCTATTTTTCACCCAAAATACACTCTTTTCTCTCAAAAATCTCTCAAGAACAACCTAGGGCTTTTCATAAAAGATTCAAAATCAAGAATTTGCTTCGTCAATCTTCTTGTATTTATGAACCAAGGGGTGCATAGTGTTCATTCATGGACTTCTTTCGTCCATGAAGCCCAAGAATCCTTTTTCTAAATTCAAGTTTATGGATTTTCTTATGAATTTTGTGAATAGGCTACTCTTGTTCATGTGGATAATGAGAAATGGAATTCTATTCTATGTTGGGTGATAATTCTTTGTGGGTTAAATTATTATAGATATAGATTTATGCAAACCTATGACTAAACCCTTGAATGATGAAATTAGAATTGAACCATGATGTTTAATTATTGTACAATAATGTCTACATGTACCATGCCTACAATATGTTTGATTAAATGCCTAGATAAAGAAAAAGTGCCTAACTAGCATGATACCATGAAATCCCCATGTATGTACAAGTTATGCCTATCATATGTTTTGATGAAATACTTCTATAAATGTATTATGGATTATGATGTTAGTTATATGTTTAAGTAAGTTATGCTTGGTCAGTTTCCTTCCATCGAGTCCTGGGGGTACTCGTACCCGAAACATTAGCTGTGTGCCTAGAGAAATGTCATATTTTCATGATACTCTCAGTCAAGATATGAATCCTTAGACTTCAGACAGTCTTATGACTCAGGATATCTCCATGATCTCATGAACCCAGTCAGTTGTCAGATATCAGTAGTATTCCGTCAGTCAACAGAATTCAGTAACTCAGCCTATGTTCAGTTCAGTAAATCATGTTCAGAGTCTATTCATATGGCAGTAGGAATTAGCACCGAGTGAACCCAAGGATGGGAACACACACTCTCAGATGAGGGTGTGATTCTTAGAAGTCATCCTTACATTCCAGAACTATGTAGCCAGCATAGGTTGAGAAATCAACACTATCCGATGAGGGTTGATGAGGTGGATAAGCACTGTCAGATAAGGTCCCCACCATTCGCTTTTGGGGAAATTATCAGATGAGGGTCACCCACAGCTTGTCCTTAACAGTGGCGCGGTATCGATACCCTTCCAATTGGAGTTACAGATTGGACCCCAACTCAGCCATAATGGCATATTAGGGGCATGTCGGTTAGATAACTACTTCCCCCAGTTTCATGTTATAGAATCAGGACTGCCAGACACAGTCAATCAGTCTCAGTAATAGAACTCAGATAGTTCTTCAGATTTTAGAACTGTCATATACAGTCAACTCAGATACAGAACAGGACTCAGCTAGTTCCATTAGATTCAGGACTGTCAGATACAGTCACTCATGTTATCAGTTATATTAGTTATCAGTATGTCATGTTATCAGTATTCAGATTCAGTAGTCATGTTATCATGGTATCAGTGTCAGTTATTATATCTCATGCATGTATTCTCACGCTCATGATAGTCAGTCTGCTATTGTTATTGTTCATGCATATGAACCCCATACATTCAGCCTACCTCACATGCATACCAGTACATTCAAAGTATTGTCGCATTTGCACTATGGTGTCTTATACCATAGGTTCAGAGACACGAACTCCAGAGCATCAGTAGATTCCAGTCTCAGCTATTAGAGTTAGCAGTGAGTCCTTATCTTTTGAGGACATGATCATTATTTTATTATCTAAGTAATTATTTTATTAGTTGGAGTTAGTTGGGGACATGTCCCATTAACTCCTTATTCAGACAGTCACATTTTAGAGGTTTTCCAGACTACAATATGTTCAGATAACTTATTTCAGTTGTTTTGGGTATTTCATAACCCTTCCAGATGTTATATTTTTATCAAATACTATGTCTCAATTTTGAACCTTATGACCTTTCAGTTCATGTTTCTGCATTATAAAGTATGTTATGCAGTATATAGGTATAGATATCAGTCATAGGTTAGCTTGTGGTCTTTCGGGGTCATGAACATCGTGTAGCGTTCTAGGTATCAGATTTGGGGCGTTACAAACTTGGTATCAGAGCCTAAGGTTCAATAGAGCCTAAGGTTCAATAGAGTCCTAGGAAGTTTGAAAGTCGTATCTAGTAGAGTTTTTTACATGAGTGTTGATACAAGAATTCCAAGGAACACAAGAATTGTCTCAAAACAGTCCACACACACTCCAAAAACAGTCCACTAATCTTAAGGATTTGAGGACCAAGATGGAGACCACTCTCGGATTCACTACAACAACAACAATACGAGATAACAATGGTGTATTTGACACCCAAAACAGCCACAAAACGTGATGAACAAGATGAACAACAATAACACAAGTTTCGGATTCAACAAAGACCCCAAAACAGTCCACGATTTGCAAGAAAAATAAAGATAGATAGTGAGACATAAACTACAATAAGACCCAAGAACCCAAAGATATATTAAATCTAAAGACCCCTAGAACTTACGATAGCAACACCACACTCTTACGGTGACCACCAAGGGAATGAACTCGCCTCAAGATCTACCGTTTCCAAACAAAGATCAATATTGGCTTTTCCAAGCCCTATGCTAAAGATGACTTTTCCAAGTCCTACCACTAAGTGTGTACACTCTCAAAAGAGAGAAGATATTTCTTTTCAATACTTCATCTTTCTAAAATCTGAAAAACTAATGAAAATAAGACTAAGGGGGCCTTTTTATAGTGTATTACAAAGAAGACAAAAGACCACTTTGCCCTTAATGAGAGGGGCGGCCATGGTGTGTAAATACACCATGTGTAATGTCCAAAATACCCTTAATTAGGGTCCAAAACCGTGAGTCCTCAACCTTAAATTCTCCAAGCAATCTTCCACACGCGAGATTGCTTTAAGTAGCACTCAAAACGGGTCCTCCATGCATGTTCTTGTTTTCCCGAGGTGACCAAGTCTTGAGTCTCTATGTGTTGGCCTCCAACAATGTCATCAAAAGATAAGATGGCCATTTGTCCCGTATCATCCTCCCCTTCTTGAAAAGGATTCGACCTCGAATCCAAACCTTGCAAAACCGAAGAGAGGACAAACAAATACAAATTCCTCATGGCATGAGGGTTAGGGTTAGCATTACAAATCATCTCAACATGCCAAGGTTGCACATATTTGCAATATAACCAAGAATCCTTTGAAATGAATATTAAAAACTCAATAAAAGATGTGCAAAGGATTTGGTTATAGGATACATCAAAAGTAACACTTTGCTTGTCATGTTGACCAAGCAACAAGTTTGGTGCACCAACATCACCATTTCTAAATTTGGCACCGGGGTCAAATGGGAAAAGTGGCCATAGACACGGGTCTCGACAACACTTCCCTTTCCCGTGGTCTACACCTAAACTAAATGACATACTCTCTACAATAACATACATATCATCCAAATCAAATAGAGAGTAGAGAAAGGTATCACTCAAATCGACTTCTACTAGGGTGCTCTCATGTGTGTACTCACTACTAGTTTCCCAATAATCACTATGAGTACTCTCAACAAAGAAATCACACAAAGTAGAAGAAGGAGTAGCTTCCGCAACTACACATTCCTTACCCTTAAGAGTACTCTCATCTTCCAAGAAGAGATTTCCCTCTTTAGGAGGAATGTTGTCACACCATAGTGGGTTAGCATATAGGCTATAGCTTCCAAGGCAAGCTATACCGTCATTTTCACCACTAGGTTCATTAGAAGTGTTTAAATCATCTTCAAACAAGACATTACACCTAAAGAGAGTGTGATCTACCTCACGGACAGATTTGGAATAAGCAAGTTCCTCGCACTCTAAATGATCAATATCAAGTTTCAAGGATGTTCCAAACACAAGATTACCCCAAGAAGAGATCTCGGGTTCACCCCCACTTTGTTGACCAACATTTTTAAATACTTCACTCACTTGAGTCCTATTAAGCACATCACACACATACTCAAGTGGGGAACAATTTTCACCAACAAGTTGATCAACACCAATTACACAAGACGATGTACTTCCGTTCAACATATAAGCTTCAACACTAGGTGGACATAAATTGATCTTACAAGAAGAGTCAATTTTGTCATCAATAGGATCAACTAGTGTATCCAAACTCTCAATATGTACATCATCAACAAGAGGCAAGGAATCATTAGACTCATAAATAAGTAAGCTACTACTCACACTCAATGGCTTACTAGCCACACAATTGTCATTCACATGCACTAAAGTGTAAGAGTTAGCTATTTTACCTTTAAGATCTTGAGTAGACTCTTCCTTGCCGTGAGGTGAAGGTCCTCCACAAGCTTGGGCAGCAACTTCCTTTTGGCATTGTTCGCCTTCGCTTGCCATGTTGGTACCTACACAAATGTCCTTAGAAATGGAAGGACAACCAATGTTAGCACGGTTTGGTGGTAATTCCCTCACTTCGCTCAACACAACCTCTCCTTTTTCCACTCTCAGATTACCACCTTTCACTCCCTTACTCCTCTCAATCTTTTGTCTCTCATAATAATTTGAATTGGAGTAGGTAGGAACTTCTTTTTGCGGCCCGGGCAGAATGTACGTCTCGAGGCAATTTCCCCATCGGTCTCTTACAATATTAGGCCAATTTTTCACGTTAGGAACTTGATGTCGTGCAAACCAATCGGCACCCAAGCTCATATGACCGTAGGTTAAGGAGAAAACATCGCACCACACCTCCTCATGGTAATCAAATTGGGAGAAGACAACTTTTACCCTCTCGGTAACCTTGAACTCGCCCAAGTAGTAGGGAACAAGTAAAGGTTCTCGCAATAACCCCAAGTGATCAACCATGGACGGAAAAATGTAGTTTCCATAGTACCTATCATTCAACACCATAAGGCAGCCCGGTATCCCACAAATAGTCACCTTTCCGGAGTGTACACTCCTTCTTGGATCTACATTGTAAGGCATACGAGTACCCCTTAGTTTTGGAGATGCATATCCTCTTCTTCTCATTGGACAACCTCCGCTAGAGCTAGTATAACCATTCACACTATATCGACTTTGATAAGAAGTACTACAAGGGGGAGAATATGGATCTTCATACTCCTCACGTGTACCCTCATCATAGCTCTCATAAGCTTTGCAAACAAAAGGGTTATACCTAACACCAAATCTAGGTTCGGAGTAAGAAGTGTAAGACTCCTCACATGCCCCAACATCATCACAAGATCCATCACTAGGCCCTACATCATCTCCAAAGTTACCATAAGCACTAGGCACTTCATTCACCTCATTTTCTCCCTTAAAACAGTAACCTTCAAATCTGCCCAAGTCTCGAGTATGGCTATTTTCATAGCCTCCGCAATCTCCCTCAACTTCGTAGCCATAAAACCCTTCACTACAATCATAGTCTCCCATGTTGTAGTCACAATAATCCCCGGCTATCGAAGACATGTTCCCCTTATATCACCCTTTAAACCTACAAAATGAACAAACAAGATTAGTAGTAAAGCTCCTCACCAACACTCGTATACACTCACCTTTGTGATTCTCACAATTGGAGCGGCGAATATTGAAAGTTGCTTATACTCCGGTAGTCAATAGGATGTCAATTCTACTTGGCGGCCGGAATAGATTCTTGTTTGATCGACTCAAGACACAAAAATAAAATTCACTTACGAACTTGAGACAAAGAAGTTACTACGAGTTAAAAATGAGAAAAGCACACAAACAACGAAGACACGAAGAAACGGATTCAATAATTAATCTACAACTAAGTAGGTGATTACTAGTTGTTAATTAATTCTAGAATCAAGACATGAAACTAATGAAACAATAAGATGAAACTAAGAATCTAAAATTTTTTGAGCTCGGAAATATTGCGTGAACAGTAGCCGTGATGACATGGCAGTCACGTATTGGTTTCGGCCCCACACAACTTTTGTTGTCCAATTTCAAGTCTTGGTCAATTTTTCAATTTGGACTTTGGTGGAATTTGTTTAAGGAGGGAAATTCAAACAAGTCTTGGAGCCCTTTTCAATTTCAAGTTTTCAAGACTTGACTTTATTGTACTTCTCCTTAAAACATGGATCCGTAAATCATGGAAAAGTGTTGGAAAGTGGTTGAGACTTGATTGATAGGTCTTTGTTGGTTGTAGTGTCTTTCAAGACTAACAAATAATACACCTTTTTCCTTCAACTTTTTGGATTTAGCATTCACTTTATCTTCAACAATATATGAAGGTGGTGATGAACATCAAGAACAACAACAACAACAACAAGAACTACAACAATAATCTTCAAGAACACCAACAATTTTTCACACGGCCAACTCCAATCCACAATAACAATATCTCCAACACTTGGCCAAGACAACTACAACTTCAACAAAAGGGTTTTCAATCCACCAATTAACAACAATATCACGTGGCCAAGCTTATAACAACAACAAGATGAAAACCACAAGGCCAAAACAGTCCACCACAAGGGCCAAGCTTATGTTCACAACAACCTTTCAACAAGTTCAAGCTCAAGTTTAGATCTAGACTCAAAGTGTTAGTGGACAAGAAAACTAACACTAGGAACAACAAAACAAACAAGAACACTATTAGATCTAGACATACAACAACAAATCTCGGCCAAGACACAACAAGAACACGATTTTGGCCAAGAACACAAACACGGACAGATTGCAATTTTTCTGAAATTTTCAGCTTTTCAACATTTTTTTTTTTTTTTTTGTTTATTTTCTAACAAGCAAGCCCAAGATTGATCTTGTAGGAACAAGATCAAGCCATGCTCTGATACCAAATGATACAAGAATTCCAAGGAACACAAGAATTGTCTCAAAACAGTCCACACACACTCCAAAAACAGTCCACTAATCTTAAGGATTTGAGGACCAAGATGGAGACCACTCTCGGATTCACTACAACAACAACAATACGAGATAACAATGGTGTATTTGACACCCAAAACAGCCACAAAACGTGATGAACAAGATGAACAACAATAACACAAGTTTCGGATTCAACAAAGACCCCAAAACAGTCCACGATTTGCAAGAAAAATAAAGATAGATAGTGAGACATAAACTACAATAAGACCCAAGAACCCAAAGATATATTAAATCTAAAGACCCCTAGAACTTACGATAGCAACACCACACTCTTACGGTGACCACCAAGGGAATGAACTCGCCTCAAGATCTACCGTTTCCAAACAAAGATCAATATTGGCTTTTCCAAGCCCTATGCTAAAGATGACTTTTCCAAGTCCTACCACTAAGTGTGTACACTCTCAAAAGAGAGAAGATATTTCTTTTCAATACTTCATCTTTCTAAAATCTGAAAAACTAATGAAAATAAGACTAAGGGGGCCTTTTTATAGTGTATTACAAAGAAGACAAAAGACCACTTTGCCCTTAATGAGAGGGGCGGCCATGGTGTGTAAATACACCATGTGTAATGTCCAAAATACCCTTAATTAGGGTCCAAAACCGTGAGTCCTCAACCTTAAATTCTCCAAGCAATCTTCCACACGCGAGATTGCTTTAAGTAGCACTCAAAACGGGTCCTCCATGCATGTTCTTGTTTTCCCGAGGTGACCAAGTCTTGAGTCTCTATGTGTTGGCCTCCAACAATGTCATCAAAAGATAAGATGGCCATTTGTCCCGTATCAAGTGTATTATACGCCACATTTATGTACAGGAGGCTTAAGATGTTTTAGGAACAGTTTCCCCTCTTTTAGTATTCATGTCGTGCCAGTGAGCGTAATTTCAAGTCAATTTCTCAGTCTAATCCATTTCTCCCTTTCTTCTACGGAACATGCCTCCTAAAAGAAGAAGCGGGAATCAGTCAGCCCCTCAGCCCGAAGAACCTTTGGGCGAACATATTTCTTATGCAGAGTTCCGAGGCATATTCACTACTCTTGCTAACTCAGTTGCTACTCAGAATGAATGACCAGCTATCATTCCGGCTAATCCAGTGGCCAATTCAGCTGCAGCCAAGATTCAAGATTTCACCCGAATAAATCCTCTATCCTTTCTCGGGTCTAAGTCAAATGAGGACCCTCAAGAATTCCTAGATCAGGTGCAGAAGGTTACAGACATAATGGGGGTTACTTCTAGTGAGAGTGCTGAGATAGCTGGATATCAGTTGCAGGATGTTGCTCACACTTGGTTTAAACAGTAGAAGTCAGAAAGGCCAGATGATGCAGGGCCTGTTGAGTGGGAGGAGTTTGCTTCTTCTTTCCTTGATAGATTCTTTCCCCTAGAGATTAGAGAAGCTAAGGTGTTAGAATTCATCAACCTCGGGTAGGGAAACATGATGGTGAAAGAGTATTCTCTTAAGTTTACTCAATTAGTCATATATGCCCCTCATGTGGATGCAGATAGCAGGGCCAAGATAAGTAAGTTCATTTTAGGGGTGAATGATAGCATGGTTAATGAGTACAGATCCGCCATGTTGAATAGTGACATGACTTTAGCCAGGATTATGACTCATGCTCAGCAGATAGATGAGCAGAAAATTAAGCAGAGGGAGAAGAAAAATAAGAGATCTAGGACAGGTAGTTTTAATTTTAGTCAGCCTAAGTTAGAGAGAGGCAATCGTTCTCAGATTCATCCTAAGTCATCAGTTCCAGCTCCTTCGTCAGCCAGTTCTCCAGTGCCAAAATTCAGAGACGGCAATAGAGACAGAGCACCAGGCTCTAAGTCTCAGGAAAGTGTTAGTAATGCCCGAACAAATCCCCTTTGTCAAACTTGTGGTAAGAACCACAAGGGTGCTTGCAGAGCTGGTAGAGATGTCTGTTTCGGATGTGGCAAGCCAGGCCACAGAGTCAGATACTACCCCTAGTCAGTTATCAGAGTCATCTCCACTTCTTAGCTTAGTTTGGTCGCCTAAATCAGAAGAATGCCACCTCCAGTGCTACTAGTGGGCAACGCCCAAATAGACTCTATGATCTCCAGTCCCATCAAGATCAGGAAAATTCTCCTGATGTGGTTATTGGTACGTTATTAATCTTTTAAGTGCATGTTTACGCTTTTCTAGATCCAATTACTTCCTTGTCTTTTGTTACTCCCTATATAGCAGTTGATTTCGAAGTTAGTCTTGAAATTCTAGCAAAGCCCTTTTCAGTCTCTACCCAGTGGGTAAAACCATCATAGCCCGGCAGGTATACAGGAACTTCCCGGTTATGATATTTCAGAAAGTAACTTTAGCAGATCTAGTTGAATTAGAGATGACTGATTTTGATGTCATTCTTGGCATGGATTGGTTTCATTCCTGCTATGCCATAGTCGACTACAGAAACAGGATAGTTCAGTTTTAGTTCCCAAATGAACCCGTCCTTGAGTAGAAGGGTAGTGTATCCGCTTTCAGGGGTCAGCTTATTTCCTACCTTCGGGCAAGAAGAATGATATATCTAAGGGATGTGTCTATCATATTATTCATGTTAAGGATTCCAGTTCCGAAACTCCCAATCTTGAATCCGTTCCAGTTGTGAATGAATACTCAAATGTCTTTCCCGAAGATTTTCTAGGAATTCCTCAAATAAGAAAAATAGACTTCGGCATTGATCTTATTCTAGATACTCAACCTATCTCTATTCCTCCATATAGAATGGAACCAATAGAACTTGGAGAATTGAAAAACAGTTGAAGAATCTCCTAGATAAGGGATTCATCAGGCCCAATATTTCCCCGTAGGGCGCACCAGTATTATTCGTATGCAAAAAAGATGGTTCTCTCAGAATGTTCATAGACTACTGTCAACTTAATAAGGTCACGGTCAAGAACAAGTATCCTCTTCTCAGAATCGATGAATTGTTTGACCAAATTCAGGGTACTAGCTATTTCTCCAAAATAGACCTCAGATTCGGCTATCATCAGCTCAGAGTCAGAGAATGTGACATTCCGAAAATAGCTTTCCGTACTCGGTATGGTCACTTTGAATTCCTAGTCATGTCATTCGGTCCTACTAATGCCCCAGAAGCTTTCATGGACTTGATGAACCGCATGTTCAAATAGTACTTGGACATGTTCGTCATAGTCTTCATAGATGATATTTTGGTCTATTTCTGCAGTGAGCAATATTATGCAGACCATCTCAGAACAGTACTTCAGACTCTCAGACATCATCAGCTATTCTCCAAATTCAGTAAGTGCTAATTTTGGCTAAGGTCAGCAGCATTCCTTGGTCATATCATTTCGGGTGATGGCATTAGAGTAGATTCTCAAAAGACCAAAGTGGTAAGAAACTGGCCCAGACCTGTCTCTCCATCAAATATCAGGAGTTTCTTAGGTTTGGCTGCCTATTACAGATAGTTTGTTGAGGGATTTTCTTCTATTACATCCCCTATGTCTAGATTGACTCAGAAGAAAATCAACTTTTAGTGGTCAGATCCTTGTGAGAAGAGTTTTCAGGAGTTGAAGACTCGACTCACCTCAGCTCCAGTTTTAGCTCTTCCTGATTGTCCAAATGGGTTCGTAATGTATTGTGATGCATCCAGAGTGGGTTTAGGTTATGTCCTCATACAGCATGGTAAGGTCATAGCCTACACCTCCAGACAGCTTAAACCCCATGATAAGAATTATCCTACTCATGATCTTGAGTTAGCAGTCATAGTCTTTGCCTTGAAGATTTGAAGGCATTATCTTTACGGAGTTCATGTAGATGTCTTCACAGATCATAAGAGTCTTCAGTATGTCTTTTCTTAGAAATATCTCAATCTTCGTCAAAGAAGGTGGTTAGAGCTCTTGAAAGATTACGACATGAGTGTCCTCTATCATCCGGTCAAGGCCAATGAGTGGCTGACGCTCTCAGTAGACTGTCTATGTGTAGTGTTGCTCATGTGGATGACAGTAAGAAGAAGTTAACTCAGGAAGTACATCAGCTTGCCAGACTAGGCGTTCGCTTAGTCGATACAGATGAGGGTGATATATGGGTTCAGAGTAGTTCAGAATCATCTCTAGTTTCTGAGGTAAAATAAAAGCAAGATAGAGATCCCAGCCTTGTCAATTTGAAAGATTTAGTTTAGGATCAGAAAGTAGAGGTTTTCTCCCAAGGGGAAGATACTGTTTTACCCTGTCAGGGTCGTCTCTGTGTTCCAGGTGTAGATGACTTAAGGCATCGAATTCTTGCACAAGCGCATGGTGCGCGCTACTCTATTCATTCAGGGGCCACAAAGATGTATCGTGACTTGAGGGAAGTCTATTAGTGGAGTGGGATAAAGAGAGATGTGGCAGAGTTTGTGGATAAGTGCTCTATATATCAGTAGGATAAGATAGAGCATCAGAAGCCTAGTGGTCCTATGCGGGAGTTTGTAACGGGTTTGCCTCGAAATCGTCATCAGCACGGTTCAGTTTAGGTCATTATAGATAGAAGGACCAAATCAGCCCATTTCCTTCCAGTTCATACCTCTTATTTAGCCGAGGATTACGCCAGACTCTACATTAGGGAATTGGTCAGATTACACGGCGTTTCATTATTTATTATCTCATACAGAGGTACCCAATTCACCTTTCACTTCTGGAAAGTGTTCCAAAAGGTCTTGGTACCCAAGTTCATATCAGTACAGTCTTTCATGCTCAGACAGATGGTCAAGAATAAAGGACCATTCAGACTTTAGAAGATATGCTACGGCCGTTTGCAATTGATTTCAAGGGTAGTTAGGATGACCACTTGCCTTTGATTGAGTTTGCATACAACAACAGCTATTATTCAAGTATTTAGATGGCTCTATTCAAAGATCTCTATAGTAGGAGATGTAGATCTCTGATCAGTTGGTTCGAAGTTAGTGAGGCCTCAATCATAGGTCCTGACTTAGTATTCGATGCCTTAGAAAAAGTCCAGTTGATTAGAGAAAGACTCCGGGATACTCAGATCCGACAAAAGTCTTATGCAGATATTCATAGAAAAGATCTCGAGTTTGAGATTGGTGGCTATGTCTATCTAAAGATCTCTCCCATGAAGGGAGTGAAGCGGTTCGGCAAGAAAGGGAAATTCAGTCCCCGATATGTCGGTCCCTTCAAGATTCTCAGTCGATTCGGTAAGGAAGCTTATGAGCTCAAATTGCCTTCAGATCTAGCCTCAGTTCATCCAGACTTCCATGTATCTTTGCTCAAGAAGTGCATAGGTGACCCAAAAGTTGTAGTCCCTATTCAGAGCATTGATGTTCAGAACAGTCTCTCTTATGAAGAGATTCCAGTCAAAATCCTAAACTATCAGACTCGTAGACTGAGGAACAAAGAAGTCCCTCTAGTTAAAGTTCTTTGGCTAAATCAGTATGTCGAGGGAGATACTTGGGAAGAATAGGTAGACATGTGTACCAAGTATCCTCACCTCTTCTCCGTCAACTCAGATCAAGCTCAAGGTAACAGTCCTTCTTAAGCTTACTCAGCTTCATGTTCAGTGTTCATCACAAACTTAGTATCAAGTACCATTGCATATTCAGTCATGCAATCATGTATCAGTTTAGTTATATAATTATACATCATACATGCATTCTCATTGTGAGAAACTTAGTTCCTCAGAACACTCAATAATGCATTCATGAATCAGTTACGCATGTATCAGGTATGCGTGTCCAGTATGATATATTCAGTTATCAGTCATGTCAGTTATGAGATCATGTTTCAGTTATTCAAGTTCAGTATGTATCTCAGTTTATGTTCTTCCCTTTACTCTCAGTCTCATTCGAGGACAAATGTTATCAAGGGGGAGATATTGTAATACCCCGTACCTTTTCCTAGGTTGAAATCATCTCAAAAATGTTAGGATCTTTCTTTAGAAGAAGAATCCACTTTTGTACACGTGGTATTTTTAATATTTTCACTTTTTGTCATGTGGTAGATTCAATAAGCTTTCCAATGATATAAAATTCACCTAAATCCGATAACCAGGTAAGAATTTATGACTATTTCAAGTTCCCGTCGTAAAACAGCGCCATATAGGTCAGTGGCGCGCCGCGCCACAAGCTAAAATGGCAATTTTCCTTTTCCAGTGTCTCAGCGTGATTTTCTCTGTGTCCCACCAAAGTTCTAGGTCTTAAAAGAAGGGGAAATAGGATGGCTCCGCATCGCGCCATCCCTCAGTTTCTCAATTGTCAAATTCCAGTGACACGACGCGATAGCGCCGCGTCGCGCCAGGGATCCAATTCGAGAAATTTTTACTGAAATTACAAGACACGTCCAGGGTTAAAAAGGTCAATTTTTCACCTCTATTTAAGCCCTTTAACACGTGATTCAGCCATTTTTCACCTAAAATACACTCTCTTCTCTCAAAAACCTCTCAAGAACAACCTAGGGCTTTTCATAAAAGATTTAGAATCAAGAATTTCCTCCGTCAATCTTTGTGTATTTACGAACCATGGTATGCATAATGTTCATTCATGGACTCTTTTCGTCCATGTAGCCCAAGAATCCCTTTTCTAAATTCAATTTTATGGATTTTCTTATGAATTTCATGATTGGGCTGCTCTTGTTCATGTGGATAATGAGAAATTGAATTCTACTCTATGTTGGGTGATAAATTCTATGTGGGTTAAATTAGTATAGATATAGATTTATGCAAACGTATGACTAAACCCTTGAATGATGAAATTAGAATTGAACCATGATGTTTAATTATTGTACAATGATGTCTACATGTACCATGCCTACAATATGTTTGATTAAATGCCTAGATGAAGGAAAAGTGCCTAACTAGCATGATACCATGAAATCCCTATGTATGTTCAAGTTATGCCTATCATATGTTTTGATGAAATGCTTCTATAAATGTATTATGGATTATGATGTTAGTTATATCTTCAAGTAAGTTATGCTTGGTCAATTTTCTTCCATCGAGTCCTGGGGGTACTCGTACCCAAAACATTAGTTGTGTGCCTAGATCCATGTCATGTTTTCACGATACTCTTAGTCAAGCTATGAATCCTTAGACTTCAGACAGTCTTATTACTCAGGAAATCTCCATGATCTCATGAACTCAGTCAGTTGTCAAATATCAGTAGTATTTCGTCAGTCAATGGAATTCAATAACTCAGCCCATGTTCAGTTCAGTAAATCATGTTCAGAGTCTATTCAGATGGGAGTAGGAATTAGCACCGAGTGAACCCAAGCATAGGAACACACACTATCAGAAGAGGGTGTGATTCTTAGAAGTCATCCTTGCGTTCCAAAACTATGTATCCAGCATAGGTTGAGACATCAACATTGTTCGATGAGGGTTGATTGGGGGGGATAAGCACTGTCAGATAAGGGGCCCACCATTCTCTTTTAAGGACACTATCAGATGAGGGTCACTCACACCTTGTCCTTACCAGTGGTGCGGTATTGACTCCATTCCAATTGGGGTTACAGATTAGACCCCAACTCAGCCATAATGGCATATTAGGGGCATGTCGATTAGATAACTACTTCCCATAGTTTAATGTTATAGAATCAGGATTGTCATACACAGTCAATCAGTCTCAGTTATAGAACTCTAATAGTTCTTCAGATTTCAGGAATGTTAGATACAGTCAACTCAGATACAGTACGGGACTCAACTAGTTCAATTAGATTCAGGATTGTCATATATTGTCACTCATGTTATCAGTTATATTAGTTATCAGTATTCAGATTCAGTAATCATGTTATCACGGTATTAGTGTCAGTTATTATATCTCATGCATGTATTCTTATGCTCATGATAGTCAGTCTGCTATTGTTATTGTTCATGCATGTAAACCCCATACATTCATCCTACCTCACATGCATACCAGTACATTCAAAGTACTGATGCACTTGCGCTATGGTGTCTTATACCATAGGTTCAAATACATGAGCTCCAGAGCATCAGTAGATTCCAGTCTCAGCTGTCAGAGTTAGCAGTGAGTCCTCATCTTTCGAGGACAGGATCATCATTTTACTATCTCAGCAATTAGTTTATTAGTTGGAGTTAGTTGGGGACATGTCCCATCAACTCCTTATTCAGACAGTCACGTTTTAGAGGCTTTCTAGACTACAGCATGTTCAAATAGCTTATTTCAGTTGTTTTGGTATTTCATACCCTTCCCAGATGTTACATTTTCATCAGATACTATGTCTCAGTTTTAAACCTTATGGCCTTTCAGTTCATATTTCCGCATTATAAAGTATGTTATGCAGTATACAGGTATAGATATCATTCATGGGTTAGCTTGTGGTCCTTCGGGGTCATGAGCACCATGTAGCATTTCGGGTATCAGATTTGGGGCGTTATAGAAGCTCAAGTATAAAAATAAAAAGTAAGCTAAAGAAAATATTAATAACCCTAATTGAAGCCTCCTCAAGTGTATTTAAAGCCCCAAAATTCGTCCAAAGTATGTACAATGCAATAAATGTGTCATATTTATAGTAGGAAGCCATTGCCCAATTGACACCATGGGTGTGCCACTCTCTTGCATTGGTGTGATAAGGGCGTTACATGCCCTTATCGCGGATGCTTACTAGAATTTCCCATTTTAGATTGTGTCTAAGTGTGTGGCATGCCCTTAACGTGGAGATCCAAGGGAGTGGCACACCCTTGTGCTTAAATTTTCCAGATTTCATCCAAGTAAGCTCCATCAATTTGGCGTTGAGTTCCTCACTTCATGGGCGTTTTTCCATCATTTTTAGTCCTTGTATTGCTCCTGGATATCAACTTTAACATCTCCCAAGGCATACTATATAATCAAACACCACATATTAATACTTAAACACAAAATAGAATTCATCGATACAAACTATAACACACATCGCTCAAGCTAAGAACACTAGTTTTCTCGTCTAAACTCGCAGTGAACATATTGATTCCAAACTTGTTTAGAACATACCTAAAACATTATAAACAATTAGTTTAATATTTATATGCTCCATTATATGAATATCTACACATTATGCACACAAGAAGTCCTCAAAACTAGACTAAATACATAGAGATTAAGACACTTAGGTGCATAAATCCACCTAAGATCATCACCCCATACTTAAAGCCTTGTTCGTCCTCGAACAACTCTTTAAATTCAGTATCATTTAAGGAAGACTGCAACCTTAACACTAAAACAAGAAAGACACTCAAGCTAGCACTATAATGACAACACAAATAACAAGTTCTACATTAAGCATGTCATATACAATTGAAATCTCATGAACATTTCTTCAAAACACTTTAACCTCAATAATTGACTCCACCAAGTTGTCAAAATCATGCATATTACTCAATCAAAGATATCATATGAATCACCTAAAACTTATCAAACATGTTCCCTCACTATAAAAGAGATTTACCCATATTCACTTATAGATACCGCAAGAATACAAGAATGGGTATAAGAATCAAATTACGCTCACTCTCACAAAGAATTCACATGTCAATAAGATGAACCACATGTTTTCCTTTAGTGTAGTACTTTACTAATATTATAATGTTAAGGCTTAAGATCAAATGGGACTTTAAGGGTTGTAATGTAGGCTAAATGATGGGTAAGAACTATTCTGGCCAGTAGTAGTGACTATTTTCCCTAAGCACTTTAATACATCACATATAAAATTGAACTCTTCTCTAAATAACCAAACTTTCACCACCTCTACCTTCACACGTTTCCTTTGTTTTAACCATATCTTTAAGATAGTTCACATATATTAAGGATGGAGTATACTTAATCAACATATGATTCAATTTTTCTCTTTTCATTACATTACTCCAGCCATAACACAAAAACTTTTTTAACACCACTAGCTACTACTTTGGGACTTCACTTTCACCTCTTTCCTTCTTAAATTTCACACTCCTTAACCATATTAATTTCTCAACTAAAGTGCTTAGGAACTTTGATCAAATCATGGTCAATAAAAGAAGAGGAACATGATATATATGAGGATACCAAAGAAATATAGTCTAAAGGATCAATGAGGCTAACTAATGTTATGCAATAAGGGCAGGCAAAAAGGGTATGCAACATGGCTATCAAAGAAATGCCTAGATCATCTTCTAAAGCCACATTCTTTATCTCGCTTTGCACACATAGAGGCAAGTTATATACATTAATATATAACAAGGAATATACAAGAAGTCTCACATCACATATGGCGCATGCTCAAATCAAGTAGGATCATTATCGACTCTAAACCAAGCAATAGAACAAAGTAAGAATTGATCCAACATTGAACAAGAGTCATACACCAGAGCCTAGGAGTCTCAAAAGTAGTCATTCAACACAATCAACATGCTTTTACATTCAAAACTACTTGCATCATGTAATCACACATTACACTAGAAAGAACATCCTGCGTATTCCTATTATAAAAAATTTAAAATTTACTCCTAAAAATAAAAAGAGATATTGGGTTCAAAGGGTGTCCCCTCGAAAAAATCAAAATAAAAACTAAGGGGTGGGTGAAGTGTGCCCCTACTAGAATGACACCAACAAAAACTTAACAAACAAACAGAAAATCTTTTTGTAATTTTTTCAAATTTACTCAAAAACTAAAAAGAAAATAAAAACAAACCCTATACCAGTACTTCACCCTAAACCATGGGAAAATTCCCTACCCCACACTTACAAACAAACTTTGTCCCCAAAGTAAAATTTAAACACAAGGATAGAAATACTTCCTGAGGACTCTAGGGCTAGCTAGCAACATATTAATCATCAATGAGGTCGAGTGGACCCCACACCTTATATTTTACATACTCCTTAGCTTAGGTTTCTGGTACTCATACTTTCCATCAACCTATGAAAAAAACTAATACTACATGAAATAAACGAAACTACAAAACTAAAATACCTAACTTAACTTGAGTTGCCTCCCCAGCAGCGCCTGATTTAGTGTCGTGGCATGGCCTACATTACTACATTAACTGTATTTCATTATTTCTTCCTCTTATTCAAAGGCTATATTTTCACTCTATTCTGACCTCTTGAGTATGTACTCTTAAGGTCTATATTTTTTTCAAACAATAACCTTTTCAGGCTCTTCTTTTAGCTTCACTCTTTTAGGAATAATTGGTTCTTGGGAAACTCTGTGAGATATTCTAAAGTGGTTTCTTATGGTACACACTCTAACACCCCACGCCCATCTAGTTCCATAGATGTAATCATGCATAAATCCATATAATGCAAAGATGGAATGAGTGGTCTGTATACTTTGAAGACCACCTCTTCATCATCCAGTCTCATTTTTAAAGTGCCCTCTCAAACATCAATCAATGCTCCTCCTATCGCCAAGAATAGACACCCTAATATAATTGGTACCTTATCATCTGCATCATAATAAAGAATAATAAAATCAATAGGAATAATGAACTTACCAATCTTAATGAGCACGTCTTTAATAATTCTTTCTGGATGTATCTGGTTCTATCTGCCATTTGGAGCACTAAAGAGTATGGCCTCAGCTTCCCAAACTAAGAGTATTAAACACTGATATGGGAATCAAGTTTATACTAGCCCCTAAGTCACTCAAATCATTGACCAAATCATTATAACCAATCTGTATGGGAAGGGTGAAACTCCCTAAATCTTTTAACATTTTGGGCATTTTCCTCATCACCACTGAACTACACTCTTCAATTAATGCCACCATTTCAATATCCTATAGATTCATCTTATTAGTCACCACATCCTTCAAGTACTTAGCATACTTAGGCGTACACTACAAATAACCTAACAAATGAAGATTAATGTGAAGTTCTCTGAATGTGTCAAAGAACTTCTTAAAGTATGTATCCTCCTTAGAATTTTTAACCCTTTGAGGGAATGGTGGTGGTCTATCCGAGACATGCTCAGTTGTCTTAGTTTTTTAGTACTCACACTTTCCTAAAATCTCAGCCTCTTTAGCTTCAACCTGCTTCTTATCCACCTGTTGTAGGACTAGCTCTATCTATACCTCTTGATTTTCCTAGGAGTCTTACCAATAAGACTTCTACAACTCCTCAAGGTGATTTCCATAACCTACATTAGATTTTCTGTATCACTAGGCATCACACCTTAAGGCCTGGTACTCAGCGCCTGAGCCAATTGCTTCAACTACCTCTCTAAATTCTTCTAAGCAAGTTGCTAATCTTTTTATCTAAACATCCATTTGTTCTTTGTTTGCCAGAATCTTCTTCAGTGTCTCTATGATATTATTGGAATGTATGTTCTATTGTTGTTGAAACTGCTAAGTTTGATTATGGCCCCATGAATAGCTAGGTTGACTCTACCACTTGTGGTTGTTAGGCATTATCATAAGTTCCATTCTGTTTATTGCCCATAAAATTTATACATTTCGGGTTTTCTCCACACAAGTATGCACAATGACCATTGATTTTACAAATCTCACACCAAGACAAGATTTGTTGAATTGCATTTACCTACCCCCTGAGATTGGCTTACACCCAACTTGCTAAAATATGTCATCATCTGATTTTGAAGTGTTGACATTTGGGTGGCCAAAGTTGTGACACTATCAACCTCAATCATACCCGCAACCTTTTTCATTATACTTTTAGAGATATCATCATACCAATCAGGATTACCTTGCGCAATTTAGTTCAGAAAGGTATAAAGATCATCATAAGTTTTCTCTAATGCTTGACCATGTGTGGCTGAATCTAACAAAATTTTTGCATTATGGTCAAGAGATTCAATAAAAGTATAAGCCAATATCTCATTAGACTGTTGATGATGTGGACAATCCCTAAGAAGATATTTGAACCTTTCCCATGTATGATATAAATTTTTCTTTGGTTTTTGCTTAAAACTCAAGATTTCACTGTGTATCCTTGCAACCTTACTGGATTGAAAGAATCAAATGAGGAACTTCCTTTCTAGATTATCATATGTAGTGATGGAGCTTCCAGGTGCTACATTCAGCTACCTTTTTGCTTTCCCTAATAGTGAGAAAGAGAATTTTATGAGCCTCACATAGTTTGTGGAGACTCTAATGGGGATGAAGGTGTCTCTAATCTCTAAGAAATTATGTAAATAGACCTTTGGATCCATATGTGAAAAGCCAGTGAACTGCCTACTGTTGTGCAATAGTTGCACCATGTTTTGTTTAAGATCAAATCTACCTTCAGGTGCCGGTTTGTGGATGACGGAAGTAACATTAGTTGCAAGTAGGATTGCCATTTTGCAAAATGTCCTATGGGATGGTGAATTTTCATCCATCAGTACAGGAATAACTTCTTCTTGTTGAAGTTATGGTATTCTATAGAGAAGTACTATTTCTCTCCTTAGCTGATATAAGCAGTGCTCAGGTTCAAGATATGGATCAACCAAATTCTTTTCCATTTCTAGCTTACTTGCTTTTCAGACCTGAACCTGCAAATTTAGAAGCTAATATCAAGTTACTAACACCTGTAAAATGAAATAGCAAAATAAAAAGAAAGACAAATGCCAATTTATAAGTCCCCGACAATGGCACCAAAAACTTATTTGCGCACATGTAAGTATATGTGGTCACCTAAGTAGTAAAGTGACCTATGAAAGCTAAGTATTATTCCCATAGAGGCTTATGCTCAACAATGATATATTCTATCCTTACTATAAAGATTAAACAAGTGCAAAAGTAACCAAAAGTGTTTGAGAATTGAAAAATAAAAATAATCGTAAGTAATTTAATAATATAAAGTGATGGACAATAATAGAGAGAAACCCAAGGTTAAGGCACTACAAACAATCCTACTTAACTATGTAATCTCATTGGTTTAGTTAATTATCTTGGTTTTTGGTTCATGAGATTGATAACATGACTATGGTCTTTCGATCTTTTAATCGTCTATCTAACTAAGCCCAACAACTACATCATTGAGCAGATATGTGAGTACTACATTAAACATATTTATATTTCATCCCATATATGAAAAAAAGGGAAAATTAGGTATATTTCTATCCTAAATGAAAATATTAACTTCAATCCCTTGAATAATTAAAATCCCACTCCATACATCCCACATTCTAATATATCATACCTCCTTCCTGGCTTAAAATAGAAATATATATTTATTCTAAGGGTTGAAAATCCATATGATAGTAAACACAAGGATATATGAACAACCAATAATGATAAATAACATAAACCAACTCAAATATAAGCATAAGTAATCATGTCCTTGGCCTCAAACCTAGAGAAGGGTGTTTAGCTGCTCTCATAGCCATAAAATGAATCACAATTAAGAAATTCATGTATAAAACCAAAAGTAAACTAAAGAAAAGATTAAGAACCCTAATTAAAGGCTCTTTAAGTGTATTTCAATCCCCAAAGGTCGTCTAATATGTCTAAAATACAATAGAACTGTCCTATTTATAGTTTGAAGCCATTGCCCTATATGACACCATGGGCGTGCCACGCTCTTGCATTGGTGCAATAAGTGTGTGGAACGCCCTTATCATGTAGGCTTAATGGAATTTGCTATTTAATGTTGTCTAAGGGAGTGTAACTTCCTTAGCTCAGAGATCCAAGGGTATGGAATGCCCTTGTGCTCAAATTTTCTAAATTTCATCCAAGTATGCTCCATTCATTTGATATTGAGTTTCTCACTTCATGGGTGTTTTCCATCATTGTTAGACCTTGTCTTTCTCTTAGATATCAACTTTAACATCTACCAAGCCATTCTATATCATCAAACACCATGAATTAATGCTTAAACATACAATAGAAATCATTGAGACAAACTATGACACACATACCTCAAGCTAAGAACACTAGTTTTGTCATCTAAACTCTAGGTGAATGCTTTGCTTCCAAACTTGTTTTGACCATACCTTAAATATTATAAACAATTAATTTAACATTGAGATGCTCCATTACATGAATATCAACACGTTATGCAGGCAAGAAGTCTTCTAAAGTAGGCTAATTATATACAGATTAAGACACTTAGATACATAAATCCACCTAAGATCAAAGAAAACTTTTCAGACTTGGTATGGTCATTATGAGTTTTTGTTCATTTTATTTGGACCGACCAATACCCCAACAACATTCGTAGAGTTGATGAATTGAGTATTTTGATTGTATCTCGACTCTTTTATAATTGTATTTATAGATTATATCTTTGTTTATTCCAAAAATAAGGCTGACCATGTGAGACCCTTGAGAGTGATACTTCAGAGATTTTAAGATGAGAAGTTGTATGCCTAATTATCCAAGTGGGAATTTTTGTTAAACTCCATTTTTATCTTGGGTCATATAGTGACTAAGGATGACATTATGATGGATACAGCAAAGGTTACAAGTGTTCGTGATTGGGCTAGGTCCACTAGTCCTATCGAGATTCAGATCTTTATTAGACTAGCAGGGTAGTATCGGTGCTTTGTGAAGGGTTTTTCTTCTATTGCTATGGCCAAGTTGACTTAGAAAAAGATTTTATTTTATTTTTCGAATGCTTGTGAGAAGAGATTTCAAAATCTCAAGGAATTATTAACCTCGGCCCATATCCTAACCTTTCCTAAGGAGGGTATAGGTTTTATCATGTTTTGTGATGCTCCTGGTGTTGGTTTGGATGGTGTACTGATGCAAGAGGGTAAGGTAATTTCTTTTGTTTCTCATCAATTGGAGCCTCATGAGAAGAATAATCTTATCCATGACTTAGAGTTGACAATAATCATCTTTGTGTTAACATTGTGGCATCATTACTTTTATAGCTCCATTATGAGATTTTCCTCAGATCATCATAGCCTTAAATACTTCTTAACTCAATGAGATCTTAATATGAGATAGTGATGTTGGCTTGAGTTACTTAAGGACTATGATCTCACTATCCTTTATCATCCAGGTAAGGCAAGTATGGTTGCGAATACCTTAAGCCGAAAGGCGACTAGTATGGGGAGTTTAGCTCATCTCTTGACTCAGGAATGACCTATGGACTTGGGGGTTCAGTCTTTAGCTAACTAATTGGTTAGGCTTGATATTTCAACACCTTAGAATATATTATAGATATTCTTTAGAAAATTATATTCAAGCTCAATAGTGTGATGATATTAGATTGAGGGTGATTCATGATAAGGTGTTGAATAGCAAGGCCAAGGTGCCATCACCTAATTCTGATGGTATTATTAGGATTAGTGGCCAAGTTGTGTACTGAGAGTAGGTTTATGAGTTAGATTGATCTTAGAGAAGGCTCATTATTCTAGATATTCCATTCACCCATAGGAATCCAAAATGTACCATGCTTTAAAGCAACATTATTGGTAGGATAGGATGAAGAAGGATATTATAGAGTTTGTGCCGAAGTGTTTGAATTTCCAATAGGTGAAGTATGAGCACCATTGAATGGGTGGTACAACTCAAAGAATGCATATTGCCGAGTAGAAGTGGGAGAGTATCACCATAGACTTTATAGTTGGCCTACCCCCAATATTGGGGAAGTTTGAATCTATTTGGATGGTTGTGGATCGATTGACCAAATCACCGTATTTCATACCTATAACAGTGAAATATAATGCATATAAGTGTTCCAACATCAATATTAGAGAGATCGTTTGTTTGCATCGTGTCCCTATATCCATTGTATCTGATAGAGGTACTTAGTTTACCTCAGGCTTTTAGAGTACAATTAAGTATAAGTTGGGTAGTCTACTTAATTTGAGCACGGTTTTTCATCCTTAAATGAATGGTCAGTCTAGAGGACTATTCAAGTACTAAATGACATACTTCGATGATGTGTAATGGACTTTAGAGGTCATTGGGACTATTACCTATGTTATGACCCAAGACTAACCCCTAGTCATAATACGGTGCTCAAGGTCACGAGTGACTCTAAGATAACCCATGATATAGCACAAGATGTACATACTGAGAGAAGATAACAAAATATTATGCAGAAGTCATTTAAAAGTAATTTATAATTAAACCAATATCAAAGGTAATTAGAACACACTACTGAAAATCATATCTAACCGTCTGATGATCTGAAAGCCTCTAAACATGATGAGTTATTGGGACTAGTCCCCAACTAACTTTGACTGATAGAAATGGCATAAAGTAAAAATACTAGAATAAATAACTAATAAAATAACTAGTCCTCGACTGATGAGGACTCACTAATGCTGCAACTGAGTGGCACAGAAATGAAATAAGTGCGAGCTAGGAACTGAGCGTCCAAACCTATGTTATAAGACAATATAGTGAAAAAGAGTGTATGCAATCAATACTTTAAATGTACTGGTATGTGACATGGGAAAATAACTGAGCTACATATATGTACTAAACATGTATGCATGAACATAAAAATTGAATATTAGAAAAAATATAAACATATGTTGTGTGTTTGAATAACTGAATGACTGAATACTGAACACTTGGTCATGCAAACCTAAATTGAACATAATCTGAATACTGAACTGTAATTGTGGGTGCTAACGTTAACTTATATGCCCTAATCTAATCTAATTGGGGTCTAACCTGTAACCCTAATTGGAAGGGTATTAGTACCTTACCAAGGGTACTAATACTGGCTGATGTGGATCTACTAACTGATGACCCAAAGAACTAAGGTGTTAGTCTTCTACTAGCGGGTAACCCCTATTAGGGTGTCAGTCCTTAACTGGCGGGTGACCCCTCATAACCTACACTAGCAACGTAGTTCTGGAACTTAGGGACTTCTACTAAAGGTCTTAGTCATTAACTGGCGGGTGAACCTTCATCCCTGCATTCACTCAGTGCTAAGTCCTACTCCCAACTAAACTGAAACTGATGTTGATAACATGCTTAACATGACTGATACTGACAAATGCTCAACATGATAATATTCTAAATTTAATGACACAATAATTCTCTTAATGACTTATGACCTAAAATCTATAACATGCATGAATATCTAGGTATTGAATGCTCAATCTTACCAACACTGACTAATGTAAATTGATCCTAGTAATTATGGAACTAACCATTGTACAAAAAATCATGAATAATACTCAATATTTCAATAACTGATCATGATGTAGACATTTGCATTATCAAACTTATGGAAACACTATTCTCAGGAGGGAACATATTTTCATGGTTCATAATCAAAACAATTGAGAGAAAACTCATAAAATTCATGGTTGACTTGGAATCCCATAAAAGAGAAAAGAGTTTTACACTTGTAAATTTAGGGAGTTCTTGGGACTCAATGGGTGGAAGGGACTCACTGATGAAATCCCACATGCCTGAGAATAGATGCCTTGGTGAAATCCTTGAATTTGATCTTGATCTTGGGAAACCCTGGTTTGCTCTTGAGGAAGAAGGGAATCTCTTTATTTTGCTAAGAGATGTGATTTCTGAAGTTATGAGGTTTCAAGGTAGTTTTAATCCACCAATTGTTGATGTTGAGGTACCCAAACGATGTGGTTTTGGGGTTAAAAGGGGTGGAAACTACCAAAGAGCCCCTTTTAAAACGTGCAGGAATTTTGGATTCCCAAACGTTACGAACAATTCAACAAACTTTAGTTTTTGACAAGAATGTATTAAGTGTTTAAAGTATCAAGATAATTGTAAAGATTCAAGTACAAATATAATTAATAAATAAATAACAAAATGCGACAATAGCAACGTAAAAAGGGTTGTAAACACTAATAGTGCGAATTCTAGGATTGAGACACTTTTAACAATCTTAAAAATCCATATTCTTATCGTAGTTTAGTTGATTATCAGGTTATTAATTCGCACGGTTTATACTATGATTGTAACGCCCCGCATTTCGGGCTAGAATAAAATATATGACTCTGATGCGTTGATAATCCCCGAGCCTTAAATCCTATGCCAATTTGGCATGTTAATCAAGTTTGTAGTATGTGAATACATTTGAGCATGAATTTAGACCATAGAAGTCCTTCAACTCAAGGACGAGTTAAAACTATTTCGATCGATTAAGTTTTAGTGGACGTTGTAATTTGTGTCAAATTCTATTGACCATAACTCATTGTATATGATAAAATGGGTGGCCTACTATATACCAAATTGTAGATAATTTAATAAGCTTTCCAACGATACCAAATTCACCTAAAACGGACACCCGGTGAAGAAGTTATGGCCTTTCAAAGTTGAATGTGTCGCCTATGCACATATAGGCGATGCATAGGGCGGCGCCTATGCAAATATAGGCGATGCATAGGGCGGCGCCTATGTAAATTTAGGCAATGCAAAGGGCGGCTCATAGTTATAGTTTTAGGTGACGAAAACACTCCGTTTTGAGTTACTTTAAGTGCAAGTTAGTCCTTACAAAACCCAAAATCGTCCTTACCCACTCCTAAACGGATTTGGGCCTATTAACAAGATTGAAGCCTCCTATAAAATCCCAAAAATCTAATCCTTCAAGAACTTAAGAGAAGGAGCAACTAGGGTTTGAGAAAATAAGCTTGAAGGACCGATCATTCCGAAACTTCTTCGTGAAACAAATTACAGATTCGGAATCCTCTCGACGTAGGCTTCGATAGACACCAAAAATTCGTCGAGAATAAGGTACGCGGGGTTTTCCTAAAATCTCATGGGCATAGAAATCATGTTTTAAGAATTGGGTTTTCGAATTCATGTACATACTCATGTTTCAGAAGCTTTAATGATATTGTTTTGGCCTTTTGGCTTTCCCCCAAAGTGATTTGAAAGTTATATGTATATATATATATGCGTTTGTCCTGAAATATGAATTTAGAGCATGATTTTCATGAAACCTCTCTCTTAATGTAAATTTTTCCATGTTTCACGTAATATACAATGTTTTGAACGCGAAAGAGAGGGTTGTGAATGTTGAATATGCATGTAATGAAAGAATGCATGGTTTTGCCAAAAATGCACATGACCACCATATGTTTGATGAAAGTTTTGCATGGATTTGACTTGAGTTTCGGAACATGACATCTTTAATGTGAATTACATGTTTTGGTGGTCAAAACTATGTTTTGAATGAAAGCTCTTGCTTAATACATTATGGCTCAGAAATAGGACTTACAAGTCTTGGTATGACGATACCAACTCAGACAAATGCCATAACAGACACAGACTAGTTCAGAAATCAGATTTTTATCAAACTCTCATGATTTAGAAATTTCAGAATGATACATGTTCAGAAAAGGCTAAAATAGGGCATAAAGAGAGCTTAGGTGGTTCCCTGAAGAAGGCGGGAGTTTCAGACAACTCTTTGCCTAAAATCGTGGTTTGCCGACCCGGGTATATTATTATGCGCCGACTTAAATGTCCTGTGGCGTATCAGACTCAGACACTCCAACCCTTGCGGCACACTTGGGTTGGGGGCTTCCCCGCCGAGTCAATGGCGGATTCCATATAGCCCGTGGAATATTCAGACTTGTAGGGGAATACCACCTAACTCAGAAGTAAAACACAGATCATGATTTGAAATGAACAGACAAGTTGCATATTTTCAGAAAGTGCCCATGTATTTTTCGGAAACAGTTTTATACATGATGTCTTGATGAAAAATTGCTTTCCCTTAATATATATATATATATATATGTATGTTCCATTATACTACTTTTGGATTGCTTCGCGTGCCAGTACTTTTGTGCTGACCCTCCCTCCTTCCAGGTTCTAAGGCACAATCTAGGGGTCCAGCTACTCAGTAGACATTCTCGGATTTGCAGACTTGATCTCACAGTGGTGAGCCTTCTATTATTCGGAAGGCCTAATTATGTCAGACATTATCTTATTTATTATGTTTTTGGTTTACTGGGGGCCTTGTCCCAGTTTCTTTTCAGACAGATGTTTATGTTCTTAGTAGAGATTTTGCAGACTGATGTCAGATAGTATTATTCAGAAATGTTGCAGAACTTGACCATGTTTTCCGTACTCAGTTTCAATTCCGCATTTTATTATGATTATGAATGTTGTGCATGATAACCAGATAGAGAATGGGTGTTCCGGGCCTTCATGGTTCGGGATGCTCGTCACGGCTAGGGCCTAGGCTCGGGTCGTGACAAACTTGGTATCAAAGAACGGTTCATGGTCCCAGGGTGTCTGCGAAATCGCATCGAGTAGAGTTCTGTTTATGGGTGTGTAGCGCGACACACTTATAAACAGGAGGCTACTAGGCGTTTAGGAATGTTTCCCTTCTTTATGATTTAGTTCGTGCTTCAGAGTCTAAACTGTCCCATTATTGGGTTTATTCAAGTGCAAAAAGTTTAGAGTATACATGATATAGTCCTTTTCGATTACGTTCTATAAGATTTTAAAAATTGTGGAAAAACTCGATAGGAGTCTGTTAGTGCATCAATATATGTTGATTCTGATGTAAATATTGATCCTGATGGAATCGTGCATTCCGACTTAAGGTATTAAGTGTATATTGTCCCTCTCAAAATCTTGTTACAGTTGTGGACAATGTATAGCAGAATGTTGGAACTATATTTCTACCCAAATAGTAGCATAAGTTAAAGTGTTGTTGTCATTACCTATTGGTAGTGATATTGGACCAAGAAGTTGGTGATGTAAAGTCACAAAGTTAGAAGTCAGAGTGAGGGTGATTTTATGTAAATGAATATTTCAGTTGAATAATCGATGTTTGAGGATGATTTACCCCTTTATAGTGATAAACTAATCTGGTAGCTAGCAACATGTGTGGATTGTATGGTAGTCCATGGAGGAAGTGTTTTACTCAGATTTTTATTTATACAGAATAATATGTATATTCTTAGACCATTAAATATTAGGTGTCAATTTTCTATCCCTTGTAATATGTAATCTTGTTATCATGATGTTTTTGAAAAAAAAAAAAATTTAAAGTCTAGTGAAGTCGTGTGGGGCTCTTTCGATTCACTAGCATAGTTGCCTTGTCATCCATCTCATTTTCTTGTTCAAAATACAAAACTAAAGTCTAGTGAAGCCGTGTGAGGCCTGTTTCGATTCACTAGCAACTTGTTATCCAACTTGTTGTTCTTTCATTGGTTTAATATATGTATGGCTGAATCTGTTTGCATGAGATAGAGGTCGTAATGAAGTGATTCATCCTTGTGTGTTATTAGTTGAAGGTAGAGAAGGAGTTGTTGGTCAGGGTGATTTGTTGATTGCTTGAATGTGGAAATGGCTATATTAGCGAGTAAGTTATGATTATAGACTCATGGTTGTTTGAGGAATTTGAAGGCAGTCTAAATGTATGAATGAGTGAGTAAGTATGAGGTGAGAAATCCTTATAAGTAGATACAATTGTACGGGGTTATAATATAAGATTAAGGTTGACCATGTCTATTATGAGGCTTTAACCCCCTTGACCCTCTTTTCATTGGTAGTGTTAAACTAGTGCTACTTGTGAGAAGGTATGTAGTAGATTTTTGAGATATTTGGGTAGAATATCCCAATTTGATGGATTAGTGTATTTATATTATGTTGCATTCTTCATTGGTGGTAGATGATTGATACTAAACTATAGGCTTGAATTTAAATGGTGTGGTGGTAAATAGTGGCAAGAGTTTGTTGATGCATATTTTGTGGGAATAATTTAGTAGGCTTGAGGTGCTGAAATAGTACATGCTAACGGAATGATGATAAGGTAAACCTTTAGGTCATGATCGATTATTGTGGTTATGAAGTTCTAGTGCACTAGTGTTTCGTGATGTTTACTTATAGTTTCCAAGTAAAAATTTTGTGTAAGGTTGGGTTGTAAGTCATGCATAGCACTAGATATTAAGTTTGAATAGTTGAAGTTCATAAAGGTGGATGTGATGATTTCTTGATCAATGATGTTAGTTATATGAAAGTGATCTAATAGGCTTGAACGGTGTGTGAAATGGCTTAAATTTAAATTGATTCATAATGAAGTATAATGTTGTGGGTGTGGTGTGTAAGTATGCCCAAGGCGATATGGAGTTGTGGCATTTCTCTAAGACTATTACATGTTGTGTGTGACTAGTGGTACCATGGAGTTGCTAGTTGGAAAAAGACTAGTTAGATGATATATGGTGTTCTAGATAGCCAAGTTAAGGAGCCTTGATTGATAGTGTTGAGCCTTTTGATGTGATCTCGATTCTCATGGTAGAGAGATATAAGTTTGGAGTAGCAATATTGGTATGCTAGGACGGAAGTAGTATGGTTCATCAAAGGCTTGGTGATATCCATGTTAAGTGTTAGAATCTAAGTTTGAGTTTTGAAGGTTGAACGGATAGAAATAAGTGTGCAAGCATTATACTTTGACTATTGGTGGCTATGGAAAGATAGAGTGTATCCCAGAAGGTAGTCATTCGGGTTGAGTTCTATGATATGCATGTATTGTTAATTTTTTTCAGACCCTAGATTGCAGTAAGTGTAGTTTAGTTAGAATCTGGTAAGGGATCTCCCAAACGCTAGATGATGACTTGAAGCTAAGTGGGAGATGATAGAACGAATAACCAAGTAAGTCTCTCAGATTCTAGTAGTGATGCAGTGTGATTTAGAACATCAGAAAGTAAGGGTGAATCTCAACCCATTCCTACCTCAATATTTTTTTTTATCCGGATGCTTACTCATGCCTTACGATGCAGTTCCGTGATAATAGTTCATGATTCCGGTATATGATAGAGAGTCACGTACTCTTCCAATTCCAAGATAATGAGTTCTAGTTCATTCAAGTAGTCGGAATCACATTCCTTATGTTATGAACTCTAGTTGAGGTCATGCAACTCATGATGCATGTACTCACTCTTTATAGTGTGCTCAGTCCCATATAAAGATCTTTTTCACGCTTGAGGGTCTTATGTTTTAACCTTTTAGTGACCCTTCCTATGCAATGATAGTGGTGTTGATGTAAATGTTCTTGTTGATGGAAGATCATAGTATGCTTGTTTAGATAAGGCCATAAGTATGAAGTAAGATTTGAGGCCAAGTCTTTGATACATGTGATGGTTAGTGGAAAAGTTTGTGTGTGTATATTTTTAGGATAGCGCGTGGGAGTTATATTGATAGTAGTTTAGAAACTATGTGAAGTATCTACTTATGGGTGTTTGCCTTGAAGTTAACATGTGGTTATAAATTAGGCTTGAACGACGTTTTGGGATTGTAGTGGAAGGTCACCATATGCATTAGCGACTTCATATTAAGAGTTCAGTGTAGTCATTGAAGTGGTAAGGCATGTTATGCTTAGGATGTGATTTTTAAAAGAGGTATAGAAGGTGGCATCATATGGTTTAGAATAATAGCGTGGTGTAGCATGTTGTATTTTTGTGATTTAGCGTTAGGCTTGATCGCGGGGTAAGGATTAAGATATTTTAGACATTAGTAGAAAAAAAACATTATCAATGCTCATATGAGAATTTTAAGCTGAGTTGAATGAATATGATATTTATCGGGAATAGTATAGTTAAGGGATATTCGGGAAGTGCTCTAAGCCTTAAAGTAAGAAGTTGTATTGCCAAAGGTCTGAAAATTCTATCCTAATTTAGGAGTTATATGTCTATATTCCAGACTGCAGAGTAGTGTCAATGTTGTGATTTCCTCAGTGGGATGTTTTGTGTAATCCATACCCAAGATTCATGGTTCCCTATTACTGCTAGAGCTTCCTTAGAGAGAGTGTTGAAGAGAATACTCCAGTTAAGTATGAGGGTGTAGTATAATTCAGTCGGTATGGCCAATAAGTCAGTTTAGCAGTCAGATTCGCATGACGTATTTTCTTGTCTTTGCACTTATTCATGCTACTCGAAATTTCATACATGCTACTAGTCGAAGATAGAGTATACCAGTAGTTACGAGTATAGCCCAGTTCATGCATCATGCATTAAATTCAGATTCCAAATGTTCAGATCAGTGTATTTTTATTAGAGGACATGTCATGTCCGCGTTATTCCATATATTTAAGGCTTCAACAAGTTCCTACCCATCATTCGAGGATGAATGATCCCAAGGGGGAGATAATGTAACGCCCCGCATTTCGGGCTAGAATAAAATATATGACTCTGATGCGTTGATAATCCCCGAGCCTTAAATCCTATGCCAATTTGGCATGTTAATCAAGTTTGTAGTATGTGAATCCATTTGAGCATGAATTTATACCATAGAAGTCCTTCAACTCAAGGACGAGTTAAAACTATTTCGATCGATTAAGTTTTAGTGGACGTTGTAATTTGTGTCAAATTCTATTGACCATAACTCATTGTATATGATAAACTGGGTGGCCTACTATATACCAAATTGTAGATAATTGAATAAGCTTTCCAACGATACTAAATTCGCCTAAAACGGACACCCGGTGAAAAAGTTATGGCCTTTCAAAGTTGAATGTGTCGCCTATGCACATATAGGCGATGCATTGGGCGGCGCCTATGCAAATATAGGCGATGCATAGGGCGGCGCCTATGTAAATTTAGGCAATGCAAAGGGCGGCTCATAGTTATAGTTTCAGGTGACGAAAACACTCCGTTTTGAGTTACTTTAAGTGCAAGTTAGTCCTTACAAAACCCAAAATCGTCCTTACCCACTCCTAAACGGATTTGGGCCTATTAACAAGATTGAAGCCTCCTATAAAATCCCAAAAATCTAATCCTTCAAGAACTTAAGAGAAGGAGCAACTAGGGTTTGAGAAAATAAGCTTGAAGGACCGATCATTCCGAAACTTCTTCGTGAAACAAATTACAGATTCGGAATCCTCTCGACGTAGGCTTCGATAGACACCAAAAATTCGTGGAGAATAAGGTACGCGGGGTTTTTCTAAAATCTCATGGGCATAGAAATCGTGTTTTAAGAATTGGGTTTTCGAATTCATGTACATACTCATGTTTCAGAAGCTTTAATGATATTGTTTTGGCCTTTTGGCTTTCACCCAAAGTGATTTGAAAGTTATATGTATATATATATATGCGTTTGTCCTGAAATATGAATTTAGAGCATGATTTTCATGAAACCTCTCTCTTAATGTAAATTTTTCCATGTTTCACGTAATATACAATGTTTTGAACACGAAAGAGAGGGTTGTGAATGTTGAATATGCATGTAATGAAAGAATGCATGGTTTTGCCAAAAATGCACATGACCACCATATGTTTGATGAAAGTTTTGCATGGATTTGACTTGAGTTTCGGAACATGACATCTTTAATGCGAATTACATGTTTTGGTGGTCTAAACTATGTTTTGAATGAAAGCTCTTGCTTAATACATTATGGCTCAAAAATAGGACTTGCAAGTCTTGGTATGACGATACCAACTCAGACAAATGCCATAACAGACACAGACTAGTTCAGAAATCAGATTTTTATCAGACTCTCATGATTTAGAAATTTCAGAATGATACATGTTCAGAAAAGGCTAAAATAGGGCATAAAGAGAGCTTAGGTGGTTCCCTGAAGAAGGCGGGAGTTTCAGACAACTCTTTGCCTAAAACCGTGGTTTGCCGACCCGGGTATATTATTATGCGCTGACTTAAATGTCCTGTGGCGTATCAGACTCAGACACTCCAACCCTTGCGGCACACTTGGGTTGGGGGCTTCCCCGCCGAGTCAATGGCGGATTCCATACAGCCCGTGGAATATTCAGACTTGTAGGGGAATACCACCTAACTCAGAAGTAAAACACAAATCATGATTTGAAATGAACAGACAGGTTGCATGTTTTCAGAAAGTGCCCATGTATTTTTCAGAAACCGTTTTATACATGATGTCTTGATGAAAAATTATTTTCCCTTAATATATATATATATATATGTATGTTCCATTATACTACTTTTGGATTGCTTCGCGTGCCAGTACTTTTGTGCTGACCCCCCTCCTTCCAGGTTCTGAGGCATAATCTAGGGGTCCAGCTACTCAGTAGACATTCTCGGATTTGCAGACTTGATCTCACAGTGGTGAACCTTCTATTATTCGGAAGGCCTAATTATGTCAGACATTATCTTATTTATTATGTTTTTGGTTTACTGGGGGCCTTGTCCCAGTTTCTTTTCAAACAAATGTTTATGTTCTTAGTAGAGATTTCGCAGACTGATGTCAGATAGTATTATTCAGAAATATTGCAGAACTTGACCATGTTTTCCGTACTCAGTTTCAATTCCGCATTTTATTATGATTATGAATGTTGTGCATGATAACCAGATAGAGAATGGGTGTTCCGGGCCTTCATGGTTCGGGATGCTCGTCACGGCTAGGGCCTAGGCTCGGGTCGTGACAATGATCATGGTCTCTCAACCTCTAATCTTCTACGTAACTGAACATTGAAACTGCATCGTTAAGAGGGGATGTAATAATCTAATTAGATACATTAAGCTATCATTCTGCAAGTGAACAAAACAAGGCTTCTAAGTATATCCCTATCCTAGACGTTAATTCAAATCCCTTATTTTTAAAAAAATAAGAACCTTTCTCCTTAATATCTTCATTCTATCCTATGATTCTTCTCTCAGGTTCATATAGGAATATATGTTTATTTTAATGGTGGTCAATCATCAAAATAGTAAGCACCAGAGATAAAGAATAACCCATATGATAATTCAACAATAAACTATGATAAAGAATATTAAAGTACAATCATGTTTTTAGCCTCAACCCCAGAAAAGTGTGTTTAGCCACCCATGTTCGAATTCAACATTAAAAATGAATAATTAATCATACCAAAAAGTAATATTGGAATAATGAAGTTCAAAAAATCCTAAGAGAAATATTGAAAGTGTTTCTTCCTCTGTTGTACGTTTCTAAAGTAGTCTCAATTGTGTTTAAGTGTTCCTTTTATAATAGGATGATTTTTTCCTAGTGGGGAGCCACACAAGGGCTAGTCCAGGGGAGTAGGGGTTGCATTGTGTGGGTCATTCCATGAGAGTAGGGGTTGCGCCGTGAGCCTATTGCGAGTCCCTGCTGGAATTCACCCCTATTCCAAAAATTTACTACTCCTCAGATCATTGCTTCTTTAATTGCTTTCGACTTCAAATGCAAGATTTTCGAGCTCAATCCACTTCTTCTCCAGCTCATACAATCAAGCCCAAAACATCAATCATCACTCGCTTCCTGTCATGCATCCAATTTCGTCCAATTCTATCAAGTATCCACCCTGCATCACTAATCATGTACATTAGCTAAATCATGCAATTACATAACAAACATAATAATAATAACATAGTTTAGCTCGTAGAACAAGTCCTATTATTGGTTAATATTGGTGCTTGGACATATAAATACACCCAAGATCAACAGTCAACTCTAACTCATAAGCTACCTTTCCTAAATGGTTCAAAATCCTATATGGACCAACATAGCAAGGGCTGAGCTTCCCTTTCTTACCTAATCTTTTCACCCATTTCATGGGAGAAATTTCAAATACACCAAGTCACCAATATCAAACTCAAACTCCCCCCTCACATCTACATAGGATTTCTATCGACTTTAGATATCTTTAGCCTTTCTCGAATTAACTAAACTTTCTCCATCGCCTCATACACTGAGTCTGGACCTATCATAGCAGCTTCGCCAACCTCAAACCAACCAATAGGGAACCTACACCTCCTGCCATAAAGAGCCTCAAACGGAGTCATTTAAATACTACAGTGATAGCTGTGATTATAGGCAAACTTAATCAAAGGCAAGTGGTCATCCCAATTACCCTTGAGGTTGATAACACAAGACCTCAACATATCCTTTAAAGTATGAATGGTCCTCTCCGCCTGACCATCTGTCTGGGGTGAAAAGTCATATTGAGAAAAACATTGGAAAGAAGACCTTTCTGAAAAGTCTTCCAAAAATGAGAGGTAAACTACGTACCTCTATCTGAAATGATGGTCAACGGGACTCCATATAACTTTACCAACTCCCTAAGATAGAATCTAGCATAATCCGCGGCAGAATATGAAGTATGGACTGGCAAGAAATGGGTTGACTTGGTCATTCTACTTCATATGCCCCAAATTATTATTGGGTATTACATACTATTATAATATTTAATTAATGATTGTAAGGTTTCTGTTTTGGCAGAATAATATTCTCTACCTTTTAAATTTGTCAATTTATGTTTCTTAGATACTCAAGCTATTGCAGTATTGCTTGTTTAAGTTGAGCACTGAAACACGTGATAAATTCTTTTATTAGATACTTTTGCCTTAAATTTTGAAAAAAATTATGCTCATGTTTTCAAATGATCATCACGCAACCTTTTAAAACCATATGCATTAGTCTCAATGAGCTATAAAATTTTGTGCTTGTGTTTAATTGGTTGATTTACATAATTAAAAGATGCGACATATTTTATGTGATTAACTTATCATTATAATAAACACTTGAAAATATATGAAAATGTTTAAAATTTTGAATCCAAAATATATAATAGGAACACTCTTTTTTTGTGGTCAAAATAGGAACACTCTTGGTTGTATTGATGTGGACAACGAATATCTAAAATGTATTTTTATGAAAATCTCCCTCCGCCCAACAAAAAAAAATATTAAAACGCACATCAATTTTTACTTGTTTACTTAAACAGAAAAGAAAATTAATTTTTTTTATACCTATTTTATTCTTATTATTTTAAGTATAACTAATTTTTTTAATATTTAAATAATTTGATGATTAAAGTAATAAAATAAAAATTTTCTTTTATTTATGGGTGGATGAGACTTGGGAGGTGTGCCAACAAAGTACAATTAAAGCACGGGCGAGGGAGTAATATAAATATACTCTATAGCCAATGGGATATTTCATATTAGTGGTACTTCATTTTGAGGACAGAACAAATGAGTGCATCAGCGGCGCAAGAATTTCCAAGCTAGGGTTCTTTTTCTTCACCTCGTCTTCCTTCAATATATAAACTCTACCAACAAACACAAAGCTGAAAACAAAACAGAATTTCAGTAAGGTTAAACAATACTTCATCTAATTCTTGCAAAAAATCTTCATTTTAATCTATCTTTTTTTTTTTTTCCGGTTTGCATAATAATAATAAACTGAATTTGCGAGTATTTTGAAGTGAAGGTGTTGCTGGTAATTAATGAAAGCTTGTTGCGGAGCTGCAATGATGAGTTCTCTTCAGCAACTTTTTTGGGTTCAGGGTTCCGCCTTTCCCTCAAAGGGAGCTGCTGCCGGTTTTAATGTAAATTCAAGTAGGGTAAACTTTTCCTCTGTTAAGCCCTGCAGAGCATCTCCAATTCAAGGGACTTTGCGTACTGGAAAGCCCAATTCTTCCGTTTCTGTAGGTAAACATGTTTTTTTAAAACTATTTTGGTTTATATTTATGCATAAAAGTCTGTTCTTTTTCTATTGGGTGAGGAGAGGTTGATTTTCGGTTTGTCTGATTCTCCTTTAGTACAAATGGTGTTTGATGGACCCCTTTTTGTTTTTATTTATGACCGTCCCTGTTGGGGCCAGTTTTAGTGCAGGTATCAGGTAATGCTAGGACAAGGCTAGGACAGATGAGAACAAATCACTTAGTGCTTTTTTTTGTGGCTACTGGAGTTTGAACATGTTACCTCGTGGTTGTCAACCACTTCATTGACCACTAGACCACACCCTTGGGCCTCTGGTGTTTGATGGACCCTTGATTATGTTTTTGCAGGAGTTACTTGGTTAATAGGGTTTAAGAATGTGCTTAACCTAATTAGTTAATTTTATTGCTTATATCACAGGCCAATGGTGCGTTTGGTCTCGTGAAAATATTGCTAATTTATCTTCTTGGTCTTATTGTACTTCTGTGTGTTTGGTCAACTGTAATTTTTTGTTTTCCTGATATGAAATGTTTTAAAATGATAAAGTATGAATGGATACTCTTGAAACATTATTTTGATATTCAATTCGGCACACCAATTGCCTTATGGGATGAACTTGTCGTGTAAAGCTGGAATGTGTATTTGGAGGATCTCAGTTTTCTAGAATGTGGGGCTTGGAAGTGTCTTTTTTCTTGCTTACCAAGAAGAGACAACTGATATGAAGATTCATCGATCTTGTTGTATCTCAGCTACTTGGAACCAATGCAGAGATTATAATTGATGTTAGAAGTGATTTTCATTGAGCATTTTAATTTATTTTTCATTTCCCTGTGGGTAGTGTAAAAGCTAATAGGGATGAAATCCAATTCTGGTGTCGAGGAATGTAAAACTAACAGGGACTAAATCCATTTCTAGTGGCTACATATCCCTCACGAATGTGAATGATGATATTTATTTTTTTAGACTTTCTTCATTTACTCATTGGTGTCCACTGCATTCTCCAGGTGCTGGGAGCAGCTTTTGAAGACTATGGGTTGCGTGAAGCTGATCCTGATGTTCGTGCTATTATTGACAAAGAGAAGCAACGCCAATTTAGGAGTTTAGAACTTATTGCCTCTGAGAATTTCACATCTCGAACAGTTATGGAAGCAGTTGGTTCTTGTCTTACAAACAAATATTCTGAAGGGCTTCCAGGCAAAAGGTGAAGATATCAATCGTGCATTTTTTCTTCTTGCAGAACACTTTTCTTCTTTTATGTAGCTTGACAATTTTCTAATTCTTGATTGTATTAGATATTATGGTGGGAATGAATACATCGATGAGTTGGAAATTCTCTGTCAAGAAAGAGCATTGGCCGCCTTTAGTTTAGATGGAAAACAATGGGGCGTGAACGTTCAACCATTATCTGGTTCTCCAGCAAATTTTGCAGTTCACACAGCGATTCTTAATCCTCATGACCGGATTATGGTCAGTTGTAACCAGTAAGCGGTTTTCTTTGGTCTTTTGTAGTTGCATGAACTGACATTTATATTGTGTGAATGTACCGTAGGGATTGGACTTACCTCATGGAGGCCACTTGTCCCATGGGTTTATGACTCCTAAAAGACGAGTTTCAGGCACCTCTATTTACTTTGAATCCATGCCTTATCGACTTGATGAATCTACAGGTACCAACAGTGTGCTACTTTAACCTGTTGCATTTGGACTGTTAACTATAATTATCAGCTGATTGGAAGTCTGGTTTGACTCTGAACAGGTATTCTTGATTATGAAATGCTTGTGAAAATCGCGAACCTTTTTCGGCCAAAACTTATTATTGCTGGTGCTAGTGCATATCCGCGTGATTTTGATTATCCTCGTCTGAGAAAGGTACTTGCTATATTTTTAACATCTCCTTCCCGTTTTCTTTGTGTTTGGATCTAATATTATGCTTCTGGAATATCCTGGTAGATAGCAGATGCTGTTGGAGCTTTCCTAATGATGGATATGGCTCATATCAGTGGGCTTGTTGCTGCCTCTGTACTTGCTAATCCATTTGAATACTGTGACATTGTCACTACTACTAGTCACAAGGTACTGTAATTTCTCGCCGAGCTAATTGTTTTGTTCTCAACATATCCCCTTTTTTTTCCTTGGTCCTTAAAAGAAAGCTAAATAGTTATACCAGTTATATTTTCATTGTGCTTATCTCTCTCTCTCCTCGTTGCTCTTCTGCTGTTAGATCTCCCAAAATGTATAAAGTTTCATTTTTCTGGGCAATTCTTCAAAGTAAGCTATACGAGATAGCTGGTTTTAAGGATATATAATAAGGAGGACTGGAGGAGTTACGCGTACTATTTGTGCATTACAGCTTCCAAGCCATGTGGGAGACGTTCTTATTGTTGGCGGAACAGCAATGTTTCTTCTTGCAAATAAATCATCAAAATCCAAATTATACAGTGAACTATATTGGTTTGCATAAGTAGGAAACAAAAGATGCCAAATCATGTTGTATTTGTGGAGATATGTGGTGCATCTTGTAGATTTAAAGCTGTTATCCTGAACAGAAGATGGGGGAATTATGGGAAGGCTACTAACTCCATCTTTAAACTCCAATATTTTTGTAGTTATGGAGTAATATATGTTATATCGATTTACTATTATCTTAGTCTCATCTGTTCAGTCTCTTAGAGGTCCTAGAGGTGGAATGATCTTTTTCAAAAAAGATCCAGTTCTGGGAGTGGATCTGGAATCTTCCATAAACAACGCTGTTTTTCCTGGTTTGCAGGTCAGTTCATTTTCCTTTTTGTTTATCCTTCTCTTTTTCCTTCACAAAATATGTTCCTTGATTGCTAATACCTTGCCAAAGATAAGAACTTCTCTTTTTGGACTCTATATTATATACTCTGGGTTCCTTGAATTGAGTAAGCAATATGATTGTTTTCCTCTGAAGGGTGGTCCCCATAATCACACAATTGGAGGACTAGCCGTTTGCTTGAAGCATGCCAAGTCACCTGAATTCAAGGCTTATCAGAAACAGGTAAGAATCTTGGCTTGTTTACCCCAACATGGGCTCCATGTAAATTGGAAATATAACTTCATTTAATATTTATCTTGTAGGTGGTCTCCAACTGTAGAGCTCTTGCTAGCCGACTAACGGAATTAGGCTACACACTGGTCTCAGGAGGGAGTGACAATCATTTGGTTCTTGTGGATTTGAGGCCCATGGTGAGTTTTCTCAACTATACCTTTCTTTTGTGCAACTGGCTCCCTGGGATGGACTAATATTTTGTAGGTAATAAAAAACAAATTATATTAGCAACAACAACAATCTATACATTAGTGCGTTTAAACTTTCAGAAAAAAAAAAAAGAAGAAACAAAAGATGACTAGAATTTAATCTGTGTAATGCTGGCTGTAAGCACCAGGATCCAGTCAAATCTTTTCTGATAAACCAACATAGTTTAACAGTGTTCATTTGTCACTTAGGGAATTGATGGTGCTAGAGTGGAGAAAATACTCGACATGGCATCAATCACTCTCAATAAGAATTCAGTGCCTGGTGAGTGAAGTTTATGCGGTTGTCATTTTTTGGAAATTCTTTTCTATTTACACTGTCAAAATCAAATTATAGGTGATAAAAGTGCACTAGTACCGGGTGGCATCCGCATAGGCTCGCCCGCCATGACCGCTCGAGCTTTTACAGAGAAGGAATTTGTAGCAGTTGCTGATTTTATTCACGAGGGCGTGCAAATCACTCTCGAAGCCAAGAAGTCTGTCGCTAGTTCCAAACTCCAAGATTTCATGAATGTTGTTACTGCCCCGGGTTTTAATTTGATGGATAAGGTGTTGGACTTACAAAAAAGAGTCGAAGATTTGACGACTCAGTATCCGTTGCCTGGTTTATGAGTAGTAGTATTGAAGGGTCACATTACCTGATGATGATAATGCAGTTGCCGTCCTATTTCATGATGCCCCGAATTTCGCAATATGTTGTTTGGAATGTTCTAACATATGATTATATCTATGCGTGGATACCTATACTAGATTGCTTTCTGAAGATCATCTATGTTACTTCTCCTGGAAAATTAGCAGATTGTGATTATCGATGGGTTGAGTCTTAAAATAGGAGTGGCTGTTGTAAAACAATCAAATTTCATCCGAAATGTTTGAAAACAAATTGGTCTCTTTTTTATTTATTTTTGGTTAGTGCAGTTTCTAAGTTGCATCTTTTGCCAATTTGGATTATTTTTAGAGTTGTGTAATATTTTCTGTTGTAATATCTGGAATGGGGAAATTTCGCAAATGCAAACATAGGCCCTTGACTAATAGACTGATACCAACATTTTTATAATTAACTCAGACAGCAAATTGTATATGTATTTGATGCGCTATTTTTGGGTGTAAATACATATACAAATAGTTAAATAAGGAGAGATTGAGTAATATAAGGAGTATATTTTATTGTTGCTAAAATGATGCATGAGACTTTAATGGAAGATTATGGGCAAAGATTATGTTATCAAGTATAATGTGTCGTTAAAGGTTAAACAAAGATAAACGTTGATGATTTTTCTTTTTTTTTTCCTCTCCTCGATCTCTCATCTCTCTTTTTATTCTATGAGTGTGTTTGGAATGAAGGAAAATTTTCTCATTTTGGTTGGATTATATGTTTTGAAAAATATTTTTTAAATTAATTTATTTTTCTCAAATTTAAGGAAAATGACTTCTCTTCAAAAAGCAAGAAAAATATTTTTCAAATTCATTTCAACCTCACTCTCAAGTTGTAATGTTTATACAACTCTTAAAATTACTACCCCTACCTAGGGTTGGCAATTTCAGCTCATATTTGTGAAAAGAGTCCATTTAATCCATATTTATTGAATTGGATCACTCATATTTCAAATGGATAAATATGAACTTCAACTCATTTTAAAAGCTCATATAAATATGGACAAAATGGGTACCCATTTAAACACAAAGATCACCCCCTATGCTTAAAATTAAAGTTTTTTTCTTTTCTAGTTTCTTTTCTTCTTTTTTTATTTTATTTTTTTCTTTCTTTTTTCCTTTAATTTACTATTTTTTCTTTCCTTTTTCTTTAATTTACTATTTTTTTGTTTTTTTCCACTTATTTTTTACTCGTTTCTTACACTTTTTTCTTTCTTCTATTTCATCAATTTTTTTTTTCAATTTTAGTTCTTTTTTCTTCACATTCTTTTTTTTTTGTATTTCCATTTTCCCCTTTTTCATTCTTGGTTCGTTATTTTTGTCATTTTTCTTCTTTTTTATATTTTTTTCTCATCTTTTTTTTCATTGCATTTTATATTTTATAAAAAAAATTTACTTTAAATTTATTTGTATCGTACTATATATTTCAAATAATTTTATCATTTTATTTGAATTGCTTAATTGTCAATATGTAAAATTTATCATTTGTATTTATATACAAATAAGTGTATGAATTAATTATATTTTTTTGAGACTAAAATATATAAATATACAATGTATCATTCAATGCAAATGTGCCATTAGTATTTGCATATCAAATATCATTTATATTTGTATAGAAACAAGTATCATTAGTATGCGTATGGTTCAAGTTGTATAAACATGTATCATTTGATACAAATGTAACATTTGTATTTGTATAATTTAGCAATTGTATTTGCATAATTTTATTATTTTTATTTGTATTGTTTAATTTATATCAATAAAATACAAGTTGTATCAATATGTATAAATATAAGTGTTCGTAGAAAGAAAAATAACTGTTCTTTTTCAATTATTTAAAAATACAAATGATACTGTCAACTACGAATGCAAATACAAACAAATACAATTATAAATACAAATACAATACACAGTCAACTTAAAAATAAAAATATAAAATAGATCTTTAAAAATACAAGTTCATCAATGAAAATAGAATACAAATACAAGTACAAGCAAAATAAAACCACAAAATACAAATACAATGTGCAGTAAAAGATAAATTACAAATACAAAACAGTCCTTTTAAAATATAAGTGCGAATTATATAAAATATATATGACGGTACAAACTATAAAATATAAATACAAGTTTGAAGTCTAAAAAATAAATACAAATACAATTGCATTAAGTAGCTTGGTCCATCTTTATTCCATTTCATCTATGGCAGAGGATCCACATAGCCCTTGATTTATGGGAAAGTCCAGCTTCAAATCGGACTTCTAAGTCCCTCATCTTAGAGTTCTCGTTAGAGCAGAAGTAAGGCACGAAACGAAGAGCTTAGGGCCAGGCAAGGCAGGAAGTACGTAGAAACCTTGATTTGTTTACTTAATGCGACTGCTAAAGATATTTGGTTTGACGAATGTAATCCCAAGATCTTTCAGGATATTATCTCTATATCTGTCCATTAGGTGGAGTCCACTTGAATGTACTTACAAAAATTATAAATGTTGGGCGAATATAAATCAATATGCGCTTAGGGTATTTTCGTTATCATAAAAAAAAGAAGAAAACCAAAAATAGAAAAAAAAAAAAAGAAGGTAGAAGTTAGAGATAGAAGAGAGAAAAAAAGGGTAAAGAAAGAACTGAAGAAAAAAATACAAAAAAAATCAAAAAGAAAAAAAATAATGAAAAAGGAGAAAAGGAAAAAGAAAAAAAATGATGGTAACTACAAATATACGGAGTGATTATGATATTTCAGTCATCATCTATAATTTGTACTCGACTTAACCATGTTCTTCGAAAATAAAAAAAATATAAAACATAAAATACAACGAAACAAGAAAAAAAAAAGAGAAAGAAGTAAAAACAAAACAAAATAAAAAATAGAAAAAAAGGAGACTAAAAAAAAAGAAAAAAAAAGAAAAAAGAAAGAGAAGCAACGGGTAGAGATAGAAGAGAGAAAAAATAAAAAAAACTAAAAAAAAACTAGAGGCTACATATAGAAGAGAGAAAAAAACTAAAAAAAAAACGAAAAAAAAGTCAAGTTGATATGATATAGAAGTTTTATGTTTTTGACTTTAGGAGTTAAAATGGGTTGAAACCATTTTTACCCAATCCATATTTACCTATATTTATATGGGCGGATTACAATCCAAACCATTTTTGTTTGATCCATATTTAATCCATCCAAATTCAATCCAATTCGCCCGATTGCCACCCCTACCCCTACCCGAATCCCCAATTCCCTACCACCCTCCATTTAGAAAAAATATTTTAATTTTGTTTTACTCCATCCCCTACCCTGACCCCCACCTTCTACCAGCCCCTTCCAAAAGATATTTAATTATTTTTAAAAAAATTTAGACATTTTTCTTATCCCACCCCATATCCGGTCCCCAACCCTACCCCTCTCCCACAAATAAAAAGATTATTTAAAAAAAAAACTAAAAAAAAAACATAGCCCACCCTCGCCTATCCACCCCACTAACCGCCCACCATCCATCCCCTCCAAAAAAATATTTTTTTGATTTATTTTTCAAAAAAAAAATTCAAAACTTTTTTCTTATCCCACCCCTATCACCTATTCTGTCCCCCCCTAAAAAAAGAAAGAGAAAAAAGATTTAATTTTTAATTATTTTTTTAAAAATAAAGTTTCAAAACTTATTTCTTACCTTACCCTTCTTACCCTATTCGTTCCCATTGTTTTTGTTAAATACATATAAATATTTTTTAATTTTTTTTTCTTACTTGCATAACAAACACAAGAATATAAGTAAGAGAGATAAGAATCCAGTTCCCCCTCGAACTATGGCCAAAGTTGTTCTGACACACTCTAACTTCACAGGGGTCCTATTGCCCCCTGAACTCAATTTTAGCACAAATTTGGTATCATTTTATGCTGACATGACACCTTTATTACATAAAATGGGGTCCATGTTAAAGGTGTCATATCAGCTAAAAAGATTGACAAAAGGTGTCACGTCAGCCAAAAGGGTAACAAAAATACGCTAAATTGAGTTCAACGGTGTAAATTGGTGTCAAATTGACACAAAAACACAAATGATGATGCAAATACACATACAAATATAAATTGGTATTAATACAAATAACTATCAATATATATAAATATAAAACTTAAGCCACCCTAACCACTATTATAACCACCACAAAACTGTTAGAACTTCCACGAAATTGTTGGAATCATAACAACTATGAAATGAACTTGATTTATACTCTTACGAAATCTCAATACAATCACTATCGAAACCACCACTAAAAATGAAACATTGTTGCCTGATTAATGGAGTTTATGGGTTGTTTAGTGGTTGTTACATTGTGGTTTGTTGGTGTTTGAAAGGTTGTTTTCTAAGAAATCAAATGAGTCTGTATTGCTAGTGTTTGGATGGTTGTTTTCTAGTGATTTAGACGGTGGTGCGATAGGTCGAAGGAAGGAAGACAAAGATGAAAAAAAGGATATTTTTTAGTGAGAGAGAGTTAGGGTTTGTGTAACACCCCAAAAATTTCTAAGATTTCATTTCAAACTTAGCATAGAAAACCAGTTTGAAACTAGAAAATTCTTCACATAACGACTCAGGCAATGAGTCAACATCAATACCAATGACATGTTACGCAAGTCATACTAAGTCCAAAAGGATGAAAATTCCTTTCAGTAGCAACGACCCCTGATGAAGATTTTTTGTTGTAACGCCCCGAGTCTGTACCCCGAAAGCCACACGGTGCTTACGATCCCAAAGGACCACAAGCTAACCCATGACTGGTACCTGCTGTAATCACTGAATAATAACACTGTAATAATGAGGAAATTAGGTTGAATCTGCCATAAGGTTCATAACTGAAATCAAATACTGATAAATAAATACTAAAAACTGATCATCTGCTTGAAATAGTCTAGTCTGAAAGCCTCTAAATGTCTGAATATGGAGTTGATGGGACAAGTCCCCAACTAACTCTGACTACTGAATATATTGAATACTAAAATAATGAAATGATAACTCTGTCCTCAGACTATGAGGACTCACCACTAAATCTGCTGTTGAAAGTTTGGGCTGCTAAGTACGGTCAGGAGTTCGTATGTCTGAACCTATGATATAAGACATCATAGCGCAGAAAAAAGAGTATGCGTTAGTACTTTGAATGTACTGGTATGCTAAGTGAGGTAGGCTAATATGTAAGGGTTCATATGCATGAACAATAACTAGCTGATTAATATGAATATAACTGAATGAGAGTACATATATATCTGAAACTATTGTAAATACTGAGTATGCAATGCTGCCTGTAGATCTACTTTACTGTAACTGAGATCACTGATAACTGAATGAATACTTCTGATAGTCCTGATTCTGTAGAACTGAACTTAGTTCCATACTGAGCTGGGTGACTATATCTGACAGTCCTTATTTTGAAAACTGAACTGAGGTTTTATACTGAATCTGAAATTGAAACTGTAACTATGAGAGTATTCATCTAACCGATATACCCCGATTATGAACCGAGTTAGGGTCCAACCTATGACCCCAATTGGAAGGGTGTTAGCACCTTGCCGAGGGATACTAACAATAGCTGTAAGTTAACCCTATCTGGCAGAAAGACCTTTCGTCAACCCTTATTGGCAGAAAAACTCATACGTGATGTATCAACCTGATCTGGCAGAAATATATCTCAACCTACGCTAACTACATAATTCTGTAACACAGGAATTGCTACTAAGGGTTAAACCCTTCATTGATAGGAATGCCCCCATCTCAGGATTCATTCGGTGCTGATTTCTACTCCCAACTGAATGGACACTGAGTTGATTTCTAGACTGTACTAAGCTTGACTGAACTATTACTGATAGTTTTGTCTAACTGAACTGGACTGAGTTCACTGGGTTCTGTTAACTGACTGAATATACTGAGTTCTGTAACTGACTGAGTACTACTGTACGTGACATCACTGAGACTATTCTGAAACTACTGAAATTCTAAATGAACAACTAGGTTTCGGGTATGGAATACCCCCAGGATTCGATAGCGTAAATAGTAAAACATGGCACAAGTTTAAAATCATGATAACTAGTCACTTTGTGATAATGCATTCATTGAGGCATTTTATCAAACACTTGCATGGCATAAACTTGTACACATACTATTTTGTCATGATTTCATTCTTTAACTCACATGAACACTTTATCAAACATTTGGGGAGCATAATTCATGCACATAATAATAATAAACAATGTAAGAATTATGATTACAATTCCAACTCACAATTTCAAGGGGCTTTAAACATAAATCAACATAACACCACACATAGGTTAATTACTTCACATGAATCTTGTCATAAAACATGGATTAGAAACCCAAATAATATCATAATCTTGAATACAATCAAATTCAACATGAAATTCATGAAAGCAATCAATTTGTGATTTTAAAAGAGGTTCTTGAACTCCAAGGGCGGAAGGAAACCCTTGGATGAACACCTAACACACCGTGTTATGGACCTATTGGGTAAAGGGAAAATGACCCATTTGCCCTTAAAAATGTAGAACAAAACTGCAGAAATTACCCAGACCAGACTGGACAGGGCACCGCGGACTCTGGAGCGCCGCTCTAGGCAGGGCGCCGCGGGCTCCCCCCAACACCAGACTGGGTAGGGTATCGCGGGCTAATCGCCCTGAGCCCCTATTTTGGAGTTTCAAACACGCCCTTACGCTTGTCTGAAAATTCTGAAACTGACCCGAGATATACTATTAACTTCCCTGATCATGAATCAACTTAAAAAATAACTTTCTGAGGTCGGAAAGGTCGTAAATAAATTCTTCAAAGTTTGAGGGATTTAGAAATGTCTAAGTCCTAAAACTTAGCTGAAATTTTCTAAGTCTGGGACCTCTTTTGAGCATGCTTTAAATGACTCAAACGTCTAGGATTCTGTGGGGTGTTACAATTTCTTCCCCTTGGAAATATTCATCCTCGAATGAAACTGATGGAATTGAGAGGAACTGTTGAACTTTTCTTACACTAACATGCATAACTGAAGCATGACTGAAGTCTGGAGACATGACATATGACTGAACTGTTTCACGAATGCATGGATGATATGAGAATGTTATGCGTCTGTAACTGAGCATGGAGTAGAGTAAAATTAAAGAAAGACTGTTACCTTAAGCTGAGTCTGAGTTTGCGGAGAAGAAGTGAGGATACTTGGTCTGCATATCTGCTTCTGCTTCCTAAGTAGCTCCCTCAACGGACTGATTCAGCCAAATAACTTTGACCAAGGGAACTTCTTTGTTCCTTAGTCTGTGAATCTGATGATTAAGGATTTGGACTGGAACCTCTTCAAAAGAGAGTTCATTCTGAATATTCACGTTCTCTAAGGGGACTACGACTGCTGGGTCACCAATGCATTTCTTTAGAAAGGAGACATGGAGTACTGGGTGTACTGAGGCTAGGTCGGAAAGCAACTTAACCTTGTAAGCTACCTTTCTGAAATGACTGAGAATTCTTTAAGGACCGACATATCGGAGATTGAGCTTTCCTTTCTTGCCGAAACTTTTCACTCCCTTCATAGGCGAGATTTTTAAGTACACATAATTACCAATCTCAAACTCGAGATCTTTTCTTCGCACATTTGCATACGATTTCTGTCAGCTTTGAGCTGACTTAAGCCTTTCCCTGATCAACTGAACTTTTCTAAGGTATCAAATACCAAGTCAGGACCTACCACCGTGGTCCCACCTACTTCAAACCAACCTATGAGAGATCTACATCTCTTCCCATAAAGTGCCTCAAATGGAGCCATCTGAATGCTGGAATGATAGCTGTTATTAGACTCGAACTCAATCAAAGGCAAGTGGTCATCCCAACTAAACTTAAAGTCAATGGCACATGCTCTTAACATATCTTTTAAAGTCTGAATGGTCCTTTCTTCTTGACCATCTTTCTGATGGTGGAAGACTGTACTGAGGTGGACTTGGGTACCAAGACCTTTTTGGAAGACTTTCTAAAAGTAAAAGGTGAACTGCATACCTCTATATGAAATGATGGGCAATGGAATTCCGTGCAATCTGACCAACTCTCTGTCATAGATCTTGGCATAATCCTTGGCTGAATAAGAGGTATGAGCTGGTAAAAATGAGCTGATTTGGTCATCCTATCCATAATGGCCCAAATCGAATCATGCTGGCGACGAGTACGGGGCAAACCCATCACAAAATCCATGTTTACCTCCTCCCACTTCCAAGTAGGAATACTGAACTCCTGCATAGACCCACTAGGCTTTTGATGCTTGATCTTAACCTGCTGACATGTTGAGAACTTAGCCATAAACTCTGCAACATCTCTTTTCATCCCACTTCACCAATAGACTTCCCATAAGTTGCGGTACATTTTGGTGGCCCCTAGGTGAATCGAGTAGCGCATACCATGCGCTTCTTCAAGAATCTGCTGTCTCACGCCATCCACACATGGAACATATAGTCTACCTTGGCAACGCAACACTCCATCTCCCTCTTGGGAGAAAACCTCTACTTTCTGATCTTTGATTGAATCTTTTAGTTTGACTAAACTGGGATCCCTGTTATGCTTTTCTTTTACTTCGGAAACCAGAGATTATTCCAAACTATTATTCACCCATACGCTACCCTCTGCTGAATCAAATAAGCGGACACCTAGTCGGGCAAGATGATGAACTTCCTGAACTAACTTTCTCTTACCATCTTCCACGTGAGCAACGCTACCCATAGACATCCTACTGAGAGCATCAAAAACTACATTGGCCTTTCCTGGATGATACAGAACACTCATGTCGTAGTCTTTTAACAACTATAACCACCTTCTCTGATGTAAATTCAAATCTTTCTAAGAGAACACATACTGCAAGCTTTTGTGATTTGTGAACACATCAACATGTACATCATACAAATAATGCCTTCAAATCTTTAAGTTAAATACAAAAGCTGCCAACTCAAGATCATAAGTGAGATAATTATTTTCATGAGTCTTAAGCTATCTAGAGGCATAGGCTATGACCTTACCTCTCTACATTAAAACATACCCCAAACCAACTCTGGAAGCATCACAATATACAACAAACCCACTTGAACCATCTGGTAAAGTCAAAATTGGGGCTGTACTAAGTCGAGTCTTCAACTCCTGAAAACTCTTCTCACAAGAATCTGACCACTAAAACCTGACTTTCTTCTGAGTCAATCTGGACATGGGGAATGCAATAGACGAAAACCCTTTCACAAACCGCCGGTAATAGCCAGCCAAACCTAAGAAACTCCTAATATCTGATGGAGAGATGGGTCTGGGCCAGTTTCTCACTGCTTTGGTCTTTTGAGGGTCAACTCTAATGCCATCACCAGAAATGATATGACGAAGAAAAGCTACTGACCTTAGCCAAAATTTGCATTTACTGAATTTAGCAAACAACTGATGGGCTCTGAGGGTTTGTAACACTATTCTGAGATGGTCTGCATGATCATCTTCACTGCGGAAGTAGACAAAAATATCATCAATGAAAACTATAATGAACATGTTCAAGTACTTCTTGAACACATAGTTCATCAAGTCCATGAAAGCTGCTGGGGCATTGGAAAGACCAAATGATATGACTAAGAATTTAAAGTGAACATACCGAGTTATGAAAGGTTTTTTTTGGAATGTCACATTCTCTGTCTCTGAGCTGATGATAGCCTGATCTGAGGTCTATCTAAGAAAAGTAACTGACACCCTGAAGTTAGTCAAACAAGTCATCAATTTTGGGAAGTGGATACTTGTTTTTGACCGTGACTTTGTTTAACTGACGATAGTCAATACACATTCTGAGAGAACTATCTTTCTTATGCACGAATAAAACAGGTGCACCCCAAGGGGATACGCTAGGTCTGATGAATCCCCTATCTAGGAGATCCTTCAATTGTTCTTTTAACTCTTTGAGTTTTGCTGAAGCCATTTCGTATGGTAGGATACAGATTGGCTGAGTATCAGGAAGAAGGTCTATTCCAAAATTAATTTCCCGCTCGTGAGGAACTCCAGGAAGATCTTTGGGAAACACATTTGGAAATTAACATACTACTGGAACTAACTCAAGACAAGGAGTCTCGGAACTAAAATCCTTAACTCGAACAAGATGATATACACACCCCTTAGATATCATTTTTCTCGCCCTTAGGTATGTATCAAGTTGACCCCTAAGCGCTGAAGTACTACCCCTCCATTCTAGGATATGTTCATTCGGGAACTGAAAATAGATAATTCTATTTCTACAGTCAACTGAAGCATAACATGAATAAATCCAATCCATGCCAAGAATGACGTCAATATATATCATCTCTAACTCTACTAAGTCTGCTGAAGTAACCTTTTAAGACACCATAATTGGACAATTCCTGTATACCTCCCGAGCTATGATAGACTTACCCACTAGGATAGAAATAGATTGGGGCTCTGCTAGGATTTCTGGACTGACTCTGAAGTCAACAGTTATATAAGGTATTACAAAAGACAAAGAAACTCCTGGATTTAGCAAAGCATAAACATGTAAATGATAAAATTGTAACGTACCAGTGAACGCATTAGGAGAACTTTCCTGATCCTATCGGGACTGAAGTGCATAGAGTATGTTTGGACGCTGCCCACTAGTGGTACTAGAAGTGGCACCCTACTGAATTGGGTGATCGGACTGAGCTGAGGGACGATTATGCTAACTCTACGAACCCACCCGAGGACACTCTCTAACCCTATGGCCTAGCTTTCCACATCCTAAACATACATCACTGCCAGCTCGACAGACACTCTGATGGTTTCTGCCATACTTCTGGCAAAGAAGATTTGTTCGAGCACTGCTAACACTACCCTAGGGTTTAGGGCCTAGTACCCTATATTTATTACCATCTTTGAATTTTGGCACTGGAGCACTGGTTGAGGACGGAGATGTAACTAAAAATTTTAGGCAGAACTATGAACGATTACCACTCTCTGACTTAGGATGAGTAAAGTTGAAGCTACCTATTTTAGCTCTCTTGTTCTCCTTCTCCTTCTCCTTATTCTTAGCCTCCTCTATCTGCTGAGCATGAACCATGAGCCTGGATATGTCCATCTCCTTAATTAGCATTGCGGTCCTAAACTCTTTGACCACACTGTTAGACACACTAGATACGAACTTACTCATCTTAGATATGCTATCTGATACCACATGAGGGGCATATTTGGCTAATTGAGTAAACTTGAGAGAATACTCTTTCACTGTCATGTTGCCCTATTTTATATTAATAAACTCCAAAACTTTAGCTTCCCTTAACTCTAGTGGAAAGAACCTATCAAGGAAAGCAGTAGCAAACTCCTCCTATTCTATGAGCCCTGCATCTGTGCCCTTATCTTTCTTCCACTGCTTAAACTATGTATGAGCCATATCCTGCAATCAATATGCAACTAACTCATCACTCTCATTGGAAGTCATCCCCATGATATCTGTGACTTTCTGCACCATGTCAAGGAATTTCTGTGGGTCTTCCTCAGACTTAAACCCTGTAAAAAATGGAGGATTCATTCGGGTGGAGTCCCGAATTCTAGCTGCAGTAGTACTGTCCACTGGGTTGGCTTAAACAATAGTTGGGCATTTATATCGGGCTGCCACAAAATAATCTAGAATGGTGAAAGATGCTCTGAATTCTGCGTGAGAGACATACTCATCCAGGGGATCTGCCTGAACGGGCGGAGGTGTTGGCTGATTTCCAGTCTTTCTTCTGTTAGTCCTTTTTGGAGGCATATACTGTAAATAGAAGGAAATATTTGATTAGAAAGAGAGTTTAATTTGAGCCCATATTTACTCGCATGATACGAATACTGAAAGAAAGGAAACTTTTCTTAAAAATACCTCATAGGCTCTCGTCCATAAGTGTGGCGCGCTACACAACCATGCATAAGACACTACTAGATGCGGCTTTCAGACTCCCTCGGACTCTATTGAACCTTAGGCTCTGATATTAAGTTTATAATGCCTCGAGTCTATTTCCCTAATGCCATACGATACTTACGATCTCGAAGGACCACCAGCTAACCCATGACTGGTACCTATTGCAATCACTGAATAATAACACTGTAATAATGTGGAAATTAAGCTAAATCTGCCATAAGGTTCATAATTGGAATCAAATACTGATAAATAAATAATGAAAACTGATCATCTATCTAAAATAGACTAGTCTGAAAGCCTCTAGCTATCTGAATATGGAGTTGATGGGAAAAGTCCCCAACTAACTCCAACTATTTAATATACTGAATACTAATATAATGAAATAATAACTCTATCCTTGGACTATGTGGACTCACCATTAAATCTGTTGTTGAAAGTCTGGGCTGCTAAGTACGGTATGGAGTCCGTGCATCTGAACCTATGATATATGACATCATAGCATAAAAGAAAGAGTATCCGTTAATACTTTGAATATACTGGTATGCTAAGTGAGGTAGGATGATATGCAAGGGTTCATATGAATGAACAATAACAGGCTGACTAACATAAATATAACTGAATGCGAGTACATGTATATCTGAAACTGTTGTAAATACTGAGTACGCAATGCTGCCTATAAATCTACTTTACTGTAACTGAGATCACTGATAACTCAATGACTATTTTTTACTATCCTAATTCTGTAGAACTGAACTTAGTTCCATACTGAGCTGGGTGACTATGTATGAACTGAGGTTTTATACTGAATCTGAACTAGTTGGAAGGGTGTTACCACCTTGCCAAAGGATACTAACAATGGCTGTGAGTTAACCCTATCTGGTAGGAAGACCTTTCTTCAACCCTCACTGGCAGGAAAACTCATACGAGATGTATCAACCTTGATATGGCAGGAAGATATCTCAACCTATGCTGACTACATAGTTCTATAACACAGTTATTGCTACTAAGGGTCAAACCCTTCACTAACAGGAATACCCCCATCTCTGGATTCGCTCGGTGCTGATTCCCACTCTCAACTGAATGGACACAAAACTGATTTCTAGACTGTACTAGGCTTGACTGAACTATTACTGATAGTCCTGTCTAACTGAACTAGACTGAGTTTACTGGGTTCTGTTAAATGACTGAATATATTGAGTTCTGTAACTGACTGAGTACTACTGTACGTGACATCACTGAGACTATTCTGAAACTACTGAAATTCTAGGTAAACAACTAGGTTTTTGGTATGGAATACCCCTAGGACTCGATAGCGTAAATAGTAAAACATGGCACAATCTTAAAAGCATGATAACTAGTCACTTTGTCACAATGCATTCATTGAGGCATTTTATCAAACACTTGCATTGCATGAACTTGTATACATACTATTATGTCATGATTTCATCCTTTAACTCATATGAACATTTTATCAAACACTTGGGGAGCATAATTCATGTGCATAATAATAATAAACAATGTAAGCATCATGATTACAATTCCAACTCACAATTTCAAGGGGCTTTAAATATAAATCCAAATAACACCACACATAGGTTAATTATTTCACATGAATCTTGTCATAAAACATGGATTAGAAACCCAAATAACATCATAATCTTGAATACAATCAAATTCAACATGAAATTCATGAAAGCAATCAACTTATGATTTTAAAAGAGGTTCTTGAACTCCAAGGGCAGAAGGAAACCCTTGGATGAGCACCTTACATACATTGATAGTTAATTTTGTGGCGATTGTGGTAAGTTATTAAGACTTGATTCTTGAGATTGATGAAACTAAGGCTTGTTCTTGAGAGGATTTTGAGAAAATGATGAGAAATTATGCTGTTTGGGGCTTTAATCCCATATTATGGACCTATCAGGTGAAGGGAAAATGACCCATTTTCCCTTATAAACGTGGAACAAAACTGTAGAAATTACCCGAACCAGACTGTCCAGTGCACCGCGGGCTTTGAAGCGCCGCTCTGTGTAGGTCGCCACGGTCTGCATCGCTGGCTCCCCCCAGCACTGGACTAGGCAAGGCGTCGCAGGCTATTCTCTCTGAGCCCTTATTTTGGAGTTTCAAACACGCCCTTACGCTTGTCCAAAAATTCCAATAACTCACCCGAGATGTACTATTGACTTCCTTGATCATGAATCAACTTAATTACTAACTTTCTGAGGTCGGGAAGGTTGTAAATAAATTCCTCAAAATTTGAGGGCTTTCGAAATGTCTAAGTCCTAACACTTAGCTGAAATTGTCTAAGTCTGGGACCTCTTTTGGGCATGCTTTAAAGGACTCAAACATCTAGGATTCTGCGGGGTCTTATTGTTGTCAATCACAATGAGTTGTCTTATGACTCGTTGGGAGCCTATCTAGTCTAACAGTCATTTTGAAATGGTCTTCTTTCAATCCCATGACATGTTAACTACCAAGAATATATATATATAAGTATGATGATAGTATTATAAGTGATTTGAGGTCATTAAAAGTTCCTGACACCTAGTTGAATTACAAAACTCTTGTATTGGCTAAGTTTTAGTATAAGATTCTACTTGGATCAATTTCAAACAATGATTACTCTTATTATATGAAGAAGTAAGTAGACCAATACCCACCAAACTATAGGTATTTAAATCCTCTTTCCAATTCCACTGATCGTTCGTCAATTTGATTTTGGAGTAAAATTTATGATCATTTTAGTGAAGCACTATCAAGCAGTGATCTCAGTAGCGGCGAGTGGTACCTAGGTCGTGATGAGTCATCCTAAACACTATAAATCATCACTAAACTCATTGTGATTGTCCATAAAAGTGCCATAAAGGTCCTAAATGATGATTCCATCCACGACGAGTCATCACTTGAGCCATCGTGGCTAGCACCATTAATTTCAGACAATTTTAAAAGAGTTGTTTGGTTTTTTTCTTAATATTTTAACACTAAAACGTTGTTTCACCTGCTATAACAGGGATAACTTGATTTAATCACCTCAGATTCTTTATTATTTTCTCCAAGTTAATTCTAAGTTAGAAAAATAGGTAATTCAACTCTCAAGCAAGCCTAAGCCTAGAGTTCTTCTCAAAGGCAGATTCCTAAGCTTTGAATCCAAGTTTTCTTCAGTTCAGGTATGTGTGTATCCAATAAGGGATTTCTTTCACCATTATGCCTAAAATATAATTTTAAAATATGAATTTCAGTTATGATTTTATGAACTCGTGTCTAGGGTTCATATCCATTATGCCAAATTCTTGAATTTCAGTCCCTTATGTTATTTTATTATTATGGTTTCAAAGTTATTATGCATGATTTTCTTGGCTTTAACTCACTAATCTTAATACTTGAAGAATTATACTTATTTTATAGAATTTTTTCATAATGCATGATTTGATAGATTTTAGTCTATATTTGTTTGACATGACATATTTTCTCAAGAAATTCAGTACCTGCACAAACTTGTCATTTTATCGCTCCTTAGTATATTGATACTCAATATTTGGGACTTGTACTTTATGAAAGTATACTTTTTGAAGATTTTATGACATTTTATCTAGAATATCTTTTTGAAGATGACAGGTTATGGACACCTAATGACTTAACATCGCATAAATTGTTAGTTCGGTATTTAATCCTTTAATTCCATAGATTTTAAGAATGCTTTCAGACAAAGCATTTATCATTCAATTTTAGAATATCATCATTATTGAGATATGCAGTATATCCGTTTTAAAATCAATTGGGAGTAGTACTTAGAACCGAGTGAACACACAATGAAGGCGAGTGTCAGTTATTCTAAGACCTTTAGTAAGAATACCTAATTCCAGAACTACGTCGCCACTGTAGGTTCTAAAGGGTCACCCGACAAATTAGAGTTACACCTTAGTCCTTTTTGATCATTGATTTAGTGGATCTATATCAGTTAATGTTCGTACCCTTTTCAAGAAGTAGAGAACATTTCCAGTTAGGGCTAAATGCTAGGTTTCATTTAGCTCAGATGGGGTACCTTGGTTAATAGTAGCTCCCACAATTCCAGACTCAGTATTTGTACATGATTCTGAGTTCAGTTTTATTTGGTTTTATACTATGACTTTTTAGATTATCATTTAATAATTTTTTTATATATATACATAGGCTCATTGTATTTCATATCAGCATACATTGTACTCAACATTTGATTTGATTTAATAAAATCAAATCAAATAAAATATTATCGATATTTTAAATTTAGATCCAAATCAAAATAAAAATAAATAAAAATAAATTTATTTAGTCTATTTGATTTTTAGACAAATTTTGAACATTCCTATTTATGAGTATTTGGCTCATGGATTGCTATTTTTCAAACTGTTGAAATTGTATGACCTACTGAATTTATTTTAATTTTTATTATGACTTAATGAATGAGATGATATATTATATGTATTTCTTTTATAAAAGGTTGGTTAATTGTTTCATGTTACTAAATAAAAACAAAATATTAAACTAAAAGTAGTCAACAACAAAAAGGGAGGGAGAACTCAATAGTAGTATTACTATTCTTCTTCTTGTTCGTATGTATTTATTACAATGTAAGGGAATGACTATTTATATCCAAATATATTCACTAATGATGTATACATTACTTGAATTCTCAATGTAGATGCTAAATAGTTGGTTCTCATCCTTCAGAGACTACGAATGTAATAAGAGCATTTATCCTTTTCCACTCCCCTAATTGCGAAAAATTTATTTCATCAAATCGACAATCTACAAATCAAATAAGCTTTACGCTTATAAAAATGCATTCTTCCACTTGATAATTATTTCTACGTCAACATAAATCAATTCTTGAAGAATTTTGTTGTTCTTGAATATATGTCGAATACTCGATATGTACATTTTTGGGATGACAAAATCATTCATGCCAAAATATACAATATTTTTCACTAGTAAACTCCAAATTTACCATGATATGTATTATTTGCTTGTGTAAGTTTTAAAGTTCTACTACTTCGAAAGTAGTTTGCATGATTTTACTATTATACTATTGTAATGACCTGAATTTATAAATTTTTCATTTCTATGTGTTGATTGCTTTATCCTTCTCCGTAGTTGATACATGTTGATTTTGAGGTTTGAAATGATTGGCACAATTTTTTATTCGATCGAAGATAATTTGTACGAGTTTGTGGTTTTTAGAGGTTTGAGAATTCATATAGTTGAGTTTGGTCAATATTCGTTGTTCTAAGTGTTGGATGGTAAAATAAACTATGTCAGCATATTCTAAATATTGAATTTGGGTTAGTAGTGGGGTTAGTTCGAATTTGGGGGCTTTTATATCTTTTTGACCCTTAGTTCAAAAATAGTGAAAATTGGGTCTTGGGGGTTAATTTTTTGAAAATAATTTTTTTGATAAATTCAATATTGCCATTGAGTCTGGAACGTCGAAAATAGCCTATACCATATGTAGTTTATTTAGGTCGAATCCCAAACAAATCTCGAGGGTCCATTTGGAGTATTCAGAAACTTGGAAAAATCAGCAAAATATTAATATCAGGTGCAAACCAGATGCTCCATCACAAACGCGGGCCTCTGGCAGCAAACACGAAGGAGGATTTTTTTCCTTATTACAATTGCGAGGTCCTACCACAATCACAAAGGGTTAAGGGGTCTGAGTCGATTTGAGTCTACTTCGCAAACGCGACAAGTTGTCATGAAGGCAAAGGTTTGAATTTGTAGACCTTGCGAACACAAATACTTGGCTGCAAATACGAAGGTCAATAATGGCTAGTCAAACTTTAACCCTCAGAATCACGAGGTAGGGTTCACGATTGTGGGTTACTATTCACTAAATAGTATATTAGGTCCTGTTTCACATTTTCCTCTATATTTTTGACCTTTAAGCTTCGGGTTTGGGTGGTTCTTTAGAATTTCTTTGTCATTTGAGCTTGAGTAAGTACCAAAACCTTATTCCCATTCTTTTTCATCGATTATATCCTCAAAAACAACTTTAAATCATGATTACAAAATTATAAATTGGGCTTTTTACAGATAAAGTTTTAAAAGGATTTTTCTTAGATTTGGACCTCATTTTAAACCCATTTTCGCATGGATTTTCTCCTGTAGATTCCTATAACCTCGAAAAATGTGTTTTAAAAATAAAATTTTAATTCTATCCTATTTATTTTTAAACTTATTTTTCGAACCCATTTTGGACCCAACTTGAATATGGGCAATATGGGTATCTTTATTATTTTTTAATGTGTATATGCTATATTTGAATATTGTAGTTGATTTTGAGGCCATTTTTATGGGAAGGCTCCGTGTTGAATCACTTTAGATAGGGATTTCATCATATTGAGGTAGGTTACGACTTAACTTCTTTCAGATTGAGTTGGGTAGTTAATAAAAAAATAAAACATGTGATGGGTTGCAGTAAATAACTATGAGATTTATGTTTTCAGATTATTTTTACTGTTGTGTCCGTGTGGCGGCTTATATTCTGTTGTGGTAGGTTTGTGATATTTGACATTGTGTGTTGCCCAGGTAGGGGCTTTATTTTACATCACTGGCCTTATCTATGCATTTAATGCCTTTATTCTAGATATGATGCCTGTGCAGGGGCTTATTTTGCTAATATAGGCCTTATTTGAGTATTATTACCTTAATCATAATAAAATACCCAAGAAAGGGGTTGATATGATATTAATGATGTCTTACATGCATATTTATTTTGATGATGTGTAATTGGAGTTGATAATGAGGAATTATGAACATTTGAGTTGATTTTTGGGATCATTTGTATATATACATGTTGGATGGATTGGATATCATCATATTGAGTTGATTGTGATCATTAAATCCTCATCCCATACATATATATTCATGAGATACTGATACTATTAAAATATATTTTTTTTAAAAATGAGACACTTTATGAAAACTTTCTTCGTGAACACAAACTGGAGAGGTGAGATGAGTTGAGATTGAAATTGAGATATATTATATGGGTTGCAAACTCCAAATGGGCCCTACTTGAGAGTTATGAGTTTTGTGGGTATATACAGAAAGTCATGTGATGGCTTTCATTATTCATCCTATCCATATTGCATTGCATCGTATTTGTAAATGCATCTTGCTTTATTTCCTTAGTTTCCTTGACTTGTACTTAGTTTTAGTACATATATATATATATATATATATATATATATATATTTTCTTTACTTTTCTATGCATTTATAGATTAGAACTGCTAATGGAGACAATGTGAGCTACCGTTTGAGACATTTTTGCTTGTAGGTGATGTGCTAATTGTATATTTTACTTATCTTATTTTTTGTTTTTCTCAGTTGACCTATGATACCTACTGTGTACAAGTGGATTGTACTCATTCCTACTGTGCCCTTTCGGTGTAGATCCTAGTACGAGCACTTTTCGAAGTGGCTGAGTTTGTACGTGGGAAAGTTGGAGACTCGAGGTACTGGTTTACTCTAGGCATTCAGAGTCATTTACAGGCCTCATCCTATGTTTATTTATGTCTTTAGTTGTTTTGGAGAAAGGTTTTACATGTTAGACTCAGTTGTATTATTAGATGCTTTATACTTATGACACCGAGTTTTGGATTGGATTGTGTATTTCTTCCAAATTTCTGCATTGACTTATGTTTTAGGTCCTTACTTCATTCTAAAAGTGTCACGACCCAATTTACGAGTCATTATGGAACCTACTTTATCCCGGCAGTAGGTAAGCCAAATCGTAACCCGGAGCTAAACATAATGGGTTAACTTGGTGGAAATGCTCTATAAGAGCAAAAAGCAACAACACATTTCATAAATAAATAAGAGATGGAAATAATCCAAGGATTGCTAATCATAAAGAATAAAATCCCAAGACCCGGTAAAGCTGATACAAGAGCATCTACTAATAATAATACAACCCAAGTACCTAGATTAAACATCTATCTCGAAAAATACCAAACATAGAAAAATCAAAGGAAATAGGTGATTCCAACTCCAAGAGCTCACCCTATCTTCGTATATCAACATCACACGAACGTCGATCAACAACGACAACTAGTACTCAGATCTATACCAAAAAGGTACAAGTGTAGTATGAGTACCAAAACCATGGGTACTCAGTAGGCATCATCGGCCGACTGAGCTAAATCATGATATAAATATAATAAAATGCAGGATAACATAACTAAGTCAAGGTATAGACAAAAATGAACTAATTCAAACATCGTTGTGCATAAACAAGTAAGTAAACTAAAAAAATAGCATAATGTAACATAAAGCATCAACACAAGCAATCATAACTAAAAAATTGGATCCTATACACCAATTAGTGTAGAAAAGTAAATAACCCATCGCAAGATCTCATAAGCCTAGAAGGTACAAATAAGATAGAGTAACCCACAACCATCATTTATCAACTCTCATAACACAATTGGAATTCATGAAAGTCACGCCATACTACAACCATCGATTGTCCATATTCATCATTTTTCCAACTAATGAACACTTATCAACTAACCATCATGTAACAACTAATCCTCATATATCAATAAATAATCCTTTATCAACTAAACATCACTTATTTACTAATCTTCATATAGTGGTTAATCATCACTTATCAACTAGTCATTATTGGCCAACTAATTAATATTTAACCACTAATCATTATTTTACTAGAATCTATTTATATCATACCACATTATAACCATTTCCTCATTTTTGACTTATCTAGGTTGTCAATCTCACACCCCAATGTCATCATATCATAATAAGTATATTATCATAGAATAATATTATATCCGGACTCGAACCGATATGGATATTCAATAATATCCTTATAAATATCATCACAATAATCTTTCGGTCTTGCCAGACATGTATATATCATCATAATTATATTACGACCTTGTAGGCATATGTATATCATCATAATAATACCTCAGACTTATCAGACATATATGTATATCATCATAATCATCCTCCAGCATTGCTGAACATATGTATATCATCATAATCATCCTCCAGCATTGCTGAACATATGTATATCATTATAATCATTCTCTGGTTTGGCCAGGCATATGTATATCATCATAATAATCCCCCGGCCTTGCTAGGCATATGTGTATAATCAATATCATCATCAATATGACTAATAGAATAATCAATAACATACTTAATAAAATAACCATGAACATAATATATTAACATGATCAATATCATAATCAAAATTGTGAGTTCTAGCATAATTAATAACATGATCACTAATATAATTATTAAGCATGGTCTTTAGCATGACCAATAACATATTTTCCAATATAGTCAATAAAAATGATCAATAATATAATTAATGTTCATTATCAAAACATATTGTAATACCCTATGCTTTCATGGTCACTGTGGAACCTACAACACATTTCTTAAGTCGTGAGTACTCCTCATGAGTTGTATGATGTAGTCGTAACTAAGATAGTGTGAAATAATTAAAGTTCTATTCTGGGTATGACTC